>JAPMOR010121036.1:634373-709279 GCA_026543865.1 Argiope aurantia | reverse complement strand
ATTGCAGCTGTCTTTTAAAGTGAGACGATTTCGTAAGTTAAGAATTCAGACGATTTTTTAAAGCGCATACTGACAATTAAAGATTGCAAAAAAATAAATATTTTCTGTTCGCATTCACATTAAAAAAAAAGAAGAAAATAACTTTTAATTATAAGCTTAACTTTCTTTATTTAATAAAATTTTAATTATAATAAAGAACAAAATTAAAATCTTTAATCGATATTTTTTTAATATTTTTAATTTAACATTTTTTTATAATATAGTTGTAGTTCATGTACAACTCAACCATTGCAAAAAGTAGTAAACAAAACAGCATTAGGGTTGTTAGAAGAGCGTTCCGATGGGTTGCCATATTGGCGACAAACTCGGGAGAACACTATTCTTCACTTCATTCGCAAGGCCTTACCACCAGGCCACCGCGGCCTCTTTCTACTAGTGGGATTGCTTTGTGGCGATGACGTCTAGTGCCCTGTATGGCCTTTTGCTTGTTTGGGATTTGTTCCTCTTATTTTATCTAATTACATGAAATGAGTAATTGAAGACCACACTCAAATTAATGCAAAATTTAACACAGAATTTTACGGCATTTAAGCAAAGATTTTAATGGCAGTAGTTCTTAAATTTCATGACCTCCTCAAGAATATTTGACAGTTGTTCCTCTGATAAACTGACGAATTAAAAGTCATCTCATCTTGATGAGATTGCGTGATTTTCTATTTAATTACTAGCCGCCTTTGTAGACTAGCTTTGTGGATAGCTACGATTGTCAGCTGATATTGTTTAAAAAAATCACTAAATTCCCTTTTACATAATTTGTACTTGATGTGCTTCTCATCAAAGTATTTTTAAACTTCCAATTTTAATAAATACAGTATTTTAGTGGCCTTACATTATTCTGTAAACCATGCTATGTGCCTCCCAAATCTGTTGTCATCTCATCTAAAATTTGAGCTTTAATTTGAAACGGAAAGTGATTAAATTTCATTTAATCCAATTACTTCCTTACTAAATCGAGCAATGTTGATATATATATATATATATATATATATATATATATACACACACACACAAAAGTATTAAAATCAATTTAACAGGAAAATCAAATAAATCAAATAAAAAAAGAATCCGGCCTGAAGACTTTTTCAAGGGTCACCCTCAGGCAGGGATTCAAAAAAAAAAGGATTTTTTCTGTGAGGGAATGCAGACAAAAAAGTCTAATAATGATTCCTCGTGCCCCGAAAATCCCCTGAAATTAGGCCTTATTGAGATATACCATTTTAACAGAAAGGACAATACAAAACCACAAATTAGAAGGAAAAACACACACTAATAAGTAAAAAAAACAGTAACAAAATAACAATAAACACTTGTGGTGAATAGCATATAAGCCAGTTAACAACTCTTCTACCAGAACGATCGTTTTGGCGGAATTGTTTAGTTACTGGACTGCTAACCGAAAGGTCCCAGGTTCTATCCTCACGCATCGCATACCGCTTCACACTAAAACGCTTAAACCATTAAAGAAAAACAAAAAGGAAAGAACATATCAGCAGCAGGCAAGGAAATTTTAAGCTATCGATTGTGATTCCCACTTTTTAAAAACAGAAAGCTAACGTATTAAAGGTAAATAATAATTGTAGTCTCCCAGCGCCATCTATTGAGTGATCTAATATACAAGGAAAGTTTTATTTTTATTTTAGGTAAAGGATTAATTCCAAACCATGCCTTGTTTAATTAAAAAGTTGACATTACAGTAATTTTTAGGAAATTCATTTTTAATTAAATTTTTAATGAGTTTATTTGATGCATCAATGTAGGAATTTTTATTATTGCAAACCCTTTTAATCCTGTTAACTTGCGAGAAAATTAGATTTTTGAAAATTTTAGAGTTTAGATTGGAATGATAGTTACATAGTTTTGTAATTTTAAAGTTGAATTCGTCCCTTTTATCGTAGATACCAACTATTGTTTTATCATTAGCAATTTAGATTTTTAAATCCAGAAAGGTAGCCTCAAGTTGACTTTTAATTTGTTTCTGTTAGAATTAAATCTTTTGGATAGCAATTAGTAACAATATTAGTATTGTCGAAGTTTATCAAAAGTAGGTCATCAATATACATCCACCCGTTTATTAAATTATATTTAATTATTTTTTTCTCATAGTAATGTCACTTCAGGCGGAATTCTTTTTTTATTTGGTTTATTTGATTTTCCTATTAACTTGATTTTAATACTTTTGTCTCAATTCATCTGTGTTTTAGAAGTAGCTGCATTTACGCTCTCTAAATACTATGAAGTTTTTCCTGTTCCTTTTTCGGTTTTAGTTTGAATAAGAAATAATTTTTAGTTCTGATTCCGAAACTAATTCGTTTTCATTTTAGTTTCATTTTCTAAATATTTCTTACTTTAGATTGGTTACTTATATATATATATATATATATATATATATATATATATATATATATATATAACGGGTGCGGCATAAATTCGTGCAAACTTCACAAAATCATAATAAAAAAAGTAATGGACGAAAAAAATTGTGGTTTGCGGGAATATGTTCAGAGAGCCTTTGGATTTCGTTATTTCCATTAAAAAATGTATTTAAAAATAACCGATAGATGGCGCTTACACTGTCATACCGAGACTATGCAAATCAGGTTAACAGAGCTCAGTAACATTATAGTACATTTTATTTTAAAGCAAAAGACGCTCAACATGACCGCCACCACAAGGTATTAAGCAAGTGAGGCGCGTAACTACGCCTATTACAGCTGCGTGTAACATGTCGGCATCGATGCCACTAACGGCCAATTGAATAGCATCTTTCAGTTCCATCAAAGTGGCAGGAGAGCCCCGGTAGACACGAGACTTCAGGTATCCCCACAACGAAAAGTCCTCTGGAGAAAGATCTGGCGATCGTGAGGGCCACTCATTCTTACATCTTCTGCTTATCATTCTGTCCTTAGTGAATCAGTGAATGTGTCTAGGAGGAACGTCTTAACGTAACTAGCAACGTGGGGCGGAGCACCATCCTGCATGAAGTTGACAAAATATAACGCAAATCTTTGCTGTAAAGCAAGGCATAACGTGGGCTCGCAAAAGCTAAAGATAGCGTTCGACAGTGACGGAACAGGTTTCCCAACCGGATTCTGGACAACGCTCCTCAAAAAAGACCTAGAATGAAGGACGCAGTGAAACCGCACCAAACAGTCACATGTGGAGAATGTAGTTGTTTGGTCGTGTACACACGAGGGTTTGATGCTGCCCAGATACGACTGTTTTTCGTATTGACGTCACCATGCAATAAAAAGTGGGCTTCATCCACATGATGTTCAGTAACCACTGTGGGTCATGTTCCATTTGTGCGAGTACCCATGTTGCAAAGGCTTGTCTTTTCTCGCAATCTGCTGGCAACAATTGGTAAAATGCCTCTATCTTGTACGGATGTAGTTTCAAGATTTCGTGCAGAATGCGTCGGATCGACCTTTCCGGAATTCCTGTTATTTTACCTGCTTCACGTGCACTGGAACTCTCCGTTGAAGTCTCGGCTGCTACATTTCTCTTGGACAACCGGGACGCGGTCAGCGTTGACGGATGGTCTACCACTTCGTGGCGATTTTCTAATCTTCCCGTTTTCTGAAAACGGCGAACAAAATTCAATATCCCATTCAATGAAATTGGGTTTTTCTTCGCCTTAATTCCTTTCACCGACCGTAACTGTCGCAATGCTTTATTCGCGGTTTCATCGTCCTTAGAGAACAATTTAGCCACTAATCCTCGATCCGGTAGCGATATCATGCTACTGGCGTCGAATGACAGATCCATTTTCAGCCTTGTGTTTTATAGCTATACTGATATGCATAAACAGTCTCGGTATGACGTGTGAGCGCCATCTATTGGTCATTTTTTAATAAATTTTTTTAATGGAAATAACAAAATCCAAAGACTCTCTGAACATATTCCCACAAACCGCAATTTTTTTCGAGCATTACTTTTTTTTATTATAATTTTTTGAAGTTTGCACGAATTTATGCCGGTATATATAAAATAAAGAAAACAGAATTATTTAGTTTTGAAATTCTGTCTGTACTGCAGAAAATATTACATAATTTATGTAATATCTCAGAGGATAATCTGAATACTCATGATGTGCAAGAGTGCTCAGAATTTTAGTTTCAGAGTCCCGCGCATGAGCGTTTTTTTTTTTCACTTATTAAATTATTGAAGGAAACAGCATATGAAGTTTGGTACTTTTCCCCCCTTCGACTGAAATTAAAATAATACAGAATTACAATTTTATTTACCACACCTGATTTCATGCATCTTTGCTAGATTTTTGTTATTGCTTTTACATTTGTGCGAATGCACAGATCGATAGACAGTCAACTTTTTGACAGATTTGATAAAAAATTTTACATCGATGACGAATGATCTATACTTTAAATGATAAAATTATGTACTAAATTTTATCTATCAAGCTTTTTTTACTTTCTCATATACGTAGTATATAAAGTATAGCAATCGTCAAAATATTCGAACTCCAGATTTTGACGAATCTCCACTTTTTGGTTCTCCCTAAGTTCGGAAAACACATTTCTGGTAAATGTCCGTCTGTCTGTCTATTTGTAACAAAGATAACTCAAAAACGCTATGACTTAAATACATCAAATTTGATATGTAATTTTGTGACTACAGCGTAGTTTTGCGTCAATTATTTTTTCAATCGGTTGGGAAAAACGCACCTAAAACAAATTCGATTTTCAGACACTATTAAATGCATGCTAAGGATTTATCGCCAAATAATTCGTCAAGAATGACACGATAGATTCAGTAAAAATGCTACCTTCACGTCAAAGGTTAATATTTCGTAACTATTGTTTTCCAATGCTATGCAAAGTGTTCCCTGGGATAATATCTTTATTAGAGGGTATGCGAGAAAGTTTTGGGGAGACTATTCCCGCTGATTATATTTTGCAGCCTTCATATTCACATGCATTCGGACAAAGAAGCAAACGGAAAAACTACCTATGCATGAATTCCATTAAAAGTTTTATGGAACTCTTCAAGTTCAGTATGGAAGTTTCTAGTCTTGAAATTATCTGTAAAATTAATCTAAAATAGTCATTTAACTTTTCATAAGTCAATTTTAGTCGCAGAATTATTATTATTATTATTTTTTCTTTAAGATGTAATATTGTCAAGAATATTTTCTAAATATGATTGATAGGTCCGAAGGATTGTAAAAAAAAAAAAAAAAGTTCGATTCATAACTTTTTGAGAAATACATTTATTAACTCAAACAACATAATTGAATTTGTGCCATCTTTAAAACATTTTTCTAATTATAACTTTATGTTTGTTTCTATAGTTCAGAAATTAGCTATTGGTCTAAACAATTAGCTCATTTCTAAAACATTAAAAGATATTCATTAGTATTGAAAAAAAATGCTTTCAATAGCAGTATTAAGAATTATATTTTATGCTGTTTCAGAAATTAATATACAGCTGAAAAAGTTACCAAGTCCAAATTTTTATACAGTTCTTTACCATATTTAGTACAATATTTTTGATACATTAATATTTTAAAGGGGGAAGGAGATCTTTTTTTTTTTTTTTTTTTTTTTTCCTTTCTACGATCGAATTATAAAGTTTGGGATATCATTATTTTAAGTAATTAAGAGAATTCTCAAACAAGAACTACTGTTGTTTGGCAGATTGTTAATCAGGCAGTCACTAAAATAATAACAATTCAAAACTTCATAACTGGGTCAGTGTTTGTCAAGGAAAAATTGAACTTTTTTTTTAAATATCAATATTATTGACATTATGGCAAAGGACCTATAAAAAAATTATAATTTTTCAGCGGCACATTTATTGAATTAAATAATATACAATTTTTTACATAATTTAAATAATTTTCTCAAATGGAAGCATATGCTTATCTAATGATTTTCAAATTGGCCATTAGTGATTATATATATATTGTTACGGAATTCGGGTTATTTCGATTTGTTAGTCGATGAAGAAACAGTCTTTTAATAACGAACGACGACTTTTATTAAAAACGAAGACAAAAATACGCAGACAACAAATATACAGCCGAGACGAACACACAGCAGCAAACTACAACGAACAGTAGCCCACAAGTAGTAATCGGTATTAATAACAACCACAGCACACAAAGTGCCCAGAGAGAATTCAGCAGGAGGAGGGATGTAGCTACTCTCTACGATCTCTCCAAACGCCTGTAATTCTCCACTGTCTCCTTGCTTTAACTGTATCCAACTGCCGGTTCACTACTACACGAATGGCTACTCCTCACACAAATTGATGCTGCTTTTACAGTAAACACTAGGACTCGGCACACAGCTCAATTCAGCAATCCCTTGAGATCCACACAACAATTACTCTTCGCTAAACTGATCCAACTATTCGCCGTTCACTCTTTCCAATATTCGGTTCATAATTGTCTTTTATAATTAATGCGTTTTATAGTTTCCGGATAGTTAGTTAGTTACTTAGCTATATTAACGTCCCGTTTTTAAGCAACACTAGGGCTATTTTGGGACGGACCTCGTAATTTTGAACCGCGTTCAGATGACGAGGACGACACCTGAGCTAGCACTCACCTCTCCACACCACGCTACACCAGTGGGAAGACGTTTGGCCTTGACGGACAACGTGCAACAGACCCCCTTACACGACGGTTCTTCGGTGGAATCGGGTCTCGAACCTGAAACCCTACGACTTACGCGCCGAGACCTTACCACCAGGCCACCGCGGACCATAGTTTCCGGAGGAGGGAAGAGAAGGTTCTGAAACAATCAGGCATATCTCGGTTCCTATTGGCTCTATCAACGAAATTCTAGAAGATTCTCGTATTATCTACTTTGTCGCCTATCCCCGAGATCATTGATTCGGCATCTAACAGAACTGATCGTAAGTGATCGTTCAGTGATTGAACTAACCATGCTAGGAAGCAACATTACAGATTTGTAACTATACATTATATATATATATATAATATGTAGGGTCGTGTTCCCAATCGAAAGAAGATTACACGTTTGCCTTTTCCATATTTTAATAGACGAACACAGGACTACACGAACATTAAGCAAAAGAACAAAGTATAGGGTTGGTTGCAATTTAGGCGAACATAGAATGGCTGTTATCCTTCGACGTTCACAGTCTCTCGCTCCAAACGTCTCTCTTCTGCCGTTTGCCTCGCTTCTTTGTCTAGTCGGAACACTACTGCCATCTGCCGGCGACAAGGGAGAGAGAATACCATAGGGGCTCATACTACAGGCCGTCCTGACATTTCCAGCTGACCACAGCGGAGAGGGAATTTGAAGAAAAACCTGAAAGGAACAAACAGACAAAGTACGTAGACAATAACATAGAGAAAGAAAAAAAACACAAATGCTTCTTGTTTAGTGCAGTAAGTCGGTGTTTCAAGTGTTTCTGCACCAAATGTTCATGTTGTCGACTGCAGTGGAGGTAGAGTTTGGTTCGCCGTGCTCACCAACTTTTTTAACATTATAGCGGTCATTAGGCTTGACTTGTAGCACTTCATACGGGCCGAAAAATTTTGGTCGCAGTTTTAAGCCAGTTCCAAGTTCCAAACTGGGTTATTCGTATTGCCACCAAATCACCTTTCTTATACTGATGAGCAATTTCCCGGTTCTTATTGTAAGTACATCGATTCTCCTCTTGAATTTTTAGGATGTCCTTTTTGGCTTCATCCCGGATATTCTCACGATCTGTTATAAAAAAGTTGAAAAAGTTCTCCTGTTCGAGAAGCTCAAGGATGTGTAAATCTTGCTTGGTTCTATAGGGTTGGTTGCAGTTCAGGCGAACATAGAATGGCTGTTATCCTTCAACTTCGACGTTCACACTCTCTCGCTCCAAGTGTCTCTCTTCTGCCGTTTGCCTCGCTTCTTCGTCTAGTCGGAACACTACTGCCATCTGCTGGCGACGAGGGAGAGAGAATACCATAGGGCTCATACTACATACATACATATATATGGAATTCTGAATATACCTAAGTATTTCATGAAATACCCATTTAGATATACTCGTGCATTTAATTTTTTTTTTTTTTTTTCTTTTTCAGGAGAAGAAAATCAATATGGTTACTGGCATGATGGACCTCTGCCTCGTTCCAATCTTGGACTCCTCAAGAGACTGCCAAAAAGGAAGGGCAAATCAATCTACATGTGAAAAGCAATTTATGTAAACTTTATCCTCAGCTGTCATACTTGTAATCATTAGCCCATTTATAAATGTTTTTTTTTTTTTTTTTTATTCTTTCAGTTGCATTGTAGGGTAAAATTATTATATTTGAAAATAAAATCTTAAGTTAATAAAAGTTTTTCAGAGATCAAATTGTTGAAAAACAATTTTTACCGCAAAAATATATATTTATAAAAAAATCTAAAGGAAGGGGTTAAGTAAATATTAGTAATTTTCAAATGCTATTTTTTGTTTGTTTGTTTCAAACTCAGACCTTTTTAATATTTTATAATTGTATTATTAGAAAAGAAAAACAAAAGATCATGTTCATTTGGAAGAATATCAAATTTTAAAAATAACTCAATGCTTCGTTAAATAAGTATGGGTGTTTTACAACAGCGTTAAAAACGGGATGCATTGAATAAAGAAACTGTTTCAAATATTGTTTATTAACAAAATCATACATATAAAAGCAACATAGTGTAACAAAGAGGAAAGGAAAATTGTTTACATCGAAGATATTCATGTATTTACATATCCTTAATGCATTGCATTTAATTATTTTTAACCACCCAGGTTTTTCTTTTCTATTTTTCAATTTTATAATAAGAAAAAAAAAATTACATGCCACTTAAAAGAGCCTCATATTTTATAAATAGCTTACTACCTGGTTAAATATGATTGAACATTTAACAAGGTTGCCTCTCAAAACTGGAAAAAAAGTTCCCTGTATGTATATTCAAGATATGAGGAAATGCAAAAATAGCTCTCATGTGCTTGTTATAATGCAATATGATTTTAAGGAGCGGTAGAAGCAGGGAAAGGAAGCAACAGTTTAATATTATTATTACTAAGAAATTTTTCTTTACTTATTATCTAGAATTTAGCAAGACAAAATTTATATATTAAGGAGGGGGGATATATAACCTCTCATGCTCTTTAACTGTAATCATACAAAATTAAGGACTCAGGACAAAAAACAAAACATTACAAAGCAAGATTATACTTTACTTATTCGTTTTTGACAATTCATATCTGAGGGATCATTTTCTGCAGATTTTTCAGCCATCAGTTTCATGAAGCTAATCCTTAACAGATAATTTTGTACAGCCTAACGTACAGCCACCATTTTTGCATGGCCCAATGTGCATTTTTTAGCTATTTCATTTTCAGTGAACATATGCAAAAATATTTCCAATATTATCACTTAATGCATTAAAAGACGAATGAGATGCAATAAGTTTTAATGCCCATAAAAATTCAACTTTAAATTATTGTTTTTCAAAGTTCGAAATTGGTTTATTTTCGGATATTAAATTTGACGTTTTTGGATTTGGTATGTTATCTTTTCCTGTATTTCTTTTAGATACTAAATTCAACAACAGTGATGACTCTTTTGAACTGGCACGCAGTCTTAAAAGTTTTCCTTTTGTCGTGCCTGTTTTCCCATATTACTTCAGCTTATTATCTTCTTACAAAGCGAGCAGTATGCAACAAATGTATTTTCTCGAACCCATTCAGAAAATCAGGATTGATTTTTTTATACCTCCAATTCATATACAATAAGGATTTTGAGTAATTTGTTGTTTAAAAAAATATTTAATCTACTTTGAATAAGTTAACACTTTCTCAAATAATAAACAAACCATTCAGTAAACTCATGTATGGTAGACTAAATATCACTTCGCTGTTTCCACAGATTGAATGTAGCTATTCCTGCCAGAGAAATATATTCGATTCTTCCACGCAGTTACTGAAGTCTCGCGCATGCTCATTAGCCGCAATTCGGGAATCTCGTGGAAAAGTTACAACTGTCTCGCAAATCAAAACTGGACTGATTTATACAAAAAAAGGGGGGAGTAGAAAAGGGGCACATTTCTGAATTACACAATCGCGAATGGTATTGCTTCGTTTTCAGAAGCTGTGACCGCGATCCTTTTTATCTTTGCAATCTTTAGAGACCGACATTTTCTAGATGGAAAAAAAATAAAATAAAAATAATAATAACTAAGAAACTTAAAATTCCTTATATTTCCCCTGTTTTTAAAAATATCAAATTTCCCCGCATTTTCCCTGTTTTTTTTTTTTTTTTTTTCTAACTATGTTTTTTTTTTTTCTCTGTTTTTTTTTTTTTTTTTTTCCTGTCAATTTTTAAATTCCCTGTTTTCTCCCAGTTTTCCGGGTGATGTGGCAACCCTGATTTAATAGTAGTATTTAAAATGAGATGCAGAAAACAAAGAAACGGCTTCAAATATCATTTATTAACAAAACCATACATGCACACTAATAAAAGCAACATAGTTTGACACAGATAAAAAAAAAAAACGTTGAAACCGGAAAAAATTTATTATTTTCAAAAAAAAAAAAAAAAAAAAACCATGTGTGTGGAGATTTATATTAAATATTACAGAATAAACAATGATTGAAGGAAAAACTGAAAAGTTCATATGACATTTTAAAAACTTAATGTGTTTTTCAAAATATACAAAAATATGATTTTGAATAAGATACAACATTAAATTAGTCACACATTCAAATTTATAACATATACAACATCCATCTCGTGAAATGCTCCAAAAGAATCTCTAACAATTGGTGGATCAGATGGCAAAGGTCCTACAAATGCTGCCATGCTACGATGAGCATAATCAGTAGTAGGATCTAAGAACATGACAACTGGTTCAATCTGAACTCGAGGACGAACTGTAGGTTCAGTAGCACATTTTACACACAAAGCACCTCCTTTTATGGTACGTCCATTTGCCTAAAGGAATGCAAACAAAGTTAAATATAAAAAAATGTTAAAAATTAAAAAAGATTAGAATAATTTTTAAAACAAAATAGAAATAGAAAAATGTCCTAGGATAAAATGAGAATTTAGATAGAAAATTAAACAAAACTTCATGAACATAGTTGATAAAAACATATGATACTTATTAAAATAAAATGGAGAAATTAATTAAATTTCAGTTATAAACACTGAATTATAATTTAATAATTTTTACATTTATTTTGAAATTCCTCTTTCAAAAATATTTGAAAGTAGATTATTATTCATTTCATTTCCATTACCCCATCTACCAACACAAGCAAAAAAGTATTTCTTTTAATGAGATTCTAAAAAAAAAAAAAATCTTAAAGGACAATCTTCTTAAAAAATCTAGAATTCCTATTTTTTTGTATTTGGTGAATGACTGGAAAACTTAGTCATAAATAATTTACTGTCATATTAAAAGCATAAAACATAGACTTACTACAACAATCTGTCGACGAACCAAAATAAGACTTGTATGTGGTGTAAAATTTTCATTACAAACAACACATTCAAGTACAGCTCGACCATTAGATATTAAACTGGGAGGCATAGGGTATTCAAATTTTTCCTGAAAAAAATAAATTATTCACACAGATAAGTTCTTAATTAAATAAAATTGCCATCATGAAACATTTTAAAAATAGCATTTTTGAACATATTTAAAAATGTGTAAAAAACTTACCTGTGCAGCTAAAAGGACCCTCATTAATTTATCAGAAAGGATCAAGCAATTTTTAGCTCGAGTCAAAGCAACATAAATGATATTACTCTCTTCAGAATCAACTGACCCTAAAATGAAAAATATTTGATTTTAGAAAAATTATTTGCCTCAAAATTTAAATAAAGCCTTTCATAAATTTAAAGCACTTAAAATATCAACAACCTAATTCAGATTTTCCTAAATATACATTAGGAAAGATGTAAAATAATCAGTGTTATACTGACAGCAAAATATAAAAAAGTTTTACATTAATTTAAAAACATAATACTAAAAACAAATAAACATCAATTCATTTTTTTCACCTATTCAAAAATAAAGAAATTTTGAAAAATAAAGTATAATATATTTTCAAAAGAAATTCATTTGTTAAAAAAAATCATTACAAATATTTTTATCTAGCAAAGTCCAGTGAATTAGAAAACATAATAAATAATCAAAAACAAAAAAGTAAATAATTCATTTGAAGGCTTGACAAGCTTTAAGATTTTAATAATTTTTTCACATAGTAAAAATTACTTAAAATAATCAGTAAGCATTATTTTTTAAAGCTTTCATTTCTTATTTTTCATTGATATATAAATATTTATTATCAATTTTTTGCAATGAATGCATTAATTCATGAAACAAATAATAAAATACATAACTATTTTTAAATTTATTTACTTAATAAAAATTTCATGCTTAACCAAAAAGCAGGAAATTTCACACAAATTTATAATTTTTATACTTGAAGAATATGTAATAAAATAAGAAATATACATATGAAGACATGGTCAGGGTGCGTAGTGAGAAACTGCAGAAAAAATTAAGTACTTTTTAAGCACCTTAATTCCAAAAATTAAGCATCATTGTATATGCATACATAAAATGTGTATTTTATAATAGTATATTTTTTTGTTTTATAATGATGTATAATTTTTATTGTAAAAAAAATCTTAAAACTTAATTTTAAATGCTTAATTTTTAAATTTTAATATTTATTTCTGTATATGCACATCGTCTATTATAAAATTATGCCTTTTTGGATTCAATTAAAACATAGAAATTATCATAAGAATGGGTTTAAAAAACTGTCAATACAAAGAAAATTAAGTCAACTTTTATAAGATTAACAATAAATTAACTTTTTCAACATTTCTTAAAATTAAAAAGTTTCATTTAAATAGATACATTTCTGAAATTGTTGATAAGTCACATAGAAGCTCAACATGACTAAATATTTTGTATTTGATTTTTATATAAGTAACAACAAATACGATTCAACATGGCTGGGATGAAAAGAGTAAATTTCTACCTGCACTGACTCATTCTATCAAGTAAATTTATTAGCAATCTTATAAAACTAAGAACTAAAGCATTCCTATGGCTATCATGACATGACTGGAGAAACTATCATGATATTGATGATAAAACTATTCCATGTTCTAAATGAGTTTTTAAAATCATTTTTAATAGAACTAATAGCAGTGTCCATAAATCATGAGCCTAAAAAGAAATTATCCTATTGCCTCTTATTTCTAAAGTGTAGTACAAGTCTTTTTTTTGAATGTTTAACGTTCTGAAATTTAATGAAAACCTGCTTTTTAACCTACAAACAAAAATTCTTACTTCAAAAAAATTACAGAAGAAAGTTATATATATTACAGAGGAATGAAAATGCTTTAAAAAGTCCTAGTTTTCATAAATAACAGAAACTAATTTATGAAGTCAAAAAAAGTTAGCTGCTCTGCAGTGAGAACTAAAACGAAAGTAAGTCGGAAGGAGCGTTTTCCCCCAAAACTTTCTCGCATACTGCCAGAAAATACCTTGCGAAGCATTGGCTTAAATTAGTTACAAAATATTGACCTTAGGCGTTAATTTAATTATATTAACATCCAGTTTTAAAGCAACATAGAGCTATTTTGTGATGGACCTAGTAATTTTGAACCGCGGGCAGATGATAAGGACGACACCTGAGCTTGCAACCCCCTCTCCAAACTTCCACACCACACCAGCTGGAGGATATTTGGTTCCAACGGATTTAACGTGTACCCGACCCGCTTACACGACGGTTCTTCGGTGGAATCGAGTCTCGAACTTGAAACCTTTGGTTCTGAAGCCGGGACCTTGCCACCAGGCCACCGCGGCCCAATCTTAGGAGTGAATAAACATTTTTTTCTGATTCTGCCGTGTGATCGTTGGCGTTTTTAGATCAATCTCTGGGATGCGGTAGAAAATATCCGAAATGCAAATTTGGGTTTTAGACGCCTTCTTCCGAATTGATTAAAAAAATGATTCACAATTACACTTATAGTTTACAAAATTACATACCAAATTTGATATATTTAAGTCACTACATTTTTGAGCTACCGCGTTTACATGTTTATGAAAATACGGTTAACACCTGGTTGGATTAGGTTCAAAATATGATAGATGTTTATGCCATAGATATTAAATCTATGTACCAAATGTTACCTATCAAGCTGTTTTCGTTTTGTAGTTATCATGCTAACTTATATTCGAACAGTCGGACAGACAAACAGATTGGATGTTGCAGAAAATTTGATCGAAATCTACGAATTTGGTGTGAAGGCCGCATACTAAATTTCATCCGTCTAGCTCAAAGTGTTTTTGTGTTATCTTTGTCAAAGATAGACATCTTCCGAAAATGCGTTTTACGAATTCAAGGAAATTTGAAACGTGGAGATTCATTAAAATCTCGAGTTAGAATTTTTTGGGAATTGAAATATTTTCTCTAAATTTTGTATACGAAAAAGTAAAAATCTAATTGAAGAAATTTTTTATAAAGTCCTTCTTGAAGCCAGCGCGTAACAATATATCGCGTTGCTTAAAAACTTAACAAAATTTATCAAATAAAGAATTTTATTCAATGAACTGCTTAAACATTTTTTTAAGTTTAAATAAAAGCAAAAAAAAAAGCATTTCATTATAATAAAAAATCCTTGTTATAAACTGTATTCAAATTTAATTTCTCAGAAATTATTAAAACTTTAAAATCAAAAAATATATTTAACCAAACAAATGTTGAAAAGGTATTCTTTTTTAACCTTTAAAATGGTGTTAAAATAATTTTTGTGGCATAATATGCTTTGAAGTTATGATGAAAACACATTAAAATTCCATTTTTTAATTAAACTTCGAATTAAGAGTTGAGAAATCCGTTCTTAGTAGGTATCTAACGCCTAAAAAATAACTTCCCAAATTTCATGCTCCTAACTTCAATGGCTTTATGCAGGGCATTGCTCAGGACAAGTCTTTATATATTAAGATATATTTCTTTGGGGAAAGTTTTTCTATAAGAGTTATAAAAGGATGGGGTGGGGACTTTTATAAAATCTGAGAATCTAAACCATAAAAAAAAAAAAAAATTGCAAAAACGATTTTTTTAAAAATGTTTAAGTGCCATATCCATCAGGATCCCCCCCCCGCCTTTTTTCTTATTCAAAACAAATTTGGCGAGATTAAACTAACAAAGAAAAATGTTCAGATGGATGGAGATATTCAAAAAATACCGCAAAAGATATTAGCATAAATAAAAATTTAAGGCTTCACGAAAATTTTTTATTATACTAGATTTTATGCGATTGACTAATGTAATTACATACAATTAATTACAATTCAATATAGTAAAATTAATTGCCTGTAGTAGGTCATTCAAGTGCTTGCTCCAAAGCAATATATTAATGAGAATGATTATCAAATATGTAACTGTTTTTAAAGCAACTTTTAACATGTTCGTTATATCGTTTTTGTGCATCAAATTTATCCTGGTGTTTTCTTATTTGCCGTTGATCGGACCATATTGCATATTCTTCTTTAACAACGCATAAAAGTTTAAATATATACTTAACTAGGAATAACTAAAATAAATTCTTCAACATGTAAAACATTAAGAATTGAAGCTCGATATTTTTCGATTCACAATAAGTATGGTATAGTACGCATTTCGTAAATGACAATGCCCATTGTTGAAAAAAAAAAAAAAAAAAAAAAGGGTGGTGATGATGGAAGAGAATCATTAAGCATTATCTTAATATGTGCTGGAATCCCTGAAATACTTCGAATTCCTTCGTTTTGTTGGTTTTCTTTTTTGATACAGCCAGTAAACAAGCTTTACAACCATGATTTTGAATTATCACATTCAACTTGTAGAGAAACAAAACAAAACGAAAAGCTTTCTTTATCTTCACGAGAAAATTAAGTACTTTCTAAGGACCTTTTATGAAAATTAAGCACTTTTAAGGTGCTTAAAAATGGTTTTGAAATTTAAGCACTTTTCATGACGCTACACACCCTGATGATTATTACATGAAAATACAAAATAAAGCTAAAGGAGTACTTTAAAAAGTTACAAAATTATATATAAATGTGCCTATAAAAGCATTTAATAATTTTTACAAAAATAATTTGCAACATTTTTTAATACTAAGCCTTTGCACTTTAGTAATTTCTAAATAGTGTATTCCTACATTTTTCAGTTAATTGTTTTAAGACATAATTTCGAAAAAGTGTAAAAGATTTTTCAATTAATACAATAAAATTGTATATATATGTAGACATATTATTTAAATAACACAATTTCTTTAAAATAAAAAATGTGTTACACTGTTTTAAGAGCAAATTTATTTTAGTAATTTACTTGCTGTTTCTAAAAATATCATACAAAATTTTTTCTCCAAAACAATTGTTAAAAAAAAAAATATATTAAACAATTTGTAAGAAGAATACTATTGGCACATTTAATTTTATTAAAGAAATAATAAATGCAACATGCTGACAATTCAATAGGCAATTGGAAATATACAAAAATTATTCTTACAGTTAAAATTATAAGCTTCGAGATGGAGGCTAATTCGGTCATCTGCAAATTAAGTCAGCTAATTATGTTATGAAATGATATATTGCAAACAAATCAGTAAATTACATTTTAAAATTCAAACAAATGCACAAGCAGTAAAAAAACACAGCATATATTATTAAAAAAATTAAAGAAATAAAAGGTGTTGGAAACCTCATTACTTTTTTTTTTTGACATTTAATTTTTTAAAATTGTAAAAATGAAAACGGAAAAAGAAATTAATACAGGGAAAATAATAATAAAGTGACATAGATAAATTTTCTGATGTTCAGGAAATTCTGGAAAAAAATGACTAGAAATTCAGAAATTTTTTTTATTATTATTATTAATCAAAATAAAAATGTCACAAATGATGAACAATTAACTCTTTCGGTGGCTTGCGAATGATTACATGCCAAATAAACCAACCAAATATTGAATTAAAATAATGTATTTGCATGACAGCATAATTTCCTTCATTCTTAAGTCTACCTATACAAAAAAGAACCTGGGTCAAAACCAGAAGAAAAAAAGTCAAGTCATATGAGCTGTAAATAATTTAACATACAGACTTATAGAGCACAACCAACTATGTAATAAGTTCACTTCCTATGAACTAAATCTTCTCATTCTTCTGGTAAACCAGAACTTCTTAATCAAACGGAAACCAAAGAGATGCATAACACAAGTTTTTATTTTACAAATGATATAACTGCTGTGTATTACATTCCAAAAAAGCACAAGATCATCATGCAGACGAACACAATGCATCTTCATAAATCAATTATAAACATATTATATCCCTATATGATATTAGTTTACAACACCAGCAAAAGAGTTGCGGATATTTTTGATCAATTTTTAGATATACATACAACTTATACAAGGAAAACAAATTGCTGATCAACGATTGCATTTTTTCATTTTAGTTCTGATAGTTTTGTTTCCGATATATTTCTTCTCTATATTTCAGCAAACACCAAATGGATTGAAAACAAACTGAGCAAAAGATTATTTTTAGAAAAATAAGGCAATTAAAAAAATTCAAGCAGGGCATTATCACCTCAAAACTGAAGAGTAGTGTATTGTTTGTCAACAGATTCTAAAACCCTCTGTGCTTTCGTGCATGTGCTAGGATCGGCTCAATTTGACAAAATAGGGGTGATAGGATCGATGAAAGGAAATGTTTACACTTAACAATAAAATTCCAAAAATGAGCACATTGTAATGTGTCTCAACCCTAAAAGAGATAGTATTGTTGGAAAATGGTCGTCTCAGGATACTGAAACAAACAGTAACATAGTCGAAGGTAAATAAATATTAAGAGGGTAAATTACAGAATTATTTATCATCACTTTTCACAGTTACCTTATAATTTAATAAACAAGAGGTCTTGCCAATCATAAAAAAATGATAATAAATTAAACTATACAAAAATTATTAAAAAATACATATCTGCATTCTCTATGGAGCAGAATTTTGTGAAAAAGTGAAATTTAAAAGCAGTAAGATTTTTTAAAAATGCTTTAATACATTTTTTCATTTTAGAAACATAAACTTTATAGTTAGATATTTATTGTCTAATTTATATATAATATCTCATTTGTTCTATGAAAATAATTCTTATTTATCCCCTCCCATTTCTTTTCTTTTCTGAAAACAAGTCAACACAGGTTCCTAAAGTCACTTTTGAATGTTCAGGTCAAATTGTCCCAAATGTTATATTCATATATTAAATGCGAACAGAATAGCAGTTTGCATCATTTTTATTTTATTAAATAAACCTTATAATTAATCATTATATTTATTCATTTCAGTCATTTTTATGAGCATTACAATATATTTTAATTGGGGGGGGGGAATGAATGCTTCTGCTTTCCTTAGTAAATTTAGTTATAAACTATATTCCCACCATTTAAATGGTTAATATATTTCTTCTCAAAATAATTCATTAAATCTTGAATTAAAATATCAAAAAATTTACAAATACTTCCTTAAATGGTATAAAAAGAGAAAAATAATTTAATAAGAACAGTTTCTGATTTTTGATTTTCTTTACTTTGAACACTAATTGTTTAAAATAAACAGAAGTATTCATAAAAATTATAAAATTAGTTTATATATTTGTAAAATAATTTTCGTCAGGGACATATTTTGGAAAAATTCCCAATAAATATTAGTGAAACAATGTTGAAGCTTACTATGCATTCAATACTTCAGAAAACCAGCGGAACCTCTTAATTCGACAGTGTAGGTTGACTATCCAATCATTTTTTTTTAAATTCTAATAATGGATCACCTAACCTTTCCCTCATGGGCAATCCAGATACTGCAGTGGCAGTACTTTAATTTTAATAGGCAAATGATTAAAATTCTGTCCTTCTTAAAAAAAAAAAAAAAGTCCATTGTGTTTCTGCTTTAAACACTTGATTGAAAGATTTACTTCTTAATTTCCAGGCACTTTAAGCATGATGGATAGATTGATCCCTGGTCTTAAAATGTTTTTGCTTTGAATAAAATAAAAATTACCTTCTCCTTTAAAAACTTATAATTAAACTGAACAAATAATATGTTGTAAAATGTAACCCTTTTTAAAAATAAGCACTTAATATATAAAAAATTTATTTTATGTTGCCTTCTTAAGAAGTTAAATATTTATATAAATACTTGCAAAATATTTGGACAAAAAAATTAATAAATATGAAAATCTTAAAATAGATTTGATGGAAAGGAAAAAAAAAAGAAGAAATATCACAAACCTTGCCTATTGAAAGAACGGTGACAATTTAATTAAAATGACAATACTTTTAATATTTCCAGAAGTAACTAAAAATAAATAAATATAAAACCTACAACAGCTAATTCTTTTCTTTTTTATAAATTTTGCTACTCAGCTCTTCTTTTCAGATATTAAAATTGTCTTTAAACTGATAACTACACAGAAAAATGCAAAGCTGCAAATCTAACTAAATGTTAAATGTTTAATAAGAAAAATATACATAGTGCATTAAATTAATTTTAAAAGTAAAACACAAAAAAATTACATTTTTAATTAATTTAAAAGTAATTTTTTTAAAGTAAAAATAGAACATTTTATTAAAATTGGAGAAATTTATGAACACACAACCTCATTTATCCCCAATTTTATTAACACAATAACAATCAAGCGAAACAACAGCTGGAAATTTTTTTGATAGATTTTAAATATATTTTTATTACAAATTATGTTGTCATATGTTAATTTTAAATTAAAATCTTAAATCAGTTTGATTTAAGATTTCGAACAATCTTGAACAATTTCATCAATAAGTAAAATACAAAAGAAATAAAGATTGGGATGCATATTAATTTACTATTTAAGAGTTAAAACTATTAATCATAATCCAATTAAAACACAAAAGAAATAAAAAGGTAACTTTTAAGCTTACTCCTTCGTCTACAATCTATGCTTGGCACAATTGGATAATCATCAGTAAGACAAACAGTATCAAACTCTAATCCTTTAGCTTTATGAGCAGTAGAAAAGACAACATCTGTTAGAAAAAAAAATGCAAAAAAAAAAACCATTAATTTTAAAAATTCAAAAATCATTTCTTTAGAATTTTGAATAATATTTAAAAAAATGAATCAAAATTAACAAAATAATATACAAAAAAAATTAAGCCCGAGTTTTAAAATACAGCATCATATGCAATTCTTTTTCAGACAATATATTTATCGCATTCCAAATGATCGATACATATATTACTATATACAATACATATTAGAATTTAACAAATAAAAATTCATTTATGCATATATTTATTTACATAAAAAGTTAAAAAATATATTGAAAGATCCTTTTTAAATCTCTTTATGCATATACTAATATAAAATCTAATTTTTATAATTTATACCATTATAAAAATGATAAATGATGTTGTATAGATAAAAAATGATTTCAAATCATAAAATGTAATTCAATTTACAATACAAACATATCTTATAAAAAAATCCATAAAATAAAAGGATTTTCCTGTATTATATATGTATATTTTCATATTTAAAATAATCTTGTATTAATCAATTTACTTCCTGGCCCGATAAAATTGCTTATATTATTAACTAGCTGCCTTGGGAACTAGCTAGTTCACTAGGATTAAATTAATACCATTTTTGATTAAATATTTTACATAGCTTGATCTTAATGGCTGCCACAGATAATATTCTTAAACTTCAAATGTAACAGACATGTAACTCATATTATTATTTAAGAAGCATTTACACTATTCTAATCAATGTGCTATATGTTTTCCAAGTTTTCTGTCATTTCGCCTGAAATTAAAATTTTAATTTTAAATCGGAAATGATTAAATTTTAACTTGAGCTGAAACATGCTGATGAAAATTATCACTATAGAAGGGAAAAACCCTTCAGAATTGAAGTTTTATGAATAATACAGAATTTGTTTCATAATTTATGTACCATTTTAGAAAATTGTTCAATAAAACTTTCTCTGATTGAACAAATATTCGATGCATTGCAATATAAAAGCAATTTTCAAGTTTTACATAACAATAAAATGATAAAATATCTTTATACATCCAATTATTAGAAAGAGTAACAGTATTTAAAAATGACACACCTTAATTGGGAGTACAACAAAATATATATAAAAAAACAAATACTTGAAACAGAAACTTATTCAATATGTGGTTCAGGATGAAATATTTATAGTAATAATGAAAACAATCTTGGAATCCTTGGAAATTTTTTTTTAATTTTAAAATAGGGCAAATTTTATTTTTTCAATAATATTTCACAATTATGGAGTTTAAATATCAAAATCTTACTTAATTTTTAATTATGATACACGTGACTAGCAATTCATTTGGCAAAATGTTTTGGCTAAAAATATTTTAACAATTCATCTTAATAGACTTGAGCATATTGATTAAGGGCTGTTTCATATCTTTAAGTTCTTAATGTTCTTCAATTAAATAAATTCAATCTAAATGATGTTAGAAACTACCGTTATCACCAAAATTATTTGAAAAAGTTATATTTTCATTTGCTTGAAAATTTAATGAATAACTGATCGATATAAAAAATATTATTTATATTATTTTATACAAATATGCTATGTATATTTCAATTAAAAATGACTTACTTGCTAATTCCATTGAATAATTGCATTTTTCTTTGAGAATATGAACATATTCAACAATCCTAGCATTATGTTGACTGACTAGATCAATTTTGTTTAACAAGTCATTATCTTCAGCATTTCTTGCATAAGTAGTTAACTCTTTGAAAGTTTTGAACTTTGAAATAAAGTTATCCTTCAATCTTCGCTCTGGAGGAAAAAAGAATTCAGAATCTAAATTCAAATGAAGAAGAAATAATTAAAAATAAATGATTTTATAGTCCTTTTTATTTCTATTATGTGTAACATATTAAAATAAGACAATTTAACAACTTTATAGAACTAGACCCCCTCTAATTGGATGTTCAGTTATTCTTGATGTGAATTTGAAACCTTTTCTTCGTTTAATTGGTCCAGAAATGTTACAAAGGATATCAATTTAATCATAGTCCAAAAACTATTACTAAAAACATTAGCAATACACATGCACTTCCAGCTAGAAAATTATTCTAAATGATCTAAAGAATACCTTCTTATACCTTCTATTGCTTCAGTCAATAAATTTTCAGTAGTATAATTTACAATAAGAATAATCAATATTTTATTAGTTATAAAAATTAGGATCAGGAATTTAAAAAAATTAAATATTTTTAAAAATAGATTGTTGACTTAAATAATCTAAAATATAATTCTTCATGCCATTTAGAACATTTTCTCATGAAAAATTATATGCTTATATTTAACAGATTAGAAATTAACTATTGAGCTACAATTTGAATGGACATTTTATATATACTTTAATAATTAGCAAATTATGTTTAGAAAGAAATAAAGAATTATATATATATATATTGATATTTTATTGATGCATTTGATCAATTATTTAATTCAATATAGAAAAAGCTGCCATTTTTACCAGGTGGATGGTTTCTTTGATTAAAGCTATACTTAAATACAAATAAACAGTGTGCATATTATATATATATATATATATATATACATATATAATCATGGAGAATTATTACTACCTATAAAACCAAAATTATCAATCAAGATACATAAATGATTTTATATCTAAATGCGTCTCATTCTATAAAAGCTTTTTTTTTTAACAAAACATTAATTACCAGATTGCAATCAATTTAATTATATATGATATAAAAAATAAACATGTAGAATTTAAAAATACTTTTCAAAATAAAATATTTACAATCAGTTAAAAGGAAAATCAAGAAATTTAATACATGAAAAGCTTTGTAAGCATGCTTAAACAATTCCAATTTTGGAAAACTTCTTAAAGCTATTCAAAAATAATTCAATAAAAAAATGTAGTATATTCACTATTTGGTTGCTATTTAGGCAATCTAAATCAGATTTGATTTGTTTTAGGAATATCAATTTGAGAAATGCAAGAACAATATTTAATCTAATATTTTAATTTGAGAGGTGAAATTTAATATTATTTGAATGGTGAAATCATACCTTTCACACCCCAATTGTCAAAAGGTTAACATCTATTTGTAAGATTCTATTCTTAAGAATATTTTATAATTAAATCCCATTGAATATAAGAAAGAGGTACCAATAACATTGTTTATGAGAAAAGTGATGAAATTGCTAACACAAATTTCCATAATTGAAGTACAGGAAATGTTAATAATGAAAAAACTAATTTTACCTAAACAAGAATCAGGGCACAACAACTTATAGATATCTAGCATCTGATCTAAATTATAGCTTCTCACTCCCTGAAATTAAATATTTCATTTATTAAGTTTATTCAAGATAAGCAGAACAATTAAAAAAATTTAAATAGAAAATTTAATTGCATAGATATATGATAACAAATGAAAATTGTTTTTTCCATAAAATATTAGTCACATATGCATGCATTTTAACATTTCTTATTGAAATACTAACAAATGTTTCATTTATCATTTCATTATGTTTTATATAATTTGACCTATCAATCACAAACCAAGAACATGAACAATGCTTCTACACTTCCAAAGTTACTTTCTATAGAAAAAATAAGGGGGGGGGGGTGAAATTATAGAAATTATCACTGTAGTCAGTTTTTGTAGGTGAGCCGTTTTATTTTGAAATAATTTTTAAGTCAAAATTATTAATGAAATGCGATATTTAAAATTCAAGAAATTGATTTGGACTTTGTGTATAGGATATAAGTTCCTTTCTTTCAAATGCCATGCATCATCTTTCAAAAACTGTGTAATTATTTTAACTCCTTGACAATCAATATAACACATGTGTTAGTTGATATGAGTTCAAGACTACCTTCACAATACTGCTACGAATTCTGTAAAGTAAAAATACTTTGGCTTCTTGGCACTAAATTTGGGGTAAAGCTGCTGAACTTGGCGAAGAATCTAAGCTAATTTATGGCATAGCATCCCATACTATGTGGGTCAGCTAATATGTTGCTGTAGTAATATATGAAAAACTGCATTGCTTTTGCTTTATTAACAGTAGATACTGGTAAATAAATTTGTTTGCAACATTTTAATTGAAGTCCATTCAATACATGAGCTTATTTGAGCTGTAACAAACTGGTGTCAGAAGTGATAGTGACGACTCTTTGTTTAAACAATTCTTTGCATTTATTCAAGGAATGCAGGGTAATATTTTAAATGTGATGAGCACAAAAGTTTATATTACTCCAAAGAAAAGTGATAGTAAAACTAGCCATCACAGTGATGCTGAAGACATGTGAACAAGAGAAAACTCTTGGAAGTGAATATTGAAAGTGCTGGAGAAAATGCAGACAAAATGCATTCTACTACAGAAAATCAGATAACAAAGGAGGTGATGTAGATGAAAATCAGAAATATGATAATAAAAGAGAAAGTACCCATAGTTCTTTGTTCAATAGACTGAAGAGAAAGAAAATAACGGATCAGCAGATGACGATGATAAAAAGAAGCCACAGAAGTATAAGAATAATGCAGAAGACAATGCTGAATCAGACAGTAATACAGAAAGTAACAATGAAAGATCTGAAGCTGGAGATCTTATTGCTGAGAGTGATGATGATGAAGAATTTGAGGGCTTTGATGAGAGTGATTGTGGTGCAAGAAAAAGCTTAAATGTTGAGAAAGTGAAAAAGAATATAGAGAAATGAGAAAAGATGATAACTGATTATAAATATGATGATGACAAGAAAGAAATTAGGAAGTCTGGCATTATTGAAGATGTTCCTACATCTCTATTGAAAGAAAGAGATATACAGGAAGAACAACAAAAAAAGAAAGAAAATGAAAAGGCATGCTCTCAGTTTTTTTTTTTTTTTTTTTTTTAAATCCTTAATATCATCAGAAGATGAGGATAAAAAATGGGAGTATTTTATATTAGATTTGGATTTAATGATGAAAGAGAAAGAAGATGAAAGCAGGAATTCCTGAGGTCAAGAGAAAGTGAGAAAGCACTTTACAAATTGAAAGAAGCCTTAATATTATTACAGACCATCCTGTCACATCTCGAAGCGAAAATATTACAAAAGCATAATGGTAGAATTGAATCGCCAGATTCAGAATCCCACTTTATTCTGAAAATGGAATAAATTTTAAGATAAAAATTTGCAAAGACTTCTAGTCAACTCTTGCAAATTGAAAAAACACAATCAAACTCTTTTCAACCACAATCGAATAACACGATGAAGAGATTCAATTAAATAATCCTGATTAATATTTCCCTCTTCATCTTAACACTAACTAGACTGTGATCAGAAATCCCCCCCCCCCCTGCTTGCTTAGTGAAGTGCCATCCATAAAACAATAGGATTTATACCATCCTAAATGCTCTTCGGTCATGAAATCCATCTGCCCTATCATTTCTAATTCAGGCTTCCTCCAGACTCTGTATCCTTTATTTGCATGATTGAAAATCTGAGCTGATTTAACATATAGCTTCTTCGGGTTTTTTTTCCATGCTCTGTGACTGAGCTAGTGCATTGCTTTTATAATCCATAGATTTATATAACTTATTTAATCCATAGATTTTTTTTAACTCTATGAACTGTAAATATTTGTAAATAACTACAGTAAATAAATTAATGCTTGTGCAATCTTAATAAAAGTCCTAAGTCTAATCTAAAAACCAGTCCAAATCATATTATTATTAAGATTTTTTTTTAGTTATACAACAACAATGATATATAATTTTTTTTAAAAAAAAATATTGCATAGTATTTTTTAATCCACTATTTCTGTGCACATTTAAATAAAGAAATTATGAAATTATCCTATATGTGTATGTATATGGCAGTAAATCATTATTATACGCAAAATTAAAAGCATAATTTAGTAACATAATTAAAACCAATATAATTTAAAAGATTATTCTCTGTATGCCAGAACTCATTTTAATATTCAGAAATTCAAATGTAATATCCATAGCAATAACATAATTTAACTACACTTTTGCATCTTTATTTATTTCTTTATCTCTGAAATACTAGACATTTTATATTAACTTTTTCTGTGTATGACCTATTATGATCAAAATGTTAAGAAATAACAGAATGCACCAATATTTTGCTTAGAATATATGACATATTGGTATAAGTTACAGCAAAAAAAGTTTTTGGAATATTTTTTAAGTGGATCCTTAAATGATTAAATAATAGTTTGATAAATGTTATATAAAGCACAGTAAATTAAAACAACTTAACAATTAATATAATCTTAGAACTTTTTCAAGAATGTATGTAAGAATTCCTTATTTCATTTTTGCAGATAAGAAGCCATTAAAGTTCAATCTACAAATCCTAATAAACATATTTTTTAAAGATGGATTTAATAAAAATTAATATTTAAAAATGATTAATATTATTCTTATCTTATACAACAGAAAAATTTAAATGAATGCATACTCCAACAAAGCATCCATGGATAATTCTAGGTTCATTTGGTTTAAGTCTCCCTTGGCAACACATCCTAATTGCTTCATTGATCAACTGAGTATTACTCCTAGCTATAACAGCATATTGTCCTTCTGCCTTTCCATCAACATATGCTGCAATATAAAATGCAGTTCATAATAATATAATTATCAAATCCTATTAATTTTTTTTTAAATAAATTTGTCCTAATTAGAATTATATTGATCCTATAGTCACATTTTCATATCGTTAAACAAAATATAAGAATTTTTTTTAGCTTCAGTTATCACGTGAAAACATTAATTTTCCTTGTACATTTAAAAATAAGACTTTTTTTTTTTTCTTATGCTACTAAATTTTTTTTTTGTTATAAAAAAGTAATTGTGTAGCATAACAATCTTCATGAAATACAAGTATCAATAAACAATGTAAGAAAAAAATATGAATGTAATTTATTTGGCTTAACATCATATAGCAGTATCTTTTGAAAACGAAATAATATTTCAGAGCATTACATTATATTTCTCACTTTAAAGGAAATAATCACATTTTTTAATAAAAAATAATAGAACTTTCATTAAACAACCATTTACATAATTAATACATAAAAAACTCTTTTAAGTAAGTTTTCATTTGAACAGTCAATTAAAAAAAAACTAGTGTTATGTGAACTCATTCTGTCTCGTTGATTTGAACAGACTTTAAATACATGTGTATTTGATTACAATAATCAATGCTTCAATTGTTTATGTATCTTAACTATTTTTATATATAATTTTTTTCATTGAAATCAAATTTAACAATTTAAGAGATACAAATGGTTTCTTCAAGATTAATTAATGGAAATTAACTGTAGAATTATAAAATAAAATAAAAAGCAAACTTCTTTCTTTACTTTCTAAAATATTTTAACTTTCTAAAATATTTTAACTTTCACAAATGAATATTAAATTTTCAAAAATTTCTATAAGTTAAATAATGACAAGAAATTAAAAAATTAATTTAAACAGTACTGAAAACTATAATTTTTTAATAGTAAGTAATATAATAATAATATGCTAATAATAATAATACACATTAAGTATTTAAATTTAAAACTTACACTCTTTAGCACCTACAAATTAATAATAATAATAAAGGTCGAAAGGTTTACATTCAGTAGCAAATCATTCCGTCAATCAGAATATTCTGTAAATGATTAGTACTAAATTAATTAGCTGCAAAAATATAATAAAAAATACTTACATGGTTTATTAGAACCCACTAAGGTATTGGAATGATCAGTCTTCATAACTTCTAGGCAGCATGAAGCTACATAAGCAATTTCTGGCCCAAATCTAAATGACTAAATTGCAAAAAGAGAAAAGAAAAAAAAGTTAGAAATAATAAATAAAACTGTATTTAATCAATAACTCTAACTTAATACATTATGCATGATTTTAAAAATTAAAGTTGGATTTAATTCTACTTTTTTTTTTTTTTTTTTGATAAACAAACTCAGCATTTTGCTTTAGAGATATGCAAAAGAATGTTGATTATAAGTTACATTATAAATGTCAAAAAATCTGATTTAAAAAATTCAATCTAACAAAATACAAAAATTTTATAGTATTCTTACAATAATTTAAATAAATATTCAATATTATATAAATAATGTCAAACAGATGAAAAAATTATTCTTCACAGCATAAAACAATAGACAGATAAATCTTTTAACTCTATAGCTGCCATGTTATGATTAATCCCATTGACCAATTCGATTCATAATAAAGAATTTCTGCAGGTCATACAATCTTAGAACGTGAAAGTATCATCCAAAGCAAAGCCACAAATATCAATATCTGGGGAAATTCAATAAGTAAAATTTAGAAGTTTTGTACACTTGTGCGTTCTCAAATAATACACCATTTTAATACTTTTTTAACTTAACATCAGTTAAATAATTAATTTAATTAAACTGTGATTTTACATATGGCACCACCCAATGATAAATAGGACAAAATGATTTTATGATTCCATGATTATTACAGCATGAAAATTATAAATTAATGTCTACAAATAAAAAATAAATTTTAAAAGCCACTTTTTAATGTATTAATAAGTGTTTTTAAAAAATTATTTCAGACAAATATATTCTTGTTCAAGCATCAGGGTGAACAGGCAATTTAATTTTAAAAAATAAACACTTTTTAGCAATCTTCAGAGAAAAAAATTTGGAACATTAGCATGATAGTTTTGATGTTAGAATTATGAGTTATAATGAAATTCTCTAAATTGGTCACGAAAGTAAAATTATAAAACAAGGAATATCACCTGTAATTTATGAATATTTTTCATAAATATTGAGAGAAGGTTATTTAACATATATATTTTTTTAAATCTTATTAAAGCATTATTACTGCATACATAAATTTACTTAATCACATTAATCTTTATTAAGGAATGAACACTTCATTAATATTTTTATAAGAAAAAGTGTGAGGAACATGAGTAAACAAATTTAGGATTTAAAAATCAACAAATTTTATTAACTATGAATTTCAAGTTTTCTCTTTCATTTCAGAAATTTTGCTCTGTCAATTGTTCAGCTTTCTCACCCTTAATTTTTCATAGAGCATTAGATTTTCTTAGCAAAGAAAAGTCTCTGGTTTGTAGAACAAGTGAAATAACTTTATATTTAATTTCAACAATTTCTTTTTCTAAGAGAAAACTGAAATTTCTCTTTTTGTAAAGATATATTTTTAAAAAGCTGGTTAAATGTTTCTTTTCTTTATGTAACTAACAACAGAACCTGTAGCTCTCTGTTCTAAAAAAACAGGATTTTTTTTTAATCAGCTGATGTTGGTCAATTCTTCAGCAAATTTTTGTACAAGAATTACTTGCAGTAAGAATACTTAAATAATTCACTAAGATTGAAATATGATTTAAAAAAACATGTGAAAAAAGGGGGGAAGGAGCTGAAGTCACTTTGAAACAAGTGCAATTTATGGCAATGCATAAAATTATCACTGAATAGAAAGAAATTTTTTTTCTCATATAGATTAGCAAAGGATGAAAGATTCAAATCAATCAAGGAGATATACATTTTCCCACATTATCAGTATTTTTCTTAAATTGAAGGCTAAAACCTTTCTATACTGTCTTATTAATGAGTCTGGAAGACAGTATAGAAAGGTTTTAGCCTTCAATTTTCAGATAATAAATTTCATCAGATAATAAAATTTGTTGATTCACAATGAAAATACATTTATATAATTCAGCAAATCAGATACAGTGTAAAAAAAAATAAAAAAAAATTGTTGTTGTTGTTTCTGATCTTAGGCACGCAGCTATACCACCCACTTCCATAAAACTAAAGATCTCTAAAAAGTCCAAAAACAATAGCGGATCCCTTAATATCTAAAAAATCATAAAATTTAAACATTTAAGAATATGATTAGAGGAGGCTTGATCTACCTTGCACCAAGATCATTCAACAAAGATCCTCTATCCATGTTGAAAGATGAGTGATTTGGAAAAAAAAAATTTTAAAAAATATCCGTTTAAAAAGAAAAATAAGCAACTGCACTTAAAAAAAAAAAAAAAACACTTTTAAGGCTTTTGTATAAGGAACATTAAAAATAAACAGTTTTTAAGGAGTTTTTAACAATGCTAAACAATTCTGAACAGCATAAAAGTTTTCATACAGAAAAAAGTTTAAGATTTCTCTTTTATTGCCCTTCCACCAAGAAATATATCTGTAATCACATTTTTCTTATGTTTAAATGAAATTCTTTTTTATGGACTTCTTTCTTCATAGACCCTCTCATTTTACTTTTATTTAGTTTTGAATTTTTAGTCATTTAAGCAGAAATTGCATAAATATCAGTTGTCCTCCAGAAATACTATTTCTTCTATATTTATCTTCTTCCTGCTTTCAATTTTGACTATGTATATTATATAGACTGCTTAAAAATTGCTATATATATAAAAAAAAGAAGCAAATTTGATATCTAATCTATAGCATTTTTTCTACAAGTATGTGAAGACATGGGCATTGTCTAAATCAAGCATAAATAGAAGGTGAAAAATGTCATTAAATGTCTTATATCAATGAGAATAGATAAATACCTATAGATTATTATTTCTATCTTTGAAGTATTCCCCCTCATCTTAATGCATATTTTTTTGGATAAATAGTTAGATTAATTTGTATTTTCTACATCCCCCTCCCTTTTTCTATTTCAGGAAAGCTAATATTCTTTTTCATTAAATACAAGCATGTAAACAGAAAACTTTAGAACAAGTAAAAACATGCTTCTTTTTACACCAAAATAATCTTGTAGTTTAATTATAAATCTGATTATATTTAGTATTTTCATTGTACAAAAAAGTTTACGCTAGCACTCTCAGTAAAATGAAGTAATTTCCTATTTTTAACAAAACTTGTGACAAGTAACCCTACCTTTCATTGGAAAATAATTTAAAGTGTTCTACTTTAATGGTTCTTTATGTTTACTTTTTACAATTCTTTTTAAAAAAATAAATATACAATTTGCAGGCATGGCAAATTAGCATCTTTGAATGAATTATTAAATAGTCCACAAAATCTCAATTAATTAGAAGTGCACAAACAAAATTTACTATTCATGTCTTAGCTAAAATTTATCTATTTTTAATCAATACATTTAACAAACAAATACTCTAATACTATAGCACTTCTAAACAGTAGAATCTGATTAAAACTATATTTTTCAACATTTCCTCAACTATTTTATTTAATGAGTGCAACTGATGAAATGAAAAATTTATTTTCAAAAAAAAAAAATTGTATTAATTACAAAACTTACTTTAGTCAAATAATAAACATGTGTAGGAGTAAAATTTTCCAAAGCATTAACTGCTCCACGGAATCCATAAATTTGTTGATTGGGATCTCCAACTAATATTACAGGAAGTTTCTGAGACATCACTATATCAAGCATTGCTACAAAATAATAATAAAAAAATGAGAAGTTTATAAAAAAATTCTATGATAACATTAATTTGTAAAAATATCTGTATTTAATATGATTTTTATAAAAGATAAATGCATTTTTAAATTAAAACTAGCAATAGGTTAATCTTTTTTATATCATATACTAATAGATACAAATGGATACCATTAAAATTACAATGGATAATTTAAAAACAAACAAAAAATATTATTAATTTACCTAAATTGCAATCTTGAGCTTCATCAACCATTATACAATGATAACCAGTAAGTTTTGGCTTGCCTAGCTGGTAAAGTTTTAAATATACATCATGTGTAATTTTTACTTGCTTATTTCTTCGATCAATCATCTTCTCCCAATATGATTTAGCATCCTTCAGAATTTTCTGTGAAAAAATTTTCATAATATAGTATATATATATATATATATATATATATATATATATATATAATCAATTTTCAAAAAATGAAGTAAATTATTCTCATTATTTAAGTACTTATCAAAAGTTAATTCATTACTTCATCTTAGAAAAAGCACACATTTTATTTTACAAGTAAAAATAACAGAATTAAAACTAAACCAATTTAAAAATCCCCATGTAATCATACATCAATCAATTTTTTAATACAGGTCAAAATTATTTCACTTTGAAAAATACTTGAAAAATAAAGATGCTGATTCATTAACCTCTAGCTTACGGCTGGTACAACACTTGTACCAGATTTATTTTTACCTTTCCTTAGAGCGCCGTACAACAGTTGTACCAGTAACGAGTTTGAATTTCGTTCCCCCACTTGAACTTTCCAGCTGAACCCTAATTGCCTTGTAAAATTGCTTCCCTTTCATGTCGCATCCCTTAGGGTCAGGAGATTATGTCAAGCAGGTGTTATTATCACTTGTTGGCGCTAATGAGTCTTGTGAACCCTGCTTTGGCGGCATTTTTTTAAAGTAACATTCCTAAGAGGTATGGAATGAGTTTGCATAGTTTCATTTGTGGGAAATACTCGTTGAAAACTTTCGTCTTTCCCCCTGTTTCTTAATTTTTTAACTTTATAAATTCCTTAATATTTTAACTTAATATAATTTTGTAACTTTATAATAATATATGGTTATAGTTGGGCCCATCTATTTGTCTAAATATTTGAACCAAGAATTTACTTGAAAGAATTCACTAACCATATTATTAAGGTAATCGGCACCCTAGACAAATTGTTACTTCTTCGCTCCCATTCGTCACAAATGATGCAGAAAAACTAAATGGAACCTCGGTTTTTTTTTTTTTTTCACTCTGTCATTATATTTTACATTGAAAAGTGACAAAACACTTTGTTTTGTCTTCATACTTACCCCTCCTCCTTTTACTGGAGGCTTGGGCATATATGTATACTTCCCAGTCACAATGTATTATTCTAACACGGTATTAAAACGACCTATAATTTTTTTCAGCTTTAAATTTTAATACTTGAACTGGATATATTCCTGCTAAAAATACATTTTGGTTTTGATTTTTAAGTAAGCTGTCGGTTTTACCATTAATTTTCATAATTTATGAAATCGATTGATTTAATAATTTATAATTAATCATTCATTAAAAGTTATAATTCTACTTTTAAAATATTGGAGGAGGTTGTTAAAATCTATCAAAAATAATGATTATTAGTTCTTCTATATCAGAAGAAAAAATATTAAAATCTTTATACCTTCATTTCAATCCACTCAGGCACTTAATTTATTCTAGAAATATTTGTATTGAAATGAAATAAAGTAGCTGCATAAAAAAGTCAGAAATTCTAGATTTAATTTTAAGCATTTCTGAAAGATAATCTAAATCAGATGCTAGTAAAACTTGTATTTAATAACGAATGCTGATCATTTAGAATGCCAGATATATTGTTTAAAGTTTTTTTTTAAAGTTTTTTGTTAACTACTTTTCAACGTAATATTAGCACAATGTAATCTTATGTATCGAATTCTAAGTAAACCATATCTAATCTTACTTTTTAAAATTTAATTGTCTTTAATCTGGTGATTACCTACGTGTTAGTAAACTTTTCTGCAGAAAAATAATTTTTCGTTATAATTCAGGTATTTATTGTCTGCAAAATTGAGCATAGTTTTCAAAAATACTACACTGCAAAGAGTAATTGAAATTCTCAGAAAAAAAAAACACTACTATAAATTGTAAGAATCGACAATAGAATAGGAAAACGTTACTATTAATTATATTAAAAACTGTACAAACTATGTTAGGAATAAAAATTATATTCGATTTCTATGGGAGCAATATAATATTATAAAATTTTTTAAAGATGTTTTTAATTTACAAAACAGCAGATAATTGTTATCTGCGTGATGCACGAAGAGATGCGAATACCTTTAAAAAGAAGATATAAATAATTAGGATCTTTAATACATTATATATAAATCGTTACATTTTATTAAAATTGATGAGTTAAAATTATAAAAATAAAATAAAATTCACAATGATGTGTTCAAACGTTGTCAGCTAAATTAACAGCTTCAGTAATGCTTGAGAAATTGATTTAATTTTAAATATAATTGAAAAATTTTAAAAGTATTGTTTATTGTAGTAAACTATTCAGCAGATATCGTATTTGCAATTTATTTATTGTTGCAATTTCTCCTACAGAATTGCTGTAATAATTTTCAGGGAAAAAAAATAAAACTGAGATTAAAAGCCTTCTCTAGGATTCGGACGAGCCGAACCCACAAAAAAAAGCAACCCGCTTACTAAGGAGGGGACAGATGACTACGGGTGGTTGAAATCAAAGAGGTTATTTTCAACAAATGCCTTTAAAAGAAGGGGAAAGCATCTTCTAGTTTCTCTCACTGAATGCCTACATTCAAAGTAACTTTTTCGGGTTTGGGTTGCTGAAGCTTAAAGGTTTAAAAAAAATAATAATACAGGCAGTACTAATAAATGAAACTGTCCCTAATAGATTACAATTTTTTCTTTTTCTCTAAATATAATTTATAGATTTGTATTTGCAATAGTTACTGTTATTAGCATAGTTCAGCTCACTGTATTTACTGAAGCTACTTTTGGCAGCATATATAAAAAGCAATAATTTATACTAAGCTTCAGCAGCTATTTTATAGTAAGCCATAATTAATAAAAATGATTAAATAAAATATGCCAAATTTTGTTATAGTTTCTTGAAGCAACTATTAATCGACATATGCTTCAAAACTCGAATATATTATATGTGAATCTTTAGTCATACAATCTGATAATTTGGAGTTTGGAATAGAATTTTTCATTATTTGTGACTATTAATTGCTTTGCTTGTATGTATGATACTTCTGGTAATAACCTAATTTGTCTATAGGGATTACAAGACTTCGGAAATCTATTTACTGTTTTATCTATCTTTTGATCTAAAATCATGTTATAATGTAGACAAATATGACAATAAATGAATAATGAAAGCAATTTTAATATCTTAATTATCTTTTAATCTTGTTTTAATCACACAGATAATGGCATTATGTTCATTAGCTAGTTGTTCTGATTAGTATGGTTGTAATAAAATATAATAGATGGCTGTCTTTTTTCTAATCATGCAATTCTGATATGATTTATGTGAATCTTGTGAATGACCATTCATGAATTTATTGAATATAAATGATAAATGCAATAAATTCATGGGTGATCATAAACTCAATAGGAGTAATGATAGAATGGGCAAACACCTTACATTACCTACATTGTTTTCTCATTTGTAATAAACAAATGAGAAAAAATACTTCGGAGAAAAACTTATTATCTGTTTGAGATTTCTAAGTGGAATTCCTATGTGTTGCATCACAAGTCATGCAAAAATTTTTTGTTTGAAATTCAGACTGAACATTATCCAATGTGAAACAGCACAAGACACAACAAAACAGATCGACATGCATACCCTCCATTTAATATCCAAAAGATTTTCTTTTAATTTTAAAAAATTCAATTTTTAAAACTTTATAATAAAAATGGTTGTGGAATAAAGCATTCAAAATACTTACAAGTTTGTCTGCTTCACAAACATTTCGTATACCAATTTCATTTTGAGATGACGGAATATGGAGTAACTGAATTTCCTCTTCTGCTGAGAACAAAAACTTTTGTATTGTAGAATGGACAAGCTTTGCATATGAATGTGCAGGCAAACTAGAACCTTTATATTCCTGAAGATGAGGAACTACATCATGGGGCCTAATTCTAGAAGCTATTTTGAATCTCAACCTATAAAAAAAATTATTTATAAAAAATATTACAATGAAAACAAAAAATAAGTTTGATAACAGATAAATTTGAACATAAGTTAAAAGTTTTATTAAACCTTTTAACATTTATCATGAAAAAATTTTTTTAACATTTAAATAATTTCAATGGCCTGCATATCTTTTTATATTCATAGACTAGCTGCCTTTGGTGACCAGCCGGTTTGTCAATCTTAATGCTCATTAAAATTTTAATAATTAAATATTTTATGTAATTCCTACTTTAATAGCTTCTTTAAAATATTTTAAAATGTCAAATTTCAATTCACTCATAATATTATAAAGGCCTTCAGTCATAACATAATCTGTATCTCCTTATTTTCTGTTAGCTCCCGTAGAATTTATGCTTTAAATTAAAATGGAAATGATTAATCTGCAATTAATATAATAATATTTTTTACTGATACAAAGCATTTTTTTTTTGTAATATGATTACTGAAAACAGAGTCACTGAGCATTTAAACCTTATGGGCACTAAAGAATATCGTTCTTAATTTATGTAATATCTCAAGAATTTGTTAACAAAATTTTTTCAGATTCATCATGAGCAGGTCTATTAATTAACAACGTTTAATTTTAAATGCATCAAACACTAAGAAAATAAACAGAGTCGTTTAAAATAATTGGTCGAAAACAGGTAAAAAATTTACTTAAAAAACGATTAACTTAAACTAACATAAATACAATTTAATTACAAAAACATACAACTAACCTAAAAATAATTTAAATCAAGTCCGCTTCACAGAGAAAGAGATCTCCTCTCTGTGGTCCGCTTCCATTGAAATCAGAAAACAATGCGCATGCGTGAATTTTCAATGCCAGTTATGGTAACGAAAATGCATGAATTTTTCTATGCCAGTTGGGGTAATGATATGCAGATTAGAAATTTTTAATTTCCTTTATCCTGTTTTATTTTAATTCAAAAGTACTTCAGAATGAATCTGGGAGATCGATTAATTAACAATGTTTAATTTTAAATGCATCAAACATTAAGAAAATAAACAGAATCGTTTGAAATAATCGCCCGAAAAATGTTAAACCTAAGCCTCATTACTGTTGGGAAAAAATTGCTGAAGCCCTACTCATTTGGCGGTGGGGAAAGAAATGAAGATTTTTTTACGGGAAAATTAGTTTTTAATTAATAATTATAAAATTCTAATTAAAATTTCAAAAAAAGGGACACCAGGTGCATATTCCCGGCCTCCAAGGTATACACGTACCAAATTTGGTAGCTGTAGGTCAAATGGTCTTTTCTGTAGAGCACCAACACACACACACATTGAGCTTTTTATAAGTATAGATAACCAAGGTTAGGTTTTCACTAAATAATTTTTGAAATTTATATTTCTTAGTTAAAATGACAAAATTAAAAATGTATTATAAAATCAAAGGCTAACTAAGTGGAACACACACTTAATAGAAACAATGTTATGCAATGTTAATTTAAATATTTGCTCAAACAATGAAAAATAATTTTTTTTAATTTCAAATCAACATCATTTAAAATTATTTTTGTTTCAATAAAGCTTTAATTTTCAAAAATTGATGATAAAAAAAATCGAACAAAATTTTTATAATTCTGTTAAAATTAAATTTGTTTAAAAAATTGAATATTTAATTCAGTTTCATTAAAATCATTCATTCGTGTGTCCAGAGAGATAACAATAAGCAGCAGTTTCTGTTAGTAAGTTGCTACCAATCAAGGATATTATCCCAAGGATGTATTAATCCCATACCATTGGCAAACTTTTAGTCTAAATGCATGTAATGGGAAACATAGTCAACATGCTAATCTTTGTTGATATATTATTATTATTATTAGATAAATTGCTGATTTATCTCTGATAATAAGATCTCTGATGATTTTTTTTTTTTGCAATTAATCACTATTATGTTAGTAATACCTAAGAACTCAAACAAACAAAAAAGAGAGAATATACATTTCATTTAGATAAGAAATTAATAATTTTAAATAGAAAACAACAAATGGAGAAAATGCTACATAGCCCTAATTTTAAAATTACACTTATTACAAAATAGAAATTTAGTTAATTAGTTTGGAATCGATTAAAATGCAATAGAAGTGCAATTATTTTTGGAGTGACCTCTTGATTTTTAATTACAATTAAATTATGTTTAGCTCGCCAAACAGCCCTATTGATCAGCTGGATAAAGCTCTTTTATTCAAAAAAAAAAAAAATCAAAATGATAATATTGATAAATCAGCATCTTTAAAAGATGCAAAAGGAAATATCAAAAAGGAAAATAAAAATTTACAACAGAAATTAAGCATAAAATAACATGATCTATTTATTAAGGCAAGTGATACATTACCTTAACCAAATCACAGCTTAACAATAATAAATCGAAACAATCATGAAAAAAGCAAATCGGACATTTTCAAACCAAGTTTAAAAATATTTAAATAACCTACCTCTTTCCAAGCAATGGGTAAGCTAAAGAATGAGCAGTTGTACATGTTACATTGAGTGGAAAGCACTTCTTGGCTTGTTCACAAACAGAACTAAAACACAGAGAAAAAAAATTACAAAACATTATTAGAAAGAAATATTGCAGTATATTTTCCGTAATCGGAATAACTGTATATTTCACCTATTATTTTTATTATAAAGCACAAGTGCTTTACCAATTAGTAAATTTAATACTTTTCAGAAGAGAAAAAATGTGTACCTTCATTTTCAATCATTGTAATCCTGTAGCTGATTGCCCCTTATCATCGAAAGATTAAAGGTTTATTAGCAAAATTCTTCACGGTTTAGAATGATTTTTCAGTTTTAGAAATGATCAAAAAGATACTTTTGGGAGGAATCATTCTAAAAAAGTTCTTAAAAATAACTCCCAACATTTAAAGATGAAGAAAGGAGAGTTCAAATTTAAAAACAGAATTATCTTGTTTTTCAATAAATGTATTTCAGAATAAGATTTCATGTATTCATATTTCCCAGTTAAAAATCCATTTCAACTTTTCTACAAAATGCAGATAGAAGATCCCCAAGACAAAAAATTAATTATTTTTAAAAGAGAAATGTGCAAACTCTTTTTTCCTGTCCATGAATTACTTTCATCAATCATCTGCTTAGACACGTAATTAGTGCATCATGTGGAAAAGAAATCATTCATTCTCATTTCTGATGTTAAAGTTCTATAATTTTCCACACTTTTGGGTACAGAAAATTCTGTAGACATTTATTCTTGGAGATAATTTAAAATACAGCCATGCTAAAAGCCAGTTCGCATGCTCAGAACACACTTGATCATTCTCTTTTGCTGTGGACAACATTAAGTAGTTATACACCATTTGAAGATAAATTACAGCAAAAAATTCAATAATTCTTTGTTTCAAAGACTAAATTCATGGAAAAAGACTTATGTGGTAATCGATTGTTTCTATCTATATTAATTTGGTCCATAATGAAATTTTTAAAAAGAGTTGGCTTTAGCTATTATGAGTTGTTACATTAAACTTGCTAGAGTTGTTAAGAGTTATCTTTACAAAGAAAAGAAGGCTTCCAAGTTGGAAGTAAAAATGAAAACAATTCCTTTGACTGCATAGTGGGTACTCCAATATTTTCCAACCAAATCTTTGCAGTTTTGAATGAAGAGTTTGGGACAGTTTCCAAAACTTGCCAGAAAACAGCCTGAACTTGAAACCTTTAGACTTTTATATATTAGAACTCAGTAAAAGAGCCTCAGAGATCAGAGGTTTGACTCTGAAAAGGATCTCACACAAATCATGTAGCTTTACTCGCAGCTGATAGCATTCTATGACATTTTACATTTTCAAACTGATCCAGTGATAAAACAAATGCCTTAACATGAATGACAATTATGTCATAAAGTAGTAAATTGGTAATACTTTTATTTCCCTTTCATATTATCATTTATTGCATTTTTTAGTATTTAATTGAAAATAATGTGTAGTACTTAATGAGATCCCCTTTGAAGTTAATTTTATAAATATTTAACAATTGCAATTAGATTAAATACTTAATTACTTTAATATAAATATAAAATTATTGTATTATTTTGAAGCAAAATTAGAGAAAATTATTTGCCCTTCTCTATTGGGAATATTTTACCCCACTCCCTGAAAAATTTCTGTCACCACTTCTATCATGCAAAATGAATTAAGCCTGTCATTTAATGTGAGCGAAAAACATGAACACAATTTTAAAAATGAAAAATAAAATTTGCAATAAAAAAACATGCAATCAAACTGCAATCATTTTCAAAAAAGTAACACTCCAAATTAAGCTACATTCCCATTTTCAGATATAATTTACAAGACAGACATAAAATTTACCATATCAAAGGAAAAGAAAATAATTAAAACTTAGGATTAATAAGATTTAACAAGAAAAGTAATTTTTTTTATATCCTTGCATTTAGAAAGCATCCTTATTTAAGAACATAATCAATTTTGTGAACAGATTTTACATTTTTTATTCCAGCAATTAATGAGACTATTATCATCCTCACATAAGATTTGAAGCATTTAATGTATGCAAGACTATCTTAAACTAAAATGCTCCAGAGTACTATATTTAAAAATCTATTTCAGCATAATTCTTTCCTTTGACATGAGTGATTTTTTAAGAAATTATATTGAAAAAAAAAATCATTAACCCTTTGACTACACATTTATTTAAAATGACTTTTATGTTTGAATTTGTGCATTTAAATTTTTGAACATGTGAAGGCAGTAGCTTTTAAGCATGAATTCGTTTATTTCTTATTATTCAGAATATATACTGCTACATGATATTAAGATGACTTAAGCTAATTAGAATTACAAAAAAAAGGGGGGGGGAAACATGAATTCAAACAAATATAGAACATTCTGATATGTCAAATGTACTCAAAGGGTTCAAGATGGGGGGGGGGGGTATGGAATAAAAAGAAAAAGTAAATGAAATTCATTATATCTAAAATCATTACATATCCTTTTACTAAAAATATATTCTTGCAAGTGAAATGCAACCAACACAGATTATTTAAATTTTAGCTGTAGTTATGTAGAAATTTCATTTAAATATATTCTAAACATAAAAACAAACAGCTTCAAAGAATTTAAGCAGAAAAAGTTATTTTTTATAATAAAAAAAATTATTCTCTATTTTTTTTTATTTATTGTATTATTATTCCAGCATTATTTCAAGTATTTCATGATTTAATACAAATTACACTGGTCCTATGGACATTTTGATTCTAAATATTACATGCATAAATATTGCTGATATGCAGCCTTTCACAAATGTTCCTAATAGAAAAGTGTCTTTTATACTAGGATATCTTTCAGAAGACATTTAATCCTCTATTATATGTGATGAGTTTCATATCAAAATGTTTTTATAATGCAAAGTATGATGACTAAGATATATCACATGCTCAAAATCAATATGTTGTTAGCATAATCTCACCAGAGCAAAAGCAAGGTTTTATTATAACCAACACTGTCATAGATTATTCCTTGAAATATCCTATTCTCTTAAATAAATATCCAGAATTGGCATTTTTAACAGTATTGAATATATCCAATGAATATATATATTATCCTTTTGCATTTTAATTTAATAGAGATAATGAATGAAGGCATTTTAGACTCGCACTTTCCAATAAGCATATCAGAATTTCAAAACAAATTTAATTTCTGGATAATCTCAATACTACAGATGAAAATGAAACTGTTCCAAGAATATAATATTCCAAAATACATTTTTAAAAATATGACGAGTAAATTATTATATATTTGTTGGAATAAATACATTTTAAATAAAAATTTTTAGTGCATTACTTTTGAGCAAACATTTGAAGCCTATGGCTTAGATGTAAGTTGTTCAAACTGATCAATATTTGAAATTTGTTACTTTTTCAAAAAACTTTAATTTCAGTTTATTTAAATTAATCATTTTGCAAGTTCTAAAGTAGCAAAATAACTATCTTATACAATAATTTCTCAGCATGTTTTACCAGGGTTGCCACTTAAACCTGGAAAAAAAAATCCCTACATTTTTCCCTTATTTTTCTCTGTACATATATTTAAGATACAAAGAAATGTGCAAATGTGCTAGCTATATGGTTTTAAGAAGTAGAAAAAGCAAGGAAAGGAAGCAATTTTAAATCATTCGAAATAGCATATATGCCATAGTATATATTACAGAGGTGTTTGTGGGACCCCAAAAAATCCCCTGAAACTTTTATGGACTTACTACCGACATTTTGGAGTTTCGAGAAGGGGGGGGGGGGGAGAAATGAAAAATTACAATTATGAATGACCTAATTATAAAAGTTCAATGAATTACTTATTTTGCAAAATTAATAACCATAAATTTTCAAACATATAAACTACTACATTTTATGTAAATATTTTAAACTACCTGAATTAATTCTTTAAAAACAATTATCTAATTTTTGCTGCTTTTTTTTATTTTCTGATGTTTGTGGGCTTGTCTTTTGTGGTGAACTTCATAATTGCAGGAAGGTTGACTTTTATTTTCCCCATTTACAGTTGAAGAAATTTCCTCGAGAACTGCACATGCAGAGGTAGAAGCAGTTTGCTTTTCTGCTAATGTAGAAGGTTTTTCAGACTTCTATAGGTGACTCATCTGAAATACATGTTTTTAAGTCCTCTTGATATGTTTTCCAACTTCTGTTCATATTCAGCAAGAGATCTTTGTGAATTGGATCAGTCATTGGATTTTTTGAGCCATATTTTTCACATGAGGTTTCTTCAGAAGCCATTAAATCATATTTAATAGTCTGCACTGCATCTAGGGAATCAATCTTAAGAGATGTTCTATAGTCAGTGACAAGTGTATCCATTAAGTTGAATACACTTTCCACTAATGGGCCATGGAAGCAGCTAAGGCAGGCTTTGACCAATATAGCCAATGTAGGATACTTATAATCATTTGTGAAATCATCTTTTAAATTAAAAACTTTAGACCAATATTTATCAATTGTACACTTGACTTGATTTCCACTTTCATCAGATGTGTAGAGCATTTCTTTGGTGATATCAATATCACTCTGGTATAACCTTATTTCAGCTTCTACTTTTGACTTTTCATTATCACTAAAAATATGGGACATAAAAGATGATAATTTTTCAAAAGCTAATATTGTACTGGTTTTACCTCTTAGCTCTGGATCTAATGCTGTAAAACTAATTAGATATGAATTTTTAAGGGGTAATTTCTGTTTCATATGCGAAAAATATACGAAAAATCCCCCTTCTCTACTTATTGGTGCCACGCCAGGAGATATAAGACCTTTGAACCCAGAGTCACGTGATCACACATCTGGTCGAACGAAGTCTCTCCCTTTTTTTTCTGCCGCGCCTACTTGCCGAAAAGAATCCAGAAGAGAATGTCCGAGAACCAGAGGAATGAGTCATAACTCGCAATAAGGAAAGAACAAAAAAAGAAGTTTTTTTCCCCCTTTTTACGCATTATCACTGCCTTTGGAGAAAGAAAGGAAAAGTTTTCACCACACACACTGACCTTGCGTTTTCTGCTTTCAAAGCAAACAAAATTACTCAGATCAAAATAAATAATTCATTATTATTCCTACTTCCTTTCGAACGACAATCCCCGGAATTTCCGGGTATCGAAGTTCAAAATCCCCGGAATTCCGGGGTTTCCCCGGAGCACAAACACCCCTGATATTATATAATGGCATATAGTTTCATATTTACATGCAGAAAAAAAATTATCTTTATTTATTATTTAGAATTCAGCAAGAAAAAAAAAGGAGGGATGTATTACCTCTCATGCTCTTTAATTAAGTCACACAAAAGTAAGGACTCAAGTGAAAAAAAAAAACATTTTTATTATCAAGATATGAATCATTTAATGATTACATATCAAAAAACTTTACAAAGCAAGATTACTTTTTTTATTTATTGATTTTAGCCAATTCAAGTATTTGGGCACCAATTTCTGTAGATTTTTCAGCTATCAGTTTCATGGTATTAATACACCTAATCCGTAACAAATAAAGTATGACATTTCTAAACAGCCTAATGAACATTTTTTAGTTATATCAATTTTAGTGAACACATGTGGAAATATTTCTAATATATTACTGAATGCATTAAAGGATGAATATGATGCAATAAATTTTAAAGCTCATAAAAATTCAACTTTAAATTATTGTTCTTGAACTGAAAAGTTTGAAATTGGTTAATTTTCAGACATTAAATTTGATGTTTTCGGATTAGAAGTGTTATCTTTTCCTATATCGCTTTTAGATACTAAGTCCAACATCAATGATGACTTTTTTGAACTGGCACACAGTCTCACATGTTTTCCTCTTTTGGCATAACTACTAAATACCTGTTTTTCCACATTACTTAGGTTTATTATCTTCTTACAAAGCAAGCATTACGGAATAAATGGATTTTGTGGAATTTCTCAAATTTATTCAGCAAAATAAGGATTACTTTTTTTTTATCTGGCCAATTTGTAATAAATAAGGATTTTGTTCAGTTCTTTATTTTTAAAACATTCTCTAACCTACTTTGAATAAGCTCACAGTTTCTCAAATAATAAGCAAACCATTCGATAAATTCAAGTATGGCTGACTAAACACCATCGTGCTGCTTCTGCAGCTTGAATGTTGATAATCCCGTCTGAGAAATATATTCTATTCTTTCACACGGTTATAGAAGTTTTGAGTGTGCTCATTAATTAGAATTTGGGAATCTCATGAAATAAAGAACAACAATCCTGCAAATCAAAATTGGAATTATCTCTACAGAAAAAACAGAGTGAGAAAAGGGGCGAGTCTCCACAATACACAATCATGATAGTATTATTTCGTTTCTAGAAGCTATGACAACCATCTTTTATTCTTGCAATCTTTAGAGATAGGCATTTTTTAGATAGAAAAAAAAATATTAATAACTAAGAAATTTCAAATTCCCTGCATTTTCCCTGTTTTTATAAAAAAATTCAGATTCGCCAGATTTTTCCAGTTTTCCCAGTGATATGACAATCATGTTTACACTTTTTTCAAATCAATAAATATGCAAATATTAAAGCACCTAAAATGAATTATTTATTCATAAAAAATATTTATAGAATAAAAAACTTACAATCTCTCAATAAACATAACTGTAAATGGATGTTTCAAGATCTTATACTTTTCAATTAATCTAATTTTGAAAATATTATCCAATTAATACATTTAATTGAAATGCCATTAAATAATTTTCAATTGTGAAAGAACTGAAAAAATGACATACCGCTCACTAATACCGATAACTTCAATTCAAGCTATTCGCCCCTCAATTCTCCAATCGTGTGTCTATATCAAATTAAAATATTCTCAAAGGTTTCAAATTTATGATAGGTACATAAAAATGGTTTAGAATAGAAAGTGTGAAAAGTAATTATCTAATCATTAATTTCAATGAAAAAAAATCAGACAACTATCAAGTTACATTTCAGATATAAAAATATTTTGATGCAGATATAATTGTTTGTTTTAAAATTAACTTTTTGGTGATAATTAGAAACAGAAAAGAAAAAAATACATTTTTTTTTTAATTTAACACTTTTGAAGAACTTATTTATTTATTATCTCAAGAAATCAAAATACAAGAATTTTGTAAAGAATTTGTTTAAATAGTATGATTTGAAACTAAAATTATACTAATTTCTGATCCTATGTTTATAATTAGTAATGCAATTATTTCTTTTTGCTATCAATGTTATACACAACATCAAATAGGGGGGGGGGAAATCTGCAGAATAATCTTTATACTACTAAATGTATATTTCGCATGTGAGCTGAACTTATATCTATTTATTTAAACGGCAGAAAAAAAATTCAAAATTTATTATAAATACTCACTGATTGAACATAACATTTAGGAATTTCATTTGAGGATACAACTGAGCAAAGTGAATCAGTGTAGTAGTCTTGCCAGTCCCTAAATGAAAATAGTAATGAATTGTTCACATTAATGGACAGATTATTAGGTAGATAGAAATGTATTATTAAAAGAAATGTAAAATAAAATGAAAAGAAATGTAAAAAGAAATGTATCATTAAAAGAAATGTATCATTTTTTTTCTTTATAAAATATGCATTATACTGCAATATTTTTTTTTCAAAAGGTATTAACATTAAAACAACATTTTTGTTCAAAAAATTCTGTTATCAAAGCAAAAATAAGTAAATAAAATTTTAATTCAATATTATTTTAAGTATGAAGAGGATTATAAAGTTATAAATCATAAATGCAATTGAATAAAATAACTATATATATAAAAATTGCTAACTTATTTAATTATACTTGTTATTCTATTTAAATCAAAACAAATTAGGTTTAAAAATTTAAGGGGAAAAAAATTATTCTCTTGACATTTAAAACTAGCCGCCTTTGGAGACCAGCCAGTTCGCCAGTATTACTGCTCGCTACAATTTTCAATTAAATATTTTAAGTAACTGGTCTCGTAATAGATTCACAAACAAAACATTTTTAATCTTCAAATTTTGATAGTCATACCAAACTTATACTATTGTTTAGATCGTTTCGTTCAATTTACTATATATATTTTGATAATTTGTTGTCATTTCTGGTAAAACTTCCACTTTAATTTAAAGTGGAAATGATGAAATTGCAATTAATATAAAGATATTTTTTAATAAAACCAAGCGTTTTATTTTATTTATCATTTTATTGTAATTTATTTATTATTATTATTATTGCATATGAATATTGCAAACAGAATCACTCGGTATTTAAGTCTTATGTGAACTACAAAATATTTTTTATAATTTATGTAATAAAATAATTATCATAAAATAATTTTTCTTGAATTTATTTTTTAGAAAAAATATTTCATATTTGTTTCATTTCCTACAGACACGTGCCGAAAATTATATTTTTGCAGATTTCATTTCCAAAAGGATTTAATTAATTTTTAGTTGGAGCTTTAATCAATGTGATGGCAACACTTTGAAAAAAGCTAATTTTTCCCATGAATGCGAAACATGCTCGTGCAGCCTAAATTTTATTTTTGTTTTGTACGGAAAAAATTGTTGAAAAATATAGATAAAATATTTATTTAAAAATTCATTAAAAATAGAAATTTAATTTTAAGGTTAAAACATTTGTATGATTTAAAAGATAAATTTTTGATCTTTAACTTCATATAAAAATCTTTTTTGTGTGGTAATATTTTCGGAAGTTATAGCAGAAACACGCCTAAATTTCGCTTAATTTTTAAATAAATAAAATTCTAATTAAAAATTCAAAAAAATAACCCCCAGGTGCACATTCCCGGCCTCCAAGGTATACACGTGCCAAATTTGGTAGCTGTAGGTTGAATGGTCTGACCTGTAGAGTGCCAACACACACACATTGAGCTTTATTATAAGTATAGATGTGAAATTGTGTATTTCTTTGTTGTTTTTGTTTTTAAATTGATTTTTGATTGACTTCTGATTTATTGATTTATCTTTACAATTTACAAAAATTATCTTTTCTATTCTAAAAATAGAACATTCCAACTTATACAAGAACTTTTCATTCATAAACTCGTAGAGTCCCTTCAGGAATAGGGGCAGGATAAAAATTAACAAATCAAATCTGCTATTATACATAAAATGTATATATGAGCAGATTTAAATGAATAAAAATTTAAATGAGAAAAATATTGCAAAAATAAAATATTACCTGCAAGAGCAACAACTTTTATTATTTGATGAGGTTGTAAACGATGATTCAGGATTCTTAGCTGTTCATTTGTCAAATTCCAATTTGATTTTTCACTAAAATGCAAAAAGATAATTTTTGCAAAATTTGGAAAGCATATTCAAAATTTTAAAAAATCTCAATCATAATAATAGAATTACCAGTAACTATGAATACTCTGCTGTCCAGGCAATCCTTTCGGAATATTTAAACTTTGAGTACCTTGAGAATTCTTAGGTGGAAGTTCATTTTCAATCCAGTAAAGAGCATTGTAAACTCTGTAATGAAGTCTGTAAAAAAATTAAACAAAATAAATACACAACCACAGGAAAACAGAACTTTATAGAAATAATATCTCAAAAATATAGTTTGAAGACTTTACTTTAAGCAAGTTTTCTTTTCAGTTTTAAAATGGATAGTTAAAGAATGTGTTTCTTTCGTTTTTTTTCTGGGTCTCTCTCTCTCTCTTTTTCCTTTCATTTAAAAAACATCATGAATTCCTACTTCTCTCGCTCTCTCTAATCTCTTATACCAGGAAAATAAGTTATATTTTTAAAGCTTTCTTTCCTGGCTCATGTCTTATTAAATAAACACTATATTATATATATGTATAATTAATTAAAATTTATTTTCACATTTTTGTTTATTTAACTACTCAGAAAGTAATTAAACATAACAAAAAATAAAGCAGCATGAAAAATTAACCAAAATGGGTATGCAATAGTAATTGTTAGTCATATAATTGTCTCCTTATTTACCTATCAAAATCTGTCAGTGAATGAATTTTAATTGTTTAAAAACATATTAATGGTTCATTTCAAATAATGATATAATTTCTCATTATGAGAGAAAAAACATTTATACACTAATCATTACAATAGTAATGAATGCTTGATAATATATAAATAAAATATCATACCCATGATTTATCCCAAACTCAGTTGTGAAGTATAAAAGAAATGTTGCCACACAGTAAAATGCATCTAAAATGTCATGGAGAGGACAACCTGATTTGTGTGTCATAAGAGATTTATATAAGCTGTGAACATCATCAACAGTCTCAGAAATTAATAATGCAGCTGCAAGTAAGCACCATACTTTTGATTCCTAAAATGAAATTTACAAAAGGGAAAAAATATTCAAAAGGTATTTTCATTAATAAATAAATGTAATGAAGCTTGCAGAATATTTAATATACAAGAATAATGATTTTCTCAATAAATAGTCTCATATAAGCAAAAGAAAGATTTAAAATTACCATTGCATGAAGCATTCTTAATATAACTAAACACATCGAGAAACAAATATAAGTATATAATCCCAACTTAATTCCTTTGAGAGAGATGTATGTGGAAAGAAATGTTCCCACAAGTCAGGATTTGGCAAGTGCCAATTGTTTCTAAAAGTCAGAGGATTTCCCCCGCTTAGTCCAAAGAGCCTGAAATCTAGTTACAATGTACATAATATACATCTCATTTATAAATATAATGTAAAAAATTAATTAAAATATTTGTTATTTAGTATTGATAAAAGAAAAATCTGGTGTATTTTATTATTATTAACTCTAAATTATTGATGCGGTTCCTTTCTAGAATACCTTCCATAATATCTATTTTAAATGATAGAAGAAATAATGAATGATGCTTCAAAATAAACCCAAGTTTAGCTTTACAAACGCTAGTACATTTCTGTTTATATTAGTAAAAATACAATAATTCACAAACACTTGTGAAACTCAAATTCGATTCTGGAGAGAGAAATTTTAATGTACAGGACAATCTTTTGAAAGGAAACGAACTAATAATGCCATCTGATGGAAAATATTTTGATCCAAAAGTCATCAAAAATATGTGTCAAATTAATTTCTGCTGTAACTCAAGTATGTGGCATCTAGTCCTAAGGAAGATCTAACACAAATGGCTAAATTCAATTAATTTTTTTATGAAATCATATACTGCTATAGTAAAATTCATAAGATAATAAATAACAATAAATACAAATTTTTAAAAAAGCATAACAAGATATGCTATAAATATTAACTTAAAAAAGTAAATCATCAATTAAATAAATGATTTAGCAAATTAATTTGACTAATAAATCAAGCAAAGACTGGAAGTGGAAAAACTATTGAAATAAAAACTTGAAGCTTCTTTTCATTTTTCTAATATGATAGAGCATCAAATATTTAACATTTGCACATAATTTCAAATGAAATATCTTATTTTAAACATTGTTTTATGAATTGTTATTGTTGTTTCTTATGATACTTGTCATTACACAAACCCTCTGACAAAGTCAGAGATTTATTTATAACTTCATGATTTGATAAACACCTTTTTGTTATTTTGGTTCATCATATCAAGAATTAATTGCAATTACTGAATATATACAGCATAAAATTTTGTATTATAGAAGAGTAAACTACTATTCAATATCTGAATGCTTCTAAATTGTTTAGAACTTTTAAAATTTCAAAGTAGTAAATAAACAATTATATATATATATATATCTTTTGAAAAATAAGCACTGTATTTTTTCATTGGTGTGTCTTTTATAGCTGAGAAGTAGCTATTACAAAAACTAAAATTGGTAAAAAAGCAGTTAAATTTCAAACATTTTCTTTAACAGGCACACGATGTTTAATCAATGTAATTAAATTGGTTATATTTAAATTAATAAAATAAGCCTTATTTCTGTACAGTTCAAATCTACTAAATTAATTTAAATATCAAATATTGAAGACGGCTGAAGTTTTTTTTTAATTAGAAACATAAATATCAAATTACATTTAAAATATCTTTCCATTTCACTAAAAAACAATATGGCCACAAATATATTTATAAACAATACAAAGTTAAAATATTCAATCTAAACATGAAGATTTTTTTTGAAGCCTACATTATTTAATAGTTCAGGAAACCTTTCAGTAAGAACTAGTTCAGCCTGAGCTGCTTTTGCATTCTTCATTAAAACTCCATACATGTCTGCTGATGGTTTTCTTTTAAACTCTGTTGACATAAACCTATAAAATTATTTAAAAAATTAGTAAAAATGCAACTACTTTTATTTAAAACAATAATGAAAAAATAACATAAATTATCTTTAATCTCTATTATAAGAAATTACATAAATTTAAATATGTTTAAACTTGAAAACCAATTTTTTACTTCATTTTTTTATTTAAAAGATGTCTTTATTTTAAAAAGTATTAATAGAAAACCAAATCAGTTTTTAATTTACATTATCTTTAAATAGGCTAAAACTACACAAAAGAGAATTATTTGATACAACTAAATTACTTATAAATTTTATTTCTACGAAAGCAACAGGATTTCTTCTTTTGAAGTCAATTTTCAAAATTTGCTTTATCTTTTTAATTAAATCTGAAACACAATTTTCTCTCTACAATAAGTATCCAAAGTACAGACAAAATTTCTTTAACTTTTTCTTTAAAATAATATAAATCTTAAAGAGGGTTTTAGTAAAAGTTTGGTAACAACTGATTAAATAAATCAACTTTATTAATTAAAATATGTATTTAATACACTGTTTTGCACAAGCACATACTATGCAGTGCATAAAATTTATTTAGTAAACTAAATTTAAAGCAGCCAAAACACAGAAAAGAAATATATAAGATTTCTCCAACTTGATTGATATTGAAAAATGCCTCTTTCATCTGAAAACAGTTTTACAGTTTTCTATTACTTAAAAATTGATCCAGAATAAGAAAATTTGCTTTTAGTAGTTGATAGTTTAAATTAACTGTTCGAAACGGCTGTCTTCCTATTCCATTCTATAAATAAGAATTTCTGTTGTCAATCTCAATGTTTCATTAAATTTTGTATCATTCTTCAGAAATTGTTAAATACATATAAAAAATTAGCTTTTCACAATTTTTAAAAATTATTCAGTACAACCAATAGATTTCTAAGATACAAAATCTTACAAAGTATCTGGTACAACAGATATTTCTTACTATAATTAAAAATAAAATTGAAAAAAAGATTTTGGGATTCCATCAAGTGATAATAATAAATATATTTTCATTTTCTAGTATATGATACTCAACATAGTTTTCAGCAGATGTGATAAGTGATAACTTAAATTTTTATATATTTCTTAAATTATAAACATATAAAATGTTGCTTACAATCACTGATGTATAATGAATGCTTGAATGAAGGTATTATATCAATTAATTAAATAATTAAATTTATTTGATAAAATCATAAAAATAATTTCATTTTGAGCAATACTATATTAGCTAACTATACTTATAATAAAGCTCAACGAGTGTGTGTGTGTGCATTGGTGCTCTACAGGCCAAACCATTCGACCTACAGCAACCAAATCTGGCACATGTATAGCTTGGAAGTCGGGAATGTGCACCTTGAAGCAATTTTTTAGAATTTTTAATAAGAATTTTGGCTTTTTTTTTTTTTTGCTATAATTACGAAAATATCACAGCTCAAAATTGATTTTTACATCAAGTTAAAGTTCAAAAAATTATCTTTTTAATTATTCTAATGTTTTACGCTGTAACTTAAATTTCTATTTTTAATCAATTTTTTAAAAATTATTTTAATTATATTTTTCAACAATTTATTTTGCACAAAATGAAAATAAAGTTTAATCTGCACAAGCATGGCAAAAAATTAGATTTTACCACCATGTTGCCACCACACTGACAAAAGTTCTGATTTTAAAATAATTTAATTATTACTGCAAATATAGAAAAATGCCATTTTCAGCATGTGACTATATGAAATGAAATAAATAAGAAATAAGATATTTTATTAAAAAAATGCAAGAAATTCTTTGTGAATTGTTAAGTTTTTATTAAAGTGTCAAAAAATATTTCACAGAATATGATTCCTTAGGACCAAAGGGTTGTCTAACATTTAAACCTCATACTTTTTGAAATATATTTATAGATTGAAAAATAATAAACATTATTATTTACGTCATTTAAATCCTTTTGAAATTAAAACTAAAAATCAAATTTTACAATGAATCAAAGAAATTTTTCTTGCATAATTCTTCAAGATATTATATAAATTATGAAAATTATTCCATAATGCACATAAGACTGACTGTCAAATGACTGTTTTCAGTACACATATTTAAAAAAAAATGCTTGGTTTCAGTAAGAAAAATGTTTTTATTATTATTATTAATTGCAGTTTAATCATTTCCATTTTAATTTAAAGTTGAAATTTTCGGGAAAAATCAGAGAGTGATACACAGTGAAATGAACAGAACGATTTAAGGCCTTCATAATAGTATGAGTGATTTATATGAATATTACACTTGAAGCTTAAAAACTTTTTACAGAAGAAGCTATTAAAAAATCAAGTTATATTAAATTGAAAATTTTAGCAAGCATTAATACTGCCGAACCGGCTAGTCGCTAAAGGAGGATAGTCAACAATAAAGCTATACAGATATTTAATGCCATTAACAAAATTTTTAAAGATCTGAATTAAATATATTTGCACTTTGCTTTAATAAAACTGTTTACCTGTAAACACATTATAACATAAACAAGGAAACTGGAAGTAATCTCAGAAAATTCATGATTCCACAATTGCATCAAAGTTAGTTGGTGTTCTTAAAGTTGACAGTGCCTTAATTTTAATATAGATTGAGTGCTAACCATATAAAGCCACCTTTCATTCTTCAATTACTCTAGTGACTTCGTGAATCAAAGGATGAAATTCTAGTTCATATTATGCAATATACATGAATATTTATACATTGGATAGATAAATAATCAAAATTAATGAGGAAATTACCACACAAAACACTTTTTCCAAGTTGAAATTGGGAGGAAAAGTGAAAAAAAGATTTGCATCCCACATTTGTCAATAAATAAATATGCTCATAATAACAAAATTCTGTATCATAAATGTGACACAAGGCTGCATTTTCCACACATAGAAACCTATCTCAATTCTAAGACATAAATACATATGAAAAAGTTACATTATCCAAATTGATTTTTTACTTCATATTACAATTCTGTAATGAACAACTGTGCATGATGATTATTATGAGGAACAAATCATACTACAGTTACCTCAACAAACAGCCGAATCCCCCCCCTAAATACTGTATCATAGCAATGAGAATATACAATACTATTGTTAATAAAAAAATTAATGTGCAATTGATCAATATATTCAGGGGTCTTCAGAAAGTGTATGAACAATATTCTCAGGGGTATAAAGTTTAAAATAGGAACTCAACTTTTTTTTTTCATTTTATTTCAGTAAATCATTTTTCTAAATTAGTATTCAATTAAATTTTGCTCTCATGCAGCATGAGCTAAGTTATGCTTTTTCAATTTAACGAAAATATACAGCATTAAAGCACTCGATTCAGAATTTTAATTGGTTTCTAACTAATAGCAGTTTTCTTTTTTTAAATTTTTCTTTAATAATTCATAACATTATCTTATTTTCCTGTGTACATTTTCTACTTGAGTTTAAGAGAAATATCCCAATTTATAAATGCAACATGAAATTGAAATTTGTCTATTAAAAAAATAATTCAAATGCTAGAAATACAAATTCATGCTACATTTCATTGAGAAACACGTATATAATATAACACTAATTACTGTTACCAAATATTGGTATTCAAATTTGATTAAGCAGATTAAATATATCCATTATTTTGTTCAAAATAAACTTAAAAATCTCAAAAAAAAATGTAAATTCCATTTATTTTGAAATATTTTTCAAACTTAAATTTTGTGTTTCAGTTATCATATTTTAAAATCATACAGAATTTTCAAAAAAAATGAAACTTACTTAAGAAGAGTTTCGAAACAGTTTTCTACGGCAACCAATCTGAAATCTGAGCATATTTTTTCCATGATGTCTGTGTAGGTAGTTATACTTTTTTTAAGACCATAATATCTCTTCTTCCATTCAATAAACTATATAAAAAAACATATTCATTAAAATTAATTAATAACAAATATTTACTTTTAGAAATATATATATAAGTAAATATTTAGAAATATATAATTTTTTTTAAAATTTTTATATTTCTAATTACTATCCATTTTTTAAAAACAGTAAAACTTTGAGATAAGTAATCAAAGTTATATATTTTACGGAGACTGAGGTTGTCAGAAGAAGTTTTATTGTGTTTTCTGACTTAACACATTTAAATAAAAACATTAGCAATTAAGACTCAATAAGTAATGAAACATTACTAAGAATCAAAAAGTGTAATTCCTGCCTATCATTTAGAATATCTTACAGTCTGGTAAAAAAAAAAAAAGTCAGTATTTACAAATGAAAAAAAAAAAGAAAAAAAGAAGCAACGCAAATAATATATTTGTCTTCTGCTCAGCTAGATTAGATTATAATGGTGTTATCAAGCTTAATTAATTTATTTTTGCTACATGTAACTATTTTTTTTTTTTTTTGCAACTATTTGAAAAGAGTTTTTGTGAATACCTGAGAAGAAATTTTGGTGAATTTTTAGATAGTTGGTGAGATTACACCATAATCTTAAATCTCACCCTTCTTTTCTTTTTTTTTTTTTTTAAGATACCCTCTTTGCAAACAACTATATCTACATTCAGAGAGATATTATCTCACACTTCTATGAATATAACAAATGATTAATTTTTATTAAAATATAAGATGATAAAAACTATAGACTAAAAAAATTTATGACTTTTACCAAAATAAAATGGTAAAAATACTTTGCAGTTAAAGATAAGCATGAATGCATAAATTTATTACATTAGTATCCTGTTTTTGAGTTACATTTGTTCTATTTGAAGATGAACTTCATAATTTTGGACTGTAAGCAGATGACAATTGAATATTCCTTGTCAGACTTCCACAAAACATTAGCATAAGGACAACTGATCTTGATGAATTTAACATAAACCAGGTCTACAGTAACAAGGAATTATAAGTAGAACCAAATCTAAAACTACAACTCTCCAAATTTGAAATCTAGACGTTGCCACAAAATAATCACCACTCTTAGCATGATGGAAACAAAAGTATTTAACGATGTTCATTGATATTTAAAACTTATTTCAGATTAAAGTATAAAAATTATGTATTTTTTTAAATAAATAAAACTAAATAATTAAAAAAATTAAAAATAGCTATTTTTGAAAATATTTACCACACACATCTAAAATAATTAGCAAAACCAGAGATAGCCATCCTCAAATTCAAGATTGATTTCACTAATTTTTATTTTATGTGAAAGCTCAACCTTGATACATCATCAATAATTTCTTGTTCTCTGTCACCCTTCTGTTCTTTAAAGGGGGTATCAAAAACACTACTTTGCTATAAATTCTCTGTTGAGAAAAGTCTTGACTTTAATCACTATACTGATTATTTTTAACACAAAAAAACTCATGAATCCTAGATTGATTGCTCCTTTCATCTGCCTATCCTTTATTATCAAGAAGGATTTAAAAAACATATAATGCACATTTTGTATGAGAAGAAAATACCTCCCAATCTAAAGTATAATTCTGGAATGAGAGAAAAATCTGATCTTATCATTCATTTTACCATTTAGAAAAAAAGACTCTTTTCATTTATTTGCTTCATTCAAATATGACTTTTTTTTATAAAAATAAAAATCCTTAAAATATAAATATTAAATTCAACATGAGCAGCTTTATTCCTAATCAAAACTGTCATGAAAAAATACTCTTTCTTATCACAATAAAAAGAAAATTTTCAAAAATGTACCAGTTTACTTACATTAGGATCATCTATTACATCTCTCCATGTTGAACAAACAAGTCGATTTTTCATTAAATCAATAAAAGGGAGCTGGCATAATATTGCTTCTAAAACATGATGAGGTAGATGCAAAAAATAACTAGGAGAATTTGCATCATACTCAGCACTAGAAGGCTCATCAAGAAGACCATAGTATTTAAAAGGTTCGGATACATCATCCAAAGATCTTTGAGAACAATGTGACCTGGGTGGCAATGGAAAAGAAACATAATTACAAAAGACTCCAGAATCTTTAGTAGGATCCTTAAAAGGAACTGAATCTTCAAGAGTATAATTTATAGATGTCTTGCTTTGAACTTTCTTTTTTATAGAAGAAGAATGTATAGGCTTAAAATAATTTACGATTTTATTAGCCATACTAGAAGTAGTAGAAGATTTTGACCTGAGAGGCTTTCTCCCAGTTTTAGTTGAAAATACATTTAATTGGATTTTAAAGTCTTCTTCACTATCGATTTCACTCTGCTCTGATTTTTTGTTGGATGGGCCAGCTTTCCATATAGAATCTTCTACTAGAGACGAATCGGAAGCTTTTGTCTTTTTACTCTCCACATCTTTTTCAGTGGATTTTTTCAATAATTTTGATGCCTTCGTAAATGATGGATATGATAAAGTCCGTTTGTTTTCTGTTCTATCGTTTCTAGGATACATGCCTCTATTAGGATCCTTTGAGCTCTTTTGAACTTGATTTGGTGACACTAAGGGCAAAATTTCAGAAGATATGCGAGAATAACTGCATTCTTGGGAATCAACTCTCCGCTTTTTTCGAGGGTGCTTTGGTGAGGACATTGTGAACAGAAAGCCAGAGCCTCTAGAAAATAATACAGAGAAGAAAAATATTTGAAATAAACAGGGAAAAAAATAAAATATATTTGAAGCATTTCATAAAAGGCAAAAGGGTAGATAAGTATAGGAAAGTTTCAGTTCCCTCACAGTATTCATAATTCATTTACATAAATAAATAGAATGTAGTTCCTAATTCCACAACATAATTAAACTCTATATACTTAGAATGAAATATAATTAGAATGAGTATAGTTTTATGGTCTTTTCACCTCATGAAACTAAATGCCATGCTACATTAAAGTAAATTATGCCACTTACAAATGTTGTGCTTACTCATAGGTTTCTAAACTCCCTATTTTAAAAACATAAATTATATATATATATATAGAATATTATTAAACATTAATAAACATTTAATATCACCCATAAAAAATTTCCAAATGATTTTAACAGACATTACAAATAACAAATTACATTCAATGACATCAAATATATGAAAACGGAAACAATGAAAAATGATCAAATTGATAATTCTTTTACAAATACAATTATAATTTTAGTAGTCTAAATATTTCATCATTCATGCATATTTCAAAGTAAAACTATTAAATTAAACCTAAAATAATACATAATATTAGACAACAGAATAACGTTTCAAACATTTTTAAGAAAAGAAATAACTAATAAGGACAACTAATTAAAACGTTTCATAAATACCTTCTTCAATCCACTCTTATGGAACTCTACAGCTCAGTTTCACAATGATAAGAAATTTAAATCTGAAATGATCGATTAAAAAAAACTCAATAAATTCCTCAAGTTTTAAATACAAGAAAGAAACAGAATAACTTATATGTTATTATGGATGTTAAATTTTAATGTTATAACATTAAAATTTAACTTTCATTATTAGGTGCAATATTTAATTAACATTTAAAAATAACGATCACAATGCATAAATTATTGCAAATTACTTGATGACAAAATAAAAATTCAGTAAAATAAAAATATACCTACCTTTAAAAAAATATTAATTAATCTGTAAACATCCTGTTTCCTTCACTAATTTACTAACTAACACAGACTGAAATATGACCAAAATGTCCACAAAATACGAGTTGGAACACAACAGATACCGATGAAGCAGAAAAGAAGAAAATGAAGCATGTGTTTACAGACAGTACTTCGATTCAAATAAGCATTAAAAAAAGTCGTATTTGGAGACAGGTTACCAGAACTTTGGCGAATTGTTCAAATTCAGTAATCTTTACTGTCGATATTTCATGATATAAAGTGTATTTTATATGAAATAGATATAATATTAATATTCATATCAATTTTGCTTCTACTCGAATAATCAAAAAAGATTTTGGAAAAGATCATTAGATATCCTTTAAAGAATAAAAAGGCGATAAAATGTCGTTATTGGCAATGAGTGTTTTCTAAGAATATAGTGGTACAAGTAAATGGTATATCGTTCACTCCGAAACTGTTATTCAAATCCGGATTTGCAAAATTAATTACGTTACTTTATAAAGAAATCAAGCGATACCCACAGAGAAAGAAATCTCTCTGTGGTGGTACCATTCCGACCGATTAACGATTGATTTATGATTCTAATTTTTCTGAATATAAATTGGATCAAATAATGAAATTTCCGTTATAAATAAAGGCTCTTGATATTGAAGTAGAAAATTTTTATGTCCATAAGAGAGAGAAAATTATCGAAAATATCAACAACAAAAAATTCTTGTAATTGTATTGATGTTTTTAGATGATCACATGTAAAAGGTAAAATACTTTTAACAATTTTCTATAAACTAAAAGCAAATTAAAATTGAATCTCTTTCTCTGTGACATTAACATTTCAATACTAATATATTCCATTTGAGTACACATCCAGATATAATTAGTCAGTAGATCCGGATCCGTGAAGAGAACCGATTCAAGTCCATCACTTCAAATCCCAGTCGCGCCGTGCTTCTCTTTCAATGCAAAGAAAAGATGTTCAATGCTATTCTAAACTTGTCACACAAGAACAATGGCACTTATAAGGGATTTTTTTAGTTGCTGATATTTTTTAAAAAATTCTTTGAGAAGACTTGATAATTTTTTTCCAAATTTAATTTTAAAAAATCAAAATTATTCATTTGTTTCGCCCAGAAATTAATGTTACAACCACATGATCGATATTAAATTAACATTGATATCGTGTATTTGTTAGTAAACAATAAAAACTAAAACAAGGGAACGGAGAGACATGTGCGTCTATGTTTAAGTTAGTGACAAACAAACAAAAAAATTTAAGGTTCGCAACCTCAGTTTTTAGAAATTTTTTGATATTTATAGTTGTTTTATTAGATAATAATTCTTAATTTTATTTGAATGTACTGCGATTTATTTATTTTTAAATAGATGATCTGTGAAAAAATTTTTACTGTATTAGTTTTATTTTTCTTTCTTTCATTTTCTAATAGCTTGGTTTCATTTAATTGGAAATGGGATCTATATTGTTCCTAACTGATTTATTATTGAATGAGTTATTTAGAGCAGATTTATTTCCTACTTTTTATTTTAACTTCGTTGAGCGCATATGTAAAGCGTGAAACGTAATTATTATATCTATATACTATACTGTCGATGAACTGCAGTAATTCATTTTAAATTCAGTTCTTGCATAAATAACTGATTTTCAGTCCATATTTTCTTTTTCTCTCTCTCCCTCTTTACATGAAATGATTCTTAATTTCCATGATGCTGATCAATGTTGAAATTGGTAAAATTTATTCAAATTCTTTCCACTTATTTTGAATATTTCATTTGTCTGGTTTTCTCAACATCTTAAATTCTTTCCACTAAAGTAGCAATCTATTTTAAATTCTTTTTTTTTTTTAAATTTTTGCTCTCTTGTTGATGTGATCTAATTTTTCCCAGTTTCGGTATTCTTTCTGCATTATATATTTTGTATAGAATGCATTTGTGTTATGCTTTTGTGTAATAATAGTCATCAACTGAAATCATATCATAAAGTTTAATTGAAGATCTTAAAAATGGAATTTACTTTACTTTTGCTAAGCTTTTTGAAAACCAATTAGAATTTGTCTTTTCTAGAATGTCTTATCAAAAATGTTATACATATGTAATAAGAAAAATAAAATGAAGGAGAAACAACTAGTAAATGATAAACAATTAGATATTAATAGCTATTTAAGAGAATTAAAAAGAAATTTAAACAATGATATGTATAAAAGATATATTCATAACCAACTGACACAATATATTATCTATGAAAGATATTTAATTACATATTCGTATCCTTTTTTGTACAATAATTCAAGCTATGTCAGTTTGAATTACAGTTCATGTATAAGATCGCAGAGTCTCATTGTGTCAATATATCCTATTTAGACAACATTGATATCTTTCAGACTTCACTATTTTCTATGTTAAGTAAAAGACTTTGAAAGATTTCTGTAAAAAAAAAGTAATTTTCCTGTCTCATAGAACTTTTAAAAGTCTTAACATAAAAACTCAATAAATTTCACACAGGTAGAGAATTGATATATCAGTATGATTAATGAAACTACTGTGCAATTAGAAGAATGTTCAAAAAATATGTTTGTTACCCTGGGAAGCTTTATTACGAACACACTGACAATTAGAGAAAACACTTGAACATTAACCAGACAAACTTTTTACCTTGTGAAACTAATATTAAAAAAAGCCTTTTGCAAAATGTTGTAAGCAATCACCTTAAAACATCTAAAAACTGGAATAAAAAAATTAAAAGTAGAATAAAAAATTCTGCTGACTGATGGATTGATTGTTTGATCAATCAGTCCATCAGTCAGCACAATTTTCTAATCTAGTTTTGCATTTGAATGAGTACCAGTCTACTGCATCTCCCTCTTCATTTCCATTCAGTATATGTACCATAGGTTTCTGCTCTCGTTCTGCCCATTAAAAATTAAAGAAAAGTTGTCATTTGTTATTTTGATTCTTTTCTTGTTTTGTGTGACAATTTCATTGTAAAAACAAATGATGAATTTTGGAAAAAATCCCTCAGAATAAGAAATTAAAGCAGAAATAGAATATCAGTAAATATACCTAAGAATGAATAGCCTAAGAACTAGCAAAAGAATAATTAAAAAAGAGGAATGCAACAACACAAAAGTGGTTCATAAAATTTGTTGCCTTATAAAATTCTCCAAAAAAAACAGCATTTTATTTAAGATATAATCTTTTTTTCTTTTGTATTTATATAATGAAAAATGAAGATAGGAGAACTGCTATTTAGAAATACAAAGCACATGTCTTTTGAATCTAAACAGTGTACATATTTAATGATCACAAACTATAGCTGAGAGCTAAATAGTTTTGAGAATTTCCCATCTTTTAAATTTCCAAACCATAAGAGAATAAAATATTTTAATCTTGTACTTTAATATCATTTTCATAATTATATATGATTGGAGTTTAATGTTATCAATTTTAGGTTTTAAAATGGGAATCTGCTGTAAATGGATAAGAATTTAATGCAAATAATTAAATCTGATAGTAAAACATTGTAGTAAAAGAATTATATGCTGAATTTGTTTATTCTGAATTTGGTTTGCAGCATCAACATTAACTTATTTTTTCTATATAAACCATAATCAAGACTTTGTGCATATCAGACAGTTGAATATTTGATAAATATGATTACAGTTATAAAACAAAGTTTCTTTCTGTTAGGTGAAAGCTTCTTTCTGTTCACTATAAAATTAAAAAGCATTTATCTTGTTTTAAAAAAAATTTAAAACAATATTCTGTTACATAATGTTAATGATTTGAAATTATAAATTTTATTTAATCTGAAATTTGTACAGAATTATAATATTATTGATAAAAGAGAGAGACATATAAGTACATGTATAAATGTCCTATATAATAATTTATATCTTTCAGGATATTATAATGGAAAATCGTTCTTTGGCATTAAGGTATCTCTCAGATGCTTTAAATATGGATAGCAGTGGAAACTATCAGGTAACATTGTAATTTTAGTTCTTTTTAAAAAAATTTGTTTCATATTTTAGACTTTATTAAATAAGAAATAATCAAAAATACAAATATTATGAAATATCAATTAAAATTTATTTCTGAAAACAAACTAAAAATTAATTCTGAATCAAACTAAAAAAGATACAATTGTATTTAGAAAGCCTAATGCTGCTGCTACTAAACACAGATGAACTTAACCAAATTAGTAAGAATATTAAGTTATATAAGCAAAAAGAATAAAAATATAATCAAAAAAGAAATTATATAGCTGCCCTGAAGATTTTCTCAAGGGTCACCCTCAAGCAGGGATTCAAACAAGGATTTTTTTCTGTTAGACTTTTGTCCAGCAATATTGATCAATTTCAGGGGATTTTCGGATCATGAGGGGTCAATATTGTTGGACGAAAGTCAGGTCTCTCACAGAAAAAATCCCTTGTTTGAATCCCTGCCTGAGGGTGACCCTTGAGAAAGTCTTCAGGCCAGATTCATAATTTCTTTTTTGATTTGATTTTTATTCTTTTTGCTTATATAACTTAATATTCTTATTAATTTAGTTATATATATATATATATATATATATATATAGTTGCTACAAGCCAAATTCGGACACCAAAGGGAAAAACTTGCTTTGCCAAAATATGTTAACTAAAATAAATTAGAAAAGCGCAAAAAGTTTTTTTTTTTACACTGAGTTTGTTGTACAGCTAAAGACAAAACCAAATAGCAGCAATTCATAAATGATAATTAAAAATTTAGACATAGAAGTAAAATTTATGAGAACCCAAAGTCAGACATCAGCCAAAGCCAAACTCAGACATCTCACAATTAAGCACCAAATAATTGCAAGTCTGGGTAAAAATTGCTGCCATCTTTATGGTTAACGTTATAATTGTTCAGGACAATTTCCCAATTGTGTTATTATCATTTACTGTGGAAGTAAATATTAATTTAATTTAAATATCAAGGCAAAGCAGCCAAACGAGCCATGAGTTAAGAAAATTAGTTATTAAGCATGTTGAAGAAGGAAAGTATGTGTCAGGAATATCAGAGATTGGCCACAGAAGTCCTTGAATGGTTATTGACATCATAAAATGCTTTTAATGTGGAAAATAAGCCTAAGACAACCCAATAAGATTTTCGAAGAAGCAGATGCTCGATATTTAATCAGAAAAGTAAAAGCAAATCCATTCTTTAGTGCACCAAACCTATTGATTATTGCTGAAAAAGTATTAGGGGAAAAAAGTAGTCCATCAATAATAAAAAATGTGCACCATAAGACAGATCTCAATGGAAGGAAAGCCAAATAAAAGCCTTTCATAGGTAAGAGAAATCAGACTAATACTTAAATTTGTCAAATAAGGACTTAAATTCACAAGGAACATGAAAATAAGAATTTTTATTATTAAAAAAATATTTTATTTACTTGTGAGAGCAAATTCATCATTTTTGGATCCCATGGCAAACCTTACGTTTGGAGAAAATCAAATATGGAATTTCGCACAAAAGAAATTTGAAAGCAACTGTTAATCATACTGGTGGATCAGTAATGGTTAGGAGCTCTTTTTCAGCTACTGACCCAGAAACAAGGCATTTTATTGAAGGGAGAATGAATCGGAATGTATGCCCCAAAAATTTAAAGAAAAATGTACAACAATGTGTATTGAAACCTTCTGTGGGCAACAACTGAAATTTTATCAAGATAATGATCCAAAAGATAAAACTTATCTAGTGCATTCTTGGCTCCTATATAATTGTCCTCACGTCATGGACACTCCATCCCAATATAAATTCCATCGAAATTTTATTGGAATACCTTAAGAAAAAAGTCCGAGAACACACCATTGCCTGTAAAGATGAATTGAAAAGACTATTCTTACAGGAATGAAAAAATATTGAACTTAATTTTTGTGAGATATTTGTGCAATCTGTGCCTAAACATCTTAGAATGGTTATAAAAAAGTAAGGACTTGCATGCAAAATAATAATTCATTTGAAATATTAAGTAGTTTTTAACATCTTCTTATCCATCCGAGTTTGGCTTGTGCCTTATTTTTTGTTTTGTTTTATTTTTTATCATAATATCTGGTTAAAATGATTTAATGTATAATTTTTGTTATTTTTTTATAATTACAATGAATATACTATTGAAAATTCATTTAACTAAATTTCTTATCATTTTTAGCTTACAAATTTTAACTGTATTAGTATATTTTATTTGATGTCCAAGTTTGGCTTGGGGTGACTGTATACGCAACTTCTTTTCTTCTTCTTTTTCTTTCTTTCCTTCTTTTTTTTTTTTTTTTTGTAGTGAAACGATAATTTAAAAATTAGTTCCTTTACTTTTAAAGTATTATTTTATGTACATTGGATTAAAAATTTGCTTAACAACTCTGTACTTACTTATGCAAATTTTAAAATATGTTTGTATATGCAAACAAGTACAAAAAAAAAAGAAATATATATATAAGCAGAGAAAGGATTTTTAACATTTATTAATATGCAAATTATTATGATAAACTTAGAACCAAAAATCTAGTTGTAATGATTAGGAAAAGCATACCTATCACAATCATATTTCACATGTCTAACATCTGACAATATGCATATATTTCAGTGGTGCTTACTCATTATTTGAAGAATAGTGTAAAAAAAGCTATCTTACTGGTTTACTATACCTTTAATTGTTAACAAAACATTTAAAATTTAGTGATTCATAGAACTGAATTCCCATCTGAATAAAACTAAACACAGAATAAATACTAAAGTTTTTAACACTTCTTGCTAAAAAAATTTTGTTTCCCTTATCTATACAAATTCAAATATTGACTTTTTAAAATTAATATTTAATTTATGTAAAAGAGAAAAAATGTTTTTTTTCTCCAAAAATTTTCCTAATTCCTTTCTGTTTTGTTCAATATTATTTTTGTATTGAAAAGTGTCTTTGTTAAATATTTATTTATTTATCAGTTTTTTTATTTCATAAAAAATTAATTTTATTAAAAAAGTGAGTCATATAGGCTGCAAATCATATTCTTAACTTACATAGCTTTATATAATCACTAGCCGCCTTTGGTTCGCCAGTATTACCGCTCACTACAATTTTCAATTAAATAATTTAAGTAACTGGTCTCTTAATAGATTCACAAACAAAACATTTTTAATCTTCAAATTTTGATAGTCATACCAAACTTATACTGTTATTTAGATCGTTTCGTTCAGTTTACTATATATATTTTGCTAATTTGTTGTCATTTCTGGTAAAACTTCAACTTTAATTTAAAGTGGAAATGATGAAATTGCAATTAATATAAAGATATTTTTTAATAAAACCAAGCGTTTTATTTTATTTATCATCTTTATTGTTATTTATTTATTTATTTTTATTATTATTGAATATGAGTATTGCAAACAGAATCGCTCGGTATTTAAGTCTTATGTAAACTACAAAATATTTTTCATAATTTATGTAATATCTCAAAGAATAATTCAACAAAAATTTCTCAGATTCAGCATAAAATTCAGTTTTTAGTTTTGCTTTCAAAAGGATTGAAATGAAATCAATAATAATATTTTGTTCCGACCTATAAATATATTTCAAAAATTATGAAGTCTAAATTTAAGGCAGTAAGGTATCAGATTCTGAGAAATGTTCTGGGCACACCAAATTTTAAATAAATGAATGAATATTTCTATTTTCCACGATCAACTAAGACTTATTTATGAAGTTTTGGATGTTCAAAATTTAGAAAAACTCAACATTTTCATAATCTTAGTCCAATTAATCTCGAGAAACCTGCACGCTGATTGGCATATTTTCTTTGAAACGATCGATGTAAAATCTAAAATTATCCTTTTTTATTGAATAGTGATATTCAAATTTTCATAAATCTGTCAGTTCAAGTGATTGATTTAGTTGATTGGAAATTAACTCTTTTTATTTAAAATATTAGTGTTTCAAGAACATTTTGTTATTCGTGATTTCTACAGCAGAATCTTTATGTAAAATCAAAAATTCGATATTTATTAGAGCATTTATTGAATCAATTTACATAAAATATAATCATTTTCCATTTAGACCATTTTAGCAGATCTGTGTCTTACTAAAGGTTTACAAATTAGCTGTGTGGCCCTGATTTGCATGGATATCCTGTTCATATTAAACAAAACATGCCTTAAAATAAAACTGATTTATTGAATTAATAATATAGAGAGTGTTAAAGATCATAAAATAATTTTTCTTGAATTTATTTTTTAGAAAAAATAATATTTCATATTTGTTTCATTTCCTACAGACACGTGCCGAAAATTATATTTTTGCAGATTTCATTTCCAAAAAGATTTAATTTATTTTTAATTGGAGCTTTAATCAATGTGATGGCAACACTTTGAAAAAAGCTATTTTTTTCCCATGTATGCGAAACATGCTCGTGCAGCTTAAATGTTATTTTTATTGAAAAAGAAATTGTTGAAAAATATAGTTAAAATATTTATTTAAAAATTCATTAAAAATAGAAATTTAATTTTAAGGTTAAAACATTCGTATCATTTAAAAGATAAATTTTTGATCTTTAACTTCATGTAAAAATCTTTTTTGTGCAGTAATATTTTCAAAAGTTATAGCAGAAACATGCCAAAATTTCTCTTAATCTTTAAATAAATAAAATTCTAATTAAAAATTCCAAAAAATAACCCCCAGGTGCACATTCCCAGCCTCCAAGGTATACAAGTGCCAAATTTGGTAGCTGTAGGTTGAATGGTCTGGCCTGTAGAGTGCCAACACACACACACATACACATACATTGAGCTTTATTATAAGTATAGATTAATGCATAAAACAGTTTAAAACAATGTCAGAATAACAATAAAATGTATGACTCATGTTAGTTTTAAAAAAAAGTAAAAGAAAAAAACATAATATTAAGTATATAAAACTGTAATATTTGCCTCAGATAGTTTAATCCTAAATGTTAAATTATTTCAAATAATATAATATGTAATTCCCTTTGAGTTTAATTGTCTGATCTGGCTTTATGTTATAAAAAAAAAGACCTAGAATTGAACAAAAGTTTATTACAGAGAAAGAACTGTGTGGAAGACTATTGCAACTAATTCTCTCAACTTTTATAAATTCTTTTATTACATAAAGGATTTCTAGCATAAAACGTGTTCTAATTAAAAAGTTCTATTTTTTTAAATGCAATTAATTCAATTCTCAATATTGCTTGCCCCAATACATGCCTTCCATTTCTATTATAGTTATGCCACAATGTGCATTGTAAAAATGCAACACTTTAAATAACTAAATCCAATCAAAGACATAAAAAAGTACAGAAATTATACTGCAGTTTTATTCTTTTTATGTGTATTATGAGCAGATATTAACATGGAATGCACTATTCATTCCCTATATTAATTATACTCTGATACAACAAATTTTTAATTTAAAAAGAAAAATATCAGTAGTGTAATTGAATTTTTGGAGAACTAATTTGTTTGATATGACCAAATAAATGTAGACTTGTTTCTAAATTTTTTAAGCTTTATATTCATAGCGGACAGTGGTATTCTTACAGCTGAAGGTGTCCGTGTTCAATAAATAAAAGTAAAGGAAATATGAAAATAAATAAAACCAATTATGTCACCTTCTATTTAAAGAAAAGCAAACTAAACCTAGAAATTCATTTTTAAAAAATTTTGTTATTTTGTTGCTATTATACACCCTAGCTAAGTAAACTTGTCAAATGATGTATTAAAAATTGATTTTAATAAATTTTTATATTTTTATTTATTGGCTAGCTGGTACCCGACGCATTGCTACCACAGAAGAAATAATTTTGAAAATATCATTTGAAATTGCTATATTTTTAATTAGGAATGATAGAAAGAATGATAGATATTTTCTTGTGAGCAAGGAATACATTCATTGAAATTGAATGATATATAAAGGAGAAGTAAAAATAATATTTATTATTTTTTTTTAATTCAAGTGATTTAGGGTAGACAGTATTTTTTGTTTTACCATTTTCAGTTTTAAAAAAAAAAATCTTGGCTATTTGACTTGTGAATATCCAGCACAGGCCATGCGAAAAGCAGGGATTTTCTAGATTTAATACACACACATGATTGACCCAGCGCCTTGGTGATAGTCATTGAGAATGAAAGTCGAATGGGAAACTGAAGTCATTTGAAATCAAAAGGCATGTCGATGGGAATAATGGGGATGCATGGAATGAGCGCATCTTCTCCGTTCGACTTTTCGTTAAGAATAGTTGCCTCGATTCTTGCCTTATATTGGTCTTCAGATTCTGATGTGCATGATCAGTTAGCATATAAACATTGATCTTGAGTATTGAATTCATAAATGATCTGCTTCATTGCTAGCTGATTATTCCTCATTTGTTTGAGAAGCTTGAATTCACTTATTTCTACATGCTGTGCTAGTATACCTACTGTGGTGAAAGCTTATAAGCCAGTTAACAGCTACCCTACCCAAACAATTGCTTTTGTATTGTGGTCATGTTACTCGGTTGCGAACAACAAGGTCCCAAGTTCTATCCTCGCTCATAACATCACACACACTGGCCATAACATTTGGCGCTACTCAAATGGGTACAGGCGCATTAGAATTGACAGCTAATACATCACCACTCAACAGCCATATTGTTCGTCTCTTTGGAGTGAGAGTTTGTGGTGAAAACTTATAAGCCAGTCAACAGCTACGCTACCCGAGCAATTGCTTTTGTATTGTGGTCATGTTGCTCGGCTGCGAACCACAAGGTCCCAGGTTCTATCCTCGCTCATAACATCCGCTACACTACCAAGTGACAAAAATTTTATAACTGAAATATCATTTGTCAATTCACTGAATAAATAGAAAAATTACTGTTTGCATTGGAAAATTTCCATTGTATATAACTTACCTTGATCGTTATTGATAATAATAATTCTATTTTATATGTGTGAGAAAAACTACGAATAATAAGTGCAGTTTGCCACATCCAAAATACTGTACATGCTATACAATAATATCTTGTGACAATAACTATTCATTAGTGAAAAAAAATTAGCACTTGCACTAAATATTTTCAATTTCATTTCACTCACAATTGATTAGCATCAAAGATAATTTTATTTTGTTTGATATATGTGGGATTACCTCCGAATGACATCTGCTGTTTGCTGTTTAATATTTGTCTTTTGCCAATTGTCAATTTTAAAATAATGTTAAATCACAGAAATATATAATACAATTTGTTTGTAAATTTTATTGAATTCTAAATAAATGCTAATAATAGCACTATGCCTACAACCTTCATGCAAATGCAAGCAATAAGTTGATAAAGTTTTATTGCAATCAGATGAACGGTATGGCAGTGCATAAAATACAAAAAACAAAAATTCATTTTTATATATTAGATTAAGTAAATTTTTGTACATTTAGCTGTGTTTATGAAATTGTGAAATTGTTTAAAAGTGTATATATATATATATATATATATATATACTAATGTTTTTTTATTTTTCCTGTTACTTTTTATATTCTTTAAATCTTATTAAATTACATATATAAATAATGAGATTTCAATTTTTTATTAGGCTGCTTTTGCCAAATATCTTCAAAGTCTCCATGTTTTAACTCTGTATTTGAATGAAATGTTTTCTTCTTTAGGTGAGTTATTCATTAGTCAAATTTTTAAGCTGCAGTATATAAATTAAAAAAAAGTGCTGCTGTTCACTTGCATTTACAAATGAAATATGCATGTTTCATATCAACGTATAAATATATTTATTTCCATGTAAAATATGAAAAAAAGACTGCCATTCATATTTTACATTGTTTGCAATGACCAAAAATACAAAATGATTACACTAGAAGGAAATGGATTATCTGTCAGTGGAACAGGAATTATTATCATTTACAAATGTTGATTCAAAATATAACCTGTGTGGCTGTTAAAGTAGTGTATAATGAATAAGTTAATCCAAAACATAATATGAGTGGCAGTTAAATTAGGGCGTAATGAACGAGTTATTACAAAACATAACCTGAATGGCAGTTAAAGTATTACTTAATGAAAGAATTTTGTTTCATTCAAACAATATAAGATTGTTTGCTGCATATTTGCATATGATTTGGTTATTGCTAAGTTAGTAAAGAAATTAAAGTTTTGAGTCATTATTTATACAAATATTCCCTTTTGTACAAAAATAACTTTTTTTCATTTGGAAATGATTAAGGCATATATATTAATGTACCACAAGCTAGCTATTCCTGCCCCACCTTAAGACATATGAAAAAATAATTAATCTGTATACCACTATAGCATTGGCTGGGACTATGGTTGAGTTCAAAGGGCCATCATTGACCACACTACAACAAATACCTTTGGAGGCAAGTCTTATCATTAGTAAAGGATAACTAAACTCACACCATTACTATACTGACCAGGGTGGAAAGAACTAGCCATCACATTGGAAGCTTCTCATCTCTATATATAAAGTGTCCACCACCTTGCCCCAGTGTGACACATATCTTATTTCCTTTAGTGACCATAATCTGGCATTGTTTTATGTTACTTAAAATGTGTCTTTCCTTTATCACAAGTGTATACTAATCCTTTTTAAAGCATGTCATTTCATATTTTTATAATCTGCATTAGTCTTTAATAATATCAATTCTTTTTTCAAATATTTAAGAACTGTTTGCTCCTGTTAAACTTTTGAAAAAATTTATCATTGATAAAATTCTTTCTTATATTTTTGTAATAATGAATTATTTTTTAAAAATTCTGATATATAAAAGTTATATCTTTAATTGTTTAGCTCAATAAAAATAAGTTTTTGAATAGATATTTTAAACTCAAAATCCTTTAAATATTCTTGATTTATCTTGTTATAAATATCAAATTATGAGAAAAAAATGTATTCTTCAATTTGAATATTTGAATTTTTAAGTAGCCTTTAATTAAAATATTTAGTACTTTAATTAATTTTTATAAGATAAATTATATTAATTCTTATTAATTACTACCCTCCTTTAGCAGTTGGTGTAGCAAGAATATTAGTTATATTTATTTCAATTAAATATCTTATGATCATGAACTTAATTCCCTCAAGAAAATATTTTTAAGCATCCAATTGTGACTAGCATTATCTATATTATTTTAACAGCCTTACACTTGTTATATTCATTATGTATATGAATCATGCAATTGATCCATGACCTTATAGTGCTATTAAAAATGCAACTTTTTCAGATAATATATATTTTGACTTGACTCATAATGTAATTTACTTTCATATTTGTTATGTAACATTGCATATATTAAGTAATATCCTACTACTTTAGCCATCAATAATGGAAGAAAGTCCAATATTTAAATATTTGATGAATAATGATAATGGTTTTGTATATCAACACAATAAAATCTCATATGGAAAATTTTGCATATTAACTAAATTAATATCGCTTAGAAAGAAAATTTTATAAGTATTAAAACAGTGAAAAAATTATATTTGTCCAACAATAATTTTGGTTATTATTACAAAATAATGCTAAAATCTAGTTTAATTTTAATTAAAAATTGCTGTAATGTGTGCATTTCTACCTTCCAAAGTATATCTATGGCAAATTTGATAGCTCTAAGTCAAGCAGTTTGTGCTTTAGAATTCTAATATATATACAGAAACCATGATGCATATTTCTCTTCCATTATTATTAGACATAATTATTATTTTGTAATTTTATTATTTTTTTTAATTATAAAAAATGTCTAATAGATTTTAAAATATAGCATGTCAAATAAATTTTAATTTGTTCTAATGGAATTTTAATTTCAAAATTTCACCACCACCCCCTTTCAGTGTATATTTTCCCCATTGATAATATTTATTCATCTAAGTTTTGAATGTAAAGACTTTCTACTTTTATTAATTAATTTTAAAAGATTTCTTCATTGATTATAAATACATATGAGGAAATTACTTTTGCTCTCTGTTTAAAGCAATATGATATTTTATTATCATAATAATCTTAAAATATCTGTTTCAATTCATTCTTTTTATTATTTTATCTGCACATCTTAAATCATATGCTTATTTCATAGTGCTGTGTTTAAGAATTTTAATTCTTCTTTGTTATAGCAGTTTTCTTCAGCTTATTATAAAAATTTTAAATGTGTTTTTTTACCAACTCATATGATTTTAATGCTTTATTTTAAATATGAAATTTTTGTTTTGAAATCGTTTCTCTTTTATGGAATAAAATTTTTAGTTTGTTATGAATTATTTCTTATATAGGTTTTCAAAAGATGCTTGAAAAAAATAAAGAAATTAAGCAAGTCCTTTCTATGGTTCATGAATGTTCAGATCGTATAGCTGTTATTGTTGATGGTAGTAAGTTCAAACTATTTTGTTTATTTTCATTCCAGTATTTTATACTACATTTTCTTTCTCAAAAAAGGGCTAAATAAATGACAGTTATAATGATTAAATAAAGTCTGGTTGATATTTTTTGTTGTTTTTCTTTCAAAATTTAATGATGAAAAATAATATTTATTTATTGAATAATTTTCTTATTTGATTATATGGTTGGAAACACTTTTTTTTTAATTATTATATATTGATTAAGGTTCAAAAAGATTTTTTATTAAATCGTTTTATTTTCATCTATTCTTGACAACAACAAAAAATATTACTTTTTAAATAAAGGCATCTAAAAAAGTTATTTTATACCCTCATTAGTTGATAAGAAAACTAACTGAATTCAAATTTAACTAGCAACAGAAATGCTATAATTATCTATCAATTTAGTTATAATTTCCTAAATTAGAGTTAGAGTTCAAGTATTGAGAATCAATATTGTTAAGTCAATAATATGCATAATAAGATTGGTATTGAGCTAATGTCACTTGCACCTCTAGAAATGGTCAAAATTATGAGGCTTTTGAAATTTAAATGCTTATAAATAATATTACTCTTGATATAATACTCTTGATATGGATAATTCTGTATCCATTTAAAGTAAATTTAATGTTAAATTCAATGTTTAAAATGGAATTGAAATATTTATATTATCAAAGCTGTATGGTGAAAATAACATTTAAGCTGAAAAATACTTGAAAATTACCATTGCATTGCTTCATTGTCATAAAATTAGGTATAATTTATTTTTCAAGGCTACGGTACAATGATATTTCATTTAGCCGATGACTGCTTGTAGCTCTTCTTTCTTTATTAAGTGATGCCACTTGGCAATTATAAATTCAGTTAACTCTTTTATTTGATTGGATACATTATTGATAGAAATATCCTATAGGTTTCAAATGGGGATTTTTTTTTTATGTTCCCAGCAATTTTATATTATTCTCTGTGATCAATCCTGACAATTGTATATATATATGGAAAGATTGATGAAAGGTAGTGTTAGCAGAAATAGGATGCTCGTTTCATATTGGGTTTTTCTTTCCATCCGAATGCGTGTACACAAACTGTTGATAATTCGAACCCCGTTCGAATCGATTATCACATGAAATAAAAGGATACTCAGAATTATTTATGCAAGATGTTATTTGACGGTTTTATGCAAATGTTTTTTTCACTCTATCTAAGAGCGGAAGAACGTGGGCGTGCATGCTTAGACGTAGATTGATTCAGATTCTTTTTTTTTTTAACTTGTGTTCGTTGTTTGTGTCAGTGTGATATGTTATAATGTATTAAATGTTTGTTTGTCGCAAGAAATAAAAGTCTGTGTTTTTAAGAAGTCTTCTCGACCTGCAACATTTTATAAGCACCAGTCACATGCATTTTTCACTGCTATTATTTGAAAATTTTACTCTGCGAGCCTTCAGACGATTGATCTTGACAATTACAGGGTTTGAACCCAAATATCGTCTGACAGGTAGTTTAGGGTAATTGTATTTTATAGCCTTTAGTGTAGCCTTTATTTTATAGCCTTTAGTAGTATCTGCTGACATACATTCTCAGATCATAAGGTCTATATGATTATATGTTTTTGTTTTAATACAGTCTGGATGTGTCTCTTCTCAAACTCAATATCTCATGTATTTTTTTAAAATATTAGTTACTTTTGAATAATGCTTTCACAATCTGTATAGTTTGTTTCATCTGATTGTCTATCCCTTGCTTCTTTTCTCTTGCTGCTTTTTATTCAGAAGAAGTTTATTTTGGTAATTCTTTTTTTTTTTTAATCTATACTCAATATTCTACTCTGTATCAAAAATATCACTTAGTTCACATCCACTGATTTCAGATAATATTCTTCCATCCCTGATGCATAGTCTTTTTATTCTCATATCATCAGCTATCCACTTTTAGCACCTTTTTTGAATAAATTATGTTTTTTAAAATATAAATGAAGCTTTTATACTCCTTGTGTAATACTTTTTTTCCAATTTTTCTCGCAATTTTTGTCTAAAAAAGGCTGTTTTTACACAATAAAACAATCTTGCATTTCTTTATAGATAATCAAGTGCCATCTTTCCTAGACAGTGTTTTTAAAAAAATTTCTTCCATTGCTAATAAATACTAACTTATGTACAATAATAAAAACTGTAACTGCTTAGCAATAATACTAGGACTGCTATAAATTACAAAATTGCTGCTATAAATTACAATTATATTGTCTAGGAAATTAGCACAAAAT
>JAPMOR010121036.1:573703-633973 GCA_026543865.1 Argiope aurantia | reverse complement strand
TATATATATATATATATATATATTATGGATAAAATACTTGTAATTTGTAAGATATCTAATAAGGAAGCTCAGCAGGAGTAATAAAGGATTTTACTTAGCATTTTCTAGAAAATTGTTAATTAAAGTTTTTTTCTCTCTATTTTACTACAATATTGCTGTGAACCAGGCTCTACTTATTTTACTCTTCTTTGTTAATGGTTATAAATTCATTTTGAAACACTAATTTGAATAAATATGATCAAATTATAAAAAAGCTATGATTTAAAAGTATATGAATATAGTATTGAAATATGAAAATAAAATAGAATTCTGAATCTGTCTTCAACTTATATCTAATGTGCATTAAATTTTTGTCCAGTGAGTTTAAACATGCTTTCAGTTCTTGGATTTTGAAAAGGGAAATAAATGTATATGAATTATTCTTTATTGAATTATATGATATTTTGAGGAAGGGATTGGAATTGTCTGCCAGTGTTGCAGTCACCTTTTTAAGAAATGCAAATTCCATAGTCCATATTTAGCTCTTAAATACTTTTGTTGTATTATTATTACAATTTTCCACAGCATAACTGATTTTTCTCCACAACATCCAAAATGAATTACTCATTTTGGTGAAACTTAGTTTCAACTTTTTTAATTTCATAAAAATAGATATCATAAAAAATGATTTTTTTTTAAGAATTATAATTTTTTTTAAATTTTATCAATCTAATTATTCATGATATAATCCTTTAATTTTTTTTTTGTCATGTTAGGATTATTTGACACTTTTTACTACATTTGTTTTTTGGATATCTTGTGTAATAATTATGTAAAAATGAAGATAAAAACAGTTGACAAATTAGCTCAATCTCAATTTTTGAGTATCAGTGCAGTATTTAAGACTTTATTTTTTTAATGTTTAAAACATGTTAGCCGATAATTAAAAACATTTTTACACCCATTGATACATACTAGCAATTATATGATAGCCTATGAAAATAATTGACAGTAAAGCATTAATGAATTTTATAAATTTTGAGATTAATGAGAGGAGTAATTTCATGACTGTCATAATTGTTATTTTTGGTGTTCTCTATTTCTCTCCTTCCTTTCAACATTATTTGAAGTTTAATATTCTAAAACCATTATATTTTTCAATATTGCAATAAAAAATTATTATTATATGACAAAATTGTACTACTTTTATGGTGCATTAATCTTATAGTTTATTTATATAGAAATTAGAGCTTGAAAGGCAACTGATTGAAAATGACATGATTGCTAAGAGGAAATTTGATGAAGTATCCTTTGACCATTTCTTTTTTTAAATGAATTTTAAATATTCAAAAAATCAAATCTGTACTTGTTCTCTTCAAAAATTATGAGGGGAAAAAAGAGACTTCATTTGAATAATTTTAATTCTTGCATATTATTTATACTTTAATTTTATTAATCTTAAACATTTCAATGAACAACAGTGATTATTTAGAATTTTAATTATTTTCCTTGATAAGTTGTTTTATTGGCTGTCAAAAAATTACAAAAAGAAAGAGTGCTATTGATGGAAAAAGAAATGAGGTAAGATTTTCATGTTTTCATTTGTTACATTATAAAAGATTTTTCCCCTTTTATTTTATACTTTGACTTTCAATAAATTAATAAACAGTTTATAATGATGTATATTTTTATGGACAGTTTTTGTATTTAAAGGGATGGGAAGGAATTGGCTTTAATTATGAATTCGCATGCAGTGTTAATTCATTTTCTATCCATTTGCTAGGAAATTAAAGTAAATGAATTTTTAGTTGTAAAAATTTATGACCTTGAATTATTTTCTAACAAAGTTTCAGAAATTAAATTGTATTTTTCTCCTTAGAAAACTGTTAGAAAGTAAAGGAAAATTGACTGATAAGCAAAGAGAGAAACAAGAACTTTATTTGGCAGTCTTACAGTATACTAAAACAGAAGTAAGTTGTATATTGCGAGTTCTTTCTTTTCACTTTGGAATTTTAATTTTTTTTATTTAGTTTATTTTGTTATTTTAGTAGAAATATATTATTTAGTTTTCACAAAATAATTAATATGCTATTGACTCATGTCTCTTTATTTCTATATGTGACATTAGTGCACGAATATTAGATTTCACCTTTATTTGCATTAAAAAAATATTGAGAATAATTTAATTTAAAATTTTATATATATATACTCAATTCAGGCTTCATTTTAACTTTTAAATTATATGCATTTTATTTTTTCATGTTCTTGAATTTACATATACCTAACATAAATGCTACTTCAGCTAATTTCTGGAAAAATTCACCTCTGAAGTGAATGTAGTCTTACACCTTCTTTTTCCCACTTTCCTATTCAGAGTATGTTCCTCTCATATCAAACACTTAACTAAGAAATTTAGTCTCTGTTGAAAATTGAACTCTTTCCTTAATAATTAAGAGAAAGATAAGATATTATTTCTTTTTCCTAGAAACTGCATTTTTGTAAAACATTTCCTTAGTAAAGAAGAAGCAGACATGGAGTTCTTTAAATTATAACTTTTTATTAGTTCAAGATTATTATGGAAAATGCTTCTTAAAAGTTCTTTGTTAGAACCATGATCAAATGATCAACAGGAGATGTAATCCAAATAGGAAAGCAGAAAAAGAAATAATGTGAAAGCACATTGAATTTATTTAGTTTCAGAAGAGAATTAAGTTGAAACAGTATTTTGGGTATGGCATGTGCTAGACTCAGCATGAGAAAATAAGAGCCTAACTTAGAAGTTAAAGTTAAAAGGAAACCTGATTTGACTTACCAGCAAATAATTATTTTTAGAATATGAATAAATTGAAAATGTCACACACACACATTATACAGAGTATATATATATATATATACACTCATGTCCAAAATTAGGGTCACAAACATAAAATCCATGAAAAATGAAAAACTAATTTTTGTGTTGCCTCGAAATTTGGCACAGAGGTACACTACAATGGAAGGAAGAACATAGACACATAACAACATGGAAAAGATTTTAATTGGGGATTAAGAAACGGGGTATATCAAAAAGTGTTACATTATCGAAGACGTGCAGTGGTGTACGACTGCTCAACATTATGCCACCCCAGACAAGGATTCCTCTGCCACCAAATCTGTCGATTTCTTTTGCATAGGAGGGATAATAGCGAGGTCCTCACTCTCTCCAGATGAAGATTCGATGAGTGTCACTCTGTGTGGTAAATCTCATCACTGAAAGAACACGCCCCCATTCTTGCTGTGTCCAAGACTGTGTTCAGAACCCCAACAACTGGGATTTTCTGTTGGATGGAGTCAAAGGGACGCACTCAACTGGTCGTCGGGCATAAAGGGCCCTCTCTGCTAGACGTTTGTATATTATTTGTCTGGAAATTCTTATTCCAGGCACAGCAGCAAGGTCACGAGCAAGTTGAGGAGCCGTTGTCAGCCTATGCCGTCGTGCGCTTAATGCCAAATAGCGATCTTGTGCAGGAGTCGTTGCTCTGTGACGGCCATGACCAGCCTTCCTGGTTACAGTACCACTTGTTTGGAATTGATTCCACAACCTGGATACCACTTTCGGTGCCACTTGTAACCATCGAGCCACCTCCTCTTGAGACTGCCCAGCCTGAAGCCTGCCAACGGCTCTCCATCTCAAGGAATCGTCTAAACGATTATGAGAACTCATTCTCATTGGAAACAGGTTAAATGTTTTGTTTTAATGCAATATTCACAAAATTGCAGACAAAAATCCCAGATGGCTAAACGGTCTAATTTCACTAGTTCCTCATAAACTAATGCTAAACAACATTTTTTCCCACAACAAAGGTTAATATTGTGTTACCGGTCTTTCACAATATATAAAATATAATTTGTTTAAATTTTACTGGTAGCCATTTAGAATTACTTTGAAAAACATTTTTGTGACAATTTTGGACATGAGTTATATATAATTGCTTTCTATATGAATCTGTTATCAAGTTCCTTTATGTAGATGAATAGGGAGATATTTTCATTTATTTATCAAAATATTTATTTTATAAATAAAAACAATGTATTTTATTATGAAATGGAAGATTTCAGTTGGATTATTCATCATACATTTTTATTTTTCAAATTCCATTTTTTTTTTAAAAAAAGCAAAATTTTTAATTGCTACTTGTCAGAAGTTTATCAGAAAGCTTGCTTAGCTATCCAAAAAAAAGTAAAATTTGTTTTTAAATTAAATTTTTATAAAATTATAAGATTAGTTTAGTTCTAATGTATAAGTTCTTTTTTCAGGGGAAAAGAATATTGATGTAAAACCTGAAATTGTATTTTTAATTTAATTGAAATAACACAGTTATATCTGCTGAAAATTAATATGTATATAAATTGTAGTTATGCATATGCATCAGATTTCAAAACATTTGTTAGAGGATATATGATTCTTTAAAATTCAATCTGATGCATGTAAGAAATGCAGTCAAAAAATTTGTAATTTAATGTAAAGAATAAGTACTGTAACTTGCTTTTCAAATTCCATTGTTTATTTTTTGCTAAATCTCATGAATTTGATTCTTGTTTGTAATTGCCTAAGCCAGTATATCTTTAATTATTTACTTTTTTTTTACCATTAGATTTTTTTTTTCTTTCAAACTTGATTTTAGGATAAAAAGTTTTTTTAGAAAACCAAATCAGGGAAATAGTTTAGAAAAAGAAGCATTAGCTGTAAAAAGTAAATTCAATTGAAAATTTTGATTAAAATCTCAATGATTTTTTAAAATTATTTTTGCTTACAAATATGGGAATATCTGACAGAAGGAAAGACTCAAAACTTTTTTGTGTTTTCAATATTGTTTTGCACAATTCCTCTTGAATTGTCTTTATCCTTAATTCTTGTGCATCTAGTAAGAAACTAATGTATATCATCTTTAAAAATAAATGATAATCCAAACAACTCCTTAAAATTAGGCAGCAAAAATAATTATAACTATTAGAAAAATGTTATAATCTTTTTTTGTAACATTAGTGGGTAACTTTTAAAATTATCATTTTAAATCACGGCATTTGTTTTTATTTTTATTATTTTTAAAATTTTAATCTGATTCATTTCCATTTAATCTTTTTAAGCTATTCATCATTTAGATAATTTCTTCATTAGTATGTATTAAAATCAATCAATGGATAATTCTTCATTATTATGTATGTATTTTTTTAAGTATAAAAACAAAATGAATTTATAATTTTCTTAGACATGGCCAGTGACTTGGAAATTTAATGCTTCAAATATGACAGCTCCTGAGGCAGCTCAGAAAATATTTCAAAAAACTGTTAGGTATGCAAATGATTTATGCTATTATTATAATTAAATAGGACTATAAAAAATTAATTCATCTTCATCAAATAACTCCTTAAAAGGATATTAATAATAATGTTTGTTTTAGATTAATTTCCTGATATTCATCTCATTTTGTTAATTGAATTTAAATTACCATTATGTATCTATAATGTTCATATTTAAAGACCACACAGACAATTTTTATGAATATTCTGTTAGTTATATAGGGCAATGAGAACAAATATTACATGAATATAATATAATCAAGTTTTTAAATTCTCTCATTTTCACCGATGTGTCTCTTTCTTTTATTTAATTTTAATATTTGCAACTTAATTTTACATATTTTCCTTAAAAATCCTTCTTTTATTTGTCCTAGCATATAGGAATCATGTGATTAAATATAATTAATATAATGTATTCAACATTATTTTATTATTTATTCTTTTGTATAAAAATTCCTCTTAAAAGTGGGATTTTTAGTTTAACAGTTTGATTGTTTATTTAGATGTAGTGAGCATCCTCTCTCGCAATGGTTATTAGTTGTGCAAACAAATATTAAGAGAGAAATTGATACAAAACTGAAACAGCATTCTGATTATCAAGCATTATTACCAGGTAATTATCTGTATAAAAATATCCTTTTAAGAAATGTTCTCTAAATGTTGCAACTGCTGTTTTAATTCCATATAAATAAACAAAGAATTTATAGAAATTTAATTTCTTTTAAATGTGTTTATTATGAATAACCAACTCAATTGCATAAATGATCCTTCTTAATCCTTTTGTTTTATCATTTCTTGAATCTAATCTTTAACAAGTCAAATTAAAATATTGTAATCCTGATTCAGTACAAAAAAAAAACTGTTCTAATAATGAAGTTTGATGTTGCTTTATTTCCATTTTTCATACATTCTTTGAAAATATACATGTATATATTTTTGGTGGAAATGTATAAAAATAATTAATATATCTAAATTAATTAATATATCTTTTCTAATTAAAATATCATTAAAAATTTGAGCCACTTTGTCTAGATGCTTTATGTCAACTATCATGCTTGAAGTCACCCATGAAAATATGTTATTGAAAAGATTTTGTGAGTCAATTCTTAATATGAATGTATATATTTTCTAATTAAAATATAATTTTGATTATAGAGTGCTATTAAATAAATATTTTCTTTCACAAAGAATAAATTTTTATGAGAACTACTTGCATGTGTGTATTTCATATTCAAATTAATGAAGGTTTTGGTGATTTTAGATTTTAACAAATTGATGTTCATTATATTATGATGAAGGGGGAGGATTGAACGAAAACTCGAATTAGCCTCAAATATTTATTTACTTCTTGCATATTGTACATGAAATTCTATGCAGAAATCATGTTATAAATTTCTTTTTCTTGTTAAGTTTGAAGATATATCTTGTGAATACTTATTTAGAATTTCTCATATTACTTTATGGGTGTAGCATACAGATCATATTCTTATAATGAATTATCTGTATACAATTTGTTATTAATTGGGATGGTGTATTTTATTTATGTTAAAACGTTAATTTTTAAATAATAAAATCTTATTCCATATTCTTAATGGAGCATTAATTTCTTATTTTTTTTTAACAAAAAGAATATTCACATCTGATTTGTTTAAATGAACATTGTGTTAAATCCTTTTTTCTGATATTATTTTTTTCAGGTTAATTTTTGTACAAATGGACTTTGTTTTCTTTCTTTTAGTGCATGTGTGAAAACTGAAATTCAAAATTTGTAATGTTGTTTAAATAGGATATATGAGATTTAATTTTTTTTTCAATAAAATAATGGTGTAGTGCATATTGTTTTCAAAAATGACTCATACAATCATTATAAAAGTATTAATGAAAAAATATTTTCATTTAAGAATTTTTTTCATTTAAAAATTTTTTTTAATTTTTTTATGTTTCTCATGAATAATATTTGAGGTTGACAGAGGTTTCCTGGGGACTCGCAGCTGCCTATTAACAGAATTTTGGCTTCTTAACAGGTTCCAGAAATGTGAGACCAGATTCAGCTGAATGTGTTAGTGAATTGTTATGACTAAATCTGCTTGGATAAAATGCCCACCTACTTGTGTTCAATGGAAATTTGGAAATAAGAACTTGGCATTTTATTTGACTTCAATTCAAAATGACAAATTATATCCCAAAATAACTGAATTGTAGCTTCAAGTCAGGATTATGATTCAACTAAACTTAATTAGGATTAAATTTTGAGTTTTATTTCTGGTAGTTTAAAGTTAGTAAAGAGAACTTTGGATAGTTATCATTATTATTTGTTAATTTGCTATAGCATTTACTAATGTTCTTTCACTTATAAAACATTATGTATTCCAAACTAATTATTCGATGCTTTTTATAGATTCATCATTAATTGAAAGAGAAAACAAACTTAGTATTACAGATGGTCCTGATGAATTAATTATCAAGTTTACCAAAAATAAAGCAACTTTTATTTCCAAGACAATTCTTCAATCACTTCAAAGGTTTTTAGAAAATGTTTCATCAGAATTAACTTTCACTATTGAGAATATTTTAGAAATTTTTTACTTAATTTACAAATCCCTCTTACCAGAAGATTCAGAAGAAATTTGCCACAGACTCATAGAAACACATATTTTAGATCCAATTTGGTCAAATTTGATCATCTTGTTCAGGTAAGAATTCTGCCATTATCATTTTCATGATTATTTTATTAACTGTTGGATAAATTCTCATTATATTTGTGTAGTATTCAATTTGAAATACCATAAATGGTTATATTGTAAAATTAAATTATTTGAATAAATATAATTTTATGTAAAATTAATTATGATACTGTCAGTATGTTAATAAAATTTTTTTGCAGAAAATTTTATAAAATAGTATTGGAAATGATTTCAGTAAGAAAAATTATATTTATTTAAAATGATACCAGTATTTAAAAACATTTTAATAAAAACCCTCAACAAAATAAATACCTTTATCTTTTTCCATAAAAATGTTTATTTAATTGCTTCTCCACAATTTTGCACTTAGAATTATATTTGTTAACATATTCACTTTTTCATTTTTGTAAGAAACAAGGTATATATCAAAAAATGTTAAATCATGAATCAGAGATAAAGCATTTATCTCGGGAAAAGTTTGTCTGATATAGAATATGATCATCGTGCATTATTACACAAGCTTCACAATGAGTTGTTATGAGAATGTTTCTCATACTGTTTATGAGAATGTCAATAACTGTTTGTGGTAACTAACCCCATTCTTCAAAAGGGTGGTTTTTACTCCTGCAAGTCTTGTGATAGGGATTACACTGTGCAATGGCTCCTCTTACATCATCACATACCTATTCAATCGGATTAGATCTGATGACCTCGAGGGCCATATGTCGAATATCTACTTTTGTAAGAAAATCAGCCACAATCAGAGTTATGTTTAGCCGTGCATTATCGTCATAAAAATGTCCAGATCAATAGCACCCTAATACAACCTCACATAGCTTTAAGGACCTCATCTCTTTAGCGATCTGCTGTGACAATACTCGTATCGAAGATGTGCAGTGGTGTATGACTGCCTAACATTACTCCACCTGAGACAAGGATTCCTTTACCACCAAATCTGTTAATTTCTTTTACATAGGAAGGATGATCACTCGACTCATCACTGAAAAAATCACTGTGTCCAAGACTTATGTATTTGATTTTACAACAACCAGGCTTTCCTGAATGCAGTCAAAGGAAGGGGCCCTCTCTGATAGGTGTCTATATATTATTTGTCTAGAAATTCTTATTCCAGATGCAACAGCAATATCATGAGCAAGCTGAGGTGTCATTGTCAGCATATGTCATCATGCACTTAATACTAAATAGTGATCCTGTGCAGGTGGGGTTGCACTGTAATGGCCTTGATCAGTCTTCATGATGATAGAATGACTTGTTTGAATTTTTTGTGCATGGCATTGATGGAGGCGTTTTTTTTTTTCCCCTTTTATGAGAAAAATTACATAGAATAATGACAAATTATGCTATGTAATGTAGATAGTAATGTAATTAGATATGCTATGTAATTTCTTATAATTTGATAAATAACTTGCTTGCACCTTATATTAGTATCTTCAAAAGGCCAAATTTCAAACTTTTTTTTAAACCTTTTCACACTTCTAAAAACAATCAATGAAGTACCTCCTGCATCATATTATTTTTGTTGTTTTTTTAAGCAATTATGATTTATACTTAAAATTTCGAAATACTATTAATTTATTACCATATGATAAGTATGTAAATAATTCATTTAAGCTTAAAAATTGTATTTAAAATTCAGTGTTCTGTATATTTTTATGAAATAATGTCTCCTCTTTTAGAATAATAAATATTTCATCTGAATATAAAATAATGGAGGCAATGATAGCCCACAAAAATTCTGATCCAACAAAATTTGGATTTTCAAATCAAGAATATATAGATCCTGAAGTTTATAAGAATTGTACTTCTCTTTTGCAAGTTATTGTTAAATCACAATCCATGACACAGAAATTAAGATGTCTTGGTAGAGTATATTCATAATATTTTGTACTCTCTTTTTTGTTTTTGTTGTTGTTTTGCTTTTGTTTTAGCATATCTGTGGTTATATGCATATTTAATATATTTGTACAAAAATGTGAAATTTAATTTATAAGAAAAACATGTATTTTGTTAAAAAAAAAATGTTTCAGAAAATTTAAAAATTTTATATGGAATAATTTTTAGGATAAATTATTGGAACAGTAGAAGGCAAGTAATTTGAAACAAATTAGTAAAGATTTTATTCTTTTTTTTTCCCCTTTCTCTTTCCTTTTCTGATTCGTAAGATATTAAAATATAAAATAAATGAATGTATGAAATTAAGTTGATTGATTCAGTTTCTAAACTACTAACTGAAACTAAAGCTTTATACAACATTTGAATCTTTCTGAAATCACAAAAATCTTTGGAATCCCAATTTTCTATTCTTTTTCAGTATTTTCTCTGTGTACTCTCTTCTAAATTTGTAGTGATATACTTTTTTTTTTTTCAACGATTTTCTTATATGTATTGTACAGAATGTGGCAATATTAATTAATTATTTATTAATATAATTTGCTTACATTTTTTTCATTTAATATTATGTTTAGTTTAAATATGTTCTTTTATTATTGCTATGCAGAATTATGAATGGGTAGAACACGAGTAGATAGAAAACAAGATATGTCTTTTTACTGTATATAGATTACTCTGTATTTCATGCATTGCTTATGTATTTTATTGTTTGTTATTACATAATATATATTATAACTAAGCAAAATAATTTTGGATAAAACAGAAACAAAAAATTTTAATGATAATACCCAATAGGAGAGTCAAAGAAACATGTAACTGATGTGTTTTGGTAAATATTTTCCATATTTTTTTCATTAATTTAATATTTATTTAAATTTTTGTGCCATACAAAAGTTTGCTGATAAATTTGAATTATTTACTTATTAATAAATTTGGTTTATTTTTTTAAGAAACTAACTAACAAAAAAATCTATTTTGATTATGTTTAAAATGATTATAATAAAACATATCCTGTGGAAAATGTCTCTTCATTTTTTTTTATTGTACTGTTCTACTTTTTACCTTTAACTACTACCTTTAACGATTTTAATATTAAATGTTAATTTATTGTTTTATGAAATACTTTCAGTTTTCAATTATATTGTTCAAAAGTAAATGAATTTTTATAAAAATCACAATGAAAAATCCAAAATTGTTTATGAAATTTGAAAGTTTTAATTTTTTTTGTTTTGTTTATTTATATTAAAATTAAATTCTTTTCACTTCAAAACTTTATGCTTGATAAAGAAATTAAAAATGATACATAAGCATACAAAATATGCCAAACACTTTAGTGTGCTATTTAAGTTATATAAATCTGTAAAATTGAAGCTTTCTGTGCTGTATTAGAATATGTCAACAAATTTTTTTTTACAGAAAAATTTGTCAATATAAATGAGAATATATATTTTGTTACATTTTAATTAACTTTTAATATATCAGAAAAATTCTCTTTTCAGTGGACATTGCTAAAATAATTTGTGGTAATCCATCCAGCAACCAAGTTAATCCAAATCAAAGACGGCTGTAAGTCATAAATTTTATACAAAATGCTTAGAGCTGTGACTTATGTTATCTTTAGATTTTTTTTCATAAAAAAAACCCTTCTTTAAACGTTTTTATGAATTTTTATTAATTCTTGTTATATTATATATATAATTTTAAGAATTTAAACTTCAGAATTTATTCCTTTCTTATTAAATGTTTTTTTTATTAAGTTTGACGGTTTTCTTTGTTTTTCTTCCTTTCTTTTCGATAGAGAAGTAATGTTACTTTTGTAGCAAAATAAATCTGCAGTATCAAAGGCTTTTATTTTCGTAATAATCTTTTCAAAAATATACTTTGTAATATATGAAAGAACAGAAGTTATGTCTTAATTGTAGTCTTGTAATTGAAAGTTTTAAAACTGTTACTTTCAGGAATATGCATTTGATTGTCAAATTCATGATTGTGCTTTCAAAAAAATAATTACAGCATAATTTCTGAATATACCCTGTTTATTTTTAAATCCTTCTTTTAGAAATAAAGGATATCATAATTTAGCAAAATATATGCAGAATCTCAATTACAGAGTGTTATTGTTTTGATTTAAAACTGTGTTTCTGTATTTTTATTCATTTTATCATCCAGCAGTATCGATACAACCTTATTGAATAATGAAAATGTTTCAGAATAATCATTTCAAATTTTGTACTAAACTCAGTATCTTAAAAATGGAAAAAAAAAATTCCAGATGAGTTTTGTGGAAGCATCAGTGGTAACTTTTATACTTTTTATTTATGAAAAATAGAGAAAGAATTGCAATCATAAAAGAAAAAAAAATTCCTACCTCAAGATTTTGATAAACTGTGAAGTTTTTATCCCCAATGAAAATATCTTGACTGTTCCTTGATTGCTTGGGTACATATAAACACAATGTCTCAAAGATACTTCAGATTTATATATTTGAAATTTGATATGTCTTTGTACCTTGTAGTGATTGGATTTCGAAGCATTTGGGAAATAAACGTTCATAGATGGCGCTTGACAACTAGCGCGAGTGTAATTAAAAGAGTGAGGTCATTCGAGTGTTTGCTCTTGGAGAAGAAGGAGTTACTGAGCAGAGTAACTTGAACGAATCTGCAATAAATTTGTTGTTAAGTTTTCTATTTGCCTATTTATTCAAAGCACTCACGAACCAGCCACGACATACCTAATTGGTAACTACATATAAAATTGTGCATAAAATATTTCAATTCAAAGAGGCAAAATTTTTGTAGTGTACTCTGAATATAAAAATGGTAAAACTGCTGTAAAGGAGTTCTTTATATTAAATACAGTTAGAAATGGATTAAAATTTATTTGCCTTGATTGCTGATCAAAATCAAGAAAATAGAAAAAATATTCTTTTATTTTTAGTCCATAATAAATGGAAATCTCATATATTCGGTAAAAACAAATAAAGATTCCTTTCCTCAGCTAATTACTACTTTAATGTATAATTTTTGCAGAAGGCCAGCTTTAGTAGTTTGGATTCATCAGCTCATTGTTTTCTTTACTTTGACGTGAATTGCACCTTACTTACAAAATTTATTTCAGTGCTGATTTTACTAGCATACTAATTTATTTAGCTTACTTATTATATTTATATAGCATGTTATTTATTTAGCATACTATTGATTTTAAAAATATTCTGAAAAAATAATTTCACTATAAATCTGACATTGATTAATGTTTTTTTTTTTTTTTTTTTTTTAAGATGGCATACAAATCACTTTTTTGGTGAAATTTTTTGATATTTCTATTTTTAAATGCTGTGTTTTCATTATAAATATAATTTAAAATTTGAATTTATAAATATTCTTTTTAAAGTTATCTGCTTAGTGGTTACTTTTATAGTAATATTGTTCAATATCAAAATCCCTTTTCAAATGAAGAAATTAAAATATTACAAAAGAATATCAGTAAATTAATTCATTTATCTATATTGATTATTCAATTCTACATTACTTCTTAAAACAGATTTTAAATTGCTTCTTGATATTCTTTATATAAAATAATGGAAAAGAAGAATTTGTTCCTGTATAATTTGGGTGAAATGTCATTATATATATATATATTACATTACTTGAACGAAATTAAAATATCAAGAATTACATAATTCTTTGAACAAAGGGGGAGTTCATAATTTTTTTCATTCCTTATATTATTTTTGTGAGCAATTTCTTTTTAAGGCATTATTTTATATTATTAAGAAATAAATTATATTATTATATTATTCACAAATATCTATCAATCACTAATCTGTAGAAAATAGCAAATGCATATTATTTGTTCAAAATGAATGAATATGATAGATTATAATTCTAAAAGTTTGAGCTGAGAATATTTATTTTTACTTATTATTTACCAATAAGGCAAAACTTTCTAATTTACTAGCCAGATTTATAATTTATTGCTTAAAAATTGTGATCACTACTGCTTCAAATGTGCAATATGAAGAATATTTCTGTGTTTCCTTAATGTATTAACAAAATAAAATTTTGATATGATTGGTTAATATGCTTAAAATCCATCACTAAATGTATAGTAAATTCAATATAATATACTATTTTACTGATTTCATTAATGCTTGCAATTCATATTTTTAGTGGAGCAGATGACTTAATCCCATTATTGTGTTACATAATCATAAAATCAGGTCTACCACAGCTTAGTTCTGAATGTTTTGCCATTGAACAACTATTTGATATGAAGTATGTATTTTTTTTAGTGGTCATATGTTAATAAAATATGTTATTCTCTCAACTATTTTAAAAAATGAAATGTAGTTAAATATAAATCATTAGAAATCACATCTTTCTGAGTCATTAATTTATGCTTTGATATCACTAAAATCTTATTATTATTAATCTTTGAGTATTAAAATAATATAATTAATTTGTTGAAAAAAAGAGAAAGATACTCATTGAAGAAAAGTGTTAAAATTTAAATCAGATCAGTTACTTATATATTTATTAGAATTATTGGGTAATTATCTTTTTTTTATGAATACAAACTAATATTGAAAAAACCAAGAATAGGCATTTTTACGTAATGTAACAGAATTTGTTTCGAAAAAATTGCATTAATAATTTGTTTAAACATAACCAAAAAATTTGGAGCATTTTAATATTAGTTTCATATTTTAAAAACTCATTCATTACTTACTTTATAATTCAAGACTGATTATTGTGATCTTCTTGAATAACAGAGAATAAAAATAGTATTTTAGTACATATTATTTTATGTCATATGTGTTAATGCTATGAATTTTATTTAAGTCACAAAGATTTAGATATATTTGTAGTTTTGTGGATTTTATTCCTATAATTGATCCAAAAAGAGTATTGAAATTTTATTTGTAAAATTTATTATGCTGCTTAAGATACTTTATTGAACAGTTGGATTCCTTTCAACTATTTTTTTTATTTGTGACATAGATATTTTATTAAAATAAGATTATTTTTGAGAAAATGCTATTATTAAGTCTTAATGCCAAATTTATTTTCTAGATATATGTTTGGGGAAGAAGGATATGCACTGTCTTCTTTTTTAACTGCTATTAAATACATTGAGATAAGAAAGGTAAGTTTAATTTCTAAGCATATAATGTTAAAATTTTTATTTTTTATTTTTTTATAGTTTTTTCTGAAAAATTATGAAACTAATCTTTTTAATGACTTTTTCTTTAAATAATATAAATAAAGATGAGCAAACAATTTTAATGAATGAACTCACTGTTTGAAAAATGCAATTCATTACTTCTATTTTTCATGTGTGGGCATTTAAATATATAAGAATTTTTTAATAATACCTCCTATTTTTATTACTTTATCAATAGAAAATTATTTAAAAGAAACTGTTTTATATCCCAATTAATTGTTTATCACTCAAATATTTAAAAAATTTAAAATAATGTAATTATTTAAATAAAATGCATGGAATCTGATTTCTTTTTGTGTATTCAGAAAACAAATATTATTTTATTTTCTTGAATAGGATTTACTAATGATATAGAAATTGTTCTTAAGAGTCATTGAAATATTTTTAAAGTAAAAAAGGTTTTTGGTTGAAACATTTGTATTATATAATCAACATTTAAATTAATTTTGCATATTGAGAGAAATTTAAATTGTATGATAAAACCTATTTGCAATATGGTGTAGAAATTGAGACAAGAATATATCTTATTGAGATCTTGCCCAATCGGAATCAAAAATTCATTCTTAAATGGACTTTGTGCAGCTTGAAACTTAGGCATTAAACTAAGTTTATTCAAACAGACAAATGACTTATTTAATTATTAGATTTCATCTACCATATAAAAAAAAATTTTAAAAAATAAACATTATTCAAAATATTTTGTATACCAATGAAAAATTTTCTCAAATCAAAATATTATGCCTTGAAATTTATTAAATGTATTATTGTTTTAAAATTATTGATGCTCATAATTTTTTAGGTCATTGATGAAGAGCAAGATGAACAAAATACAGCATAGCATGTAAGATGCAACATATTAACTATAAGTATCAAATGCTGCCTTACATAATAAAATAATTCAATTTTAGCAATGTTTTGGTGAATCCAGTTCGGTGAACAATCAAGACATATTTTTTATCTAAGAAAAGTTTTAATAATAGAAATTTATTTACCTTCTGAGTTCAAGTATTAATATCTAGTCACATTATATTATTATTAACTCATATTGTAGAATATAATGCCATGTCAATGTGCTATCTTTTGTTGTGTATAAATAACTTTTAACACAGTTATGATTATGTACATTTTTAAACAGCTTTATTTGTTAATAAAGATTATAATAAAACATGATGAATATTAATTGTTTTTATATTCTTGTGAGTTTTATTTATTCTTTACTTTTCCAAAAACAAAGTATACTAGATACCATTGAAATTATAATAATTAAAAGATTCAACCTTAATATTTTTGTGAATCTCCATTGTTTAGACCCCTCCGAGTTTGAAAAACACAATTTTGTAATTATGTCTCCCTGTGAAGTTAATTTTAAAAAGCAGTGAATTAGAGGGTTGAAATTTATGTGATTCTAGTATCATATCTAAGAGAAGTTTATCTGAGTGCATGTGAATATGGCACTCAAAAGCAAAAATTAATGCTTAAATTAGAAAATCATTTTCAAGTACCTTAAAAGTACTTAATTTGAAAATAAGTCCAAAATTTTCTTGAGGAGTGCTAAGAAAATATTCTTCTTTCTGAATTCTGAATACAATTAATCAAAGTATTGTCATAAAGTTTTGTTTACTGGATGTATTGAGAAATGAATACTTGATTCATCAAGAAAGAATCCAGGATGAATTGATTCAAGGTTCAATACATATTAATAATTTTGTTTTAGTTCCTTCTTTTTTCAACAATTGACACCACCTTATATTAAAATACTGGACTGGCTATTCTGAACAAGTAGTATGAAATACGGATTATTCTACACATATATTTATTAAGTTATTTCAACTCTTAAAATGTTCGACTTCTTTAATTTTTAGTAATCTTAGCTCCTTTAATTTTAATTTTTAGATGGTGAAGAATTTATTTAGTTATGCCTGGTGAATGTCTGTATAATTCTTAATGGATTGTTAATAAGAGTGAGGTTTGAATTTGCCCCACAAAAGACAAAGATCTTCCCAACAGAGGGAAGGGTTGTAATGATGGTTCTCCCAATTTTAGCCAGATTTTTATGTATCTACTAGTTGAATAGCCTATTGTGTGAACTAGCTATTAATATATAACCAAAATCTGTAGAGATTTTATTTTTGTATAGAATATTATTCTGTTTGTTTCAATTTCAGAGAGGCAGAAATTGAAACAAACCCACCATTGATAAAGTTAGTTTAAGTTAAAATAATTCTATTTCCTTAATTAGATCTATTTTAAACTTACTAAATTTCAAACTAAACACAGAATAAGGATTCTATGGAATTATGTCTTTGAATTTAATTACAGTAATCTGTATTATTTATATATATCAGTAATTTTTTATTTTAACATCTTTTTTACTATATTTATTACAAGTAAGACTGTTAGATAAGATATAATTAAATATTTCCAAATAGATAGTGTAGTTTTGCATCCATTCCCAAATATCCAAAAGTGCATTTCATATTACAAAATATAATATTACTACACAGAAATACCCACAAAATGTGAGCAATATATTTTAGAAATATATATAGAGGATAAACCTGCTATTAATGATATTAATGCAGCTGAATTTTTCTTTTTACATACAACTTATCACATTTTTTTTTTTAATTTTGTAATGCAAATCTACTTTTCTCACAGGGCATTGAAATCTACTCTAAAACATGGCAGTGCACACATAATCTTTAGTGATTCGAAATATACCAAAACATTTTTGCATGCACATGTTGATACTGGTAGAGTGCAAGAAATTTTTGCCAATATATTCATTTCACAAAATGCATTAGCAATACCAGAAATGATTTTATTGTGGTGATCATTTTTACCCATATGATGCAATTCACATTCTTTTGACTGGCCTAGAGTGCTCTAATTTGATTTAATTCTATAACTATACTGCTAAGTCTGATTTAAATCTGTTAGACAGTCATAAATTGTTATTGCATACGATTGAATTATGAAAATAAAATAGACTTTTTACAAAAAACCGATTTAAGAGTTGAAGAAAAAATTGAAATTCTTAACTAGCATGAAAGTTTATCTAAATTTAGTTAATGCAACAATGCAGTGCAATTAAAAAATTCACAGTCTTTTTGATGAATTGTGAGCTTTTTATGAGTAAGACTAAAAATTATACATTAATGTTTCTGAAAAGAACGAATTTTTTTAAACTCTTCCAACAAACGATGAAATGAGTCAAACACTCGATATTTTGAAACTGGCAATCTTCGTTCAGCAAATTTCAAAATATTAATATAAGTATGGACAGGTTATAAGGAATAATTGTCACTAAGAAACAGTTGATAAATTTTTTTAATTGGTATTTTTGAAATAGGTTAAAAGTGTTTATGTTTTTTCTTCTTTTACCTTAATATAAAAATATTAAGTGATTCTACTCAATTTGGTCATGGTTATCAGTTGTTTGATATTAAAATTCTGAAGTGATTGTATTTAGTGGCAATTATTGTAAATTCAACTTTAATCTCACAGATATGATTCCTCATATTATTTAATACTCATTATTTTATAGTTTATCAAAGTAAGAATTAAATGAATTAGAACATAGGAGTGAATTAAAATTTTGAAAAATATGGTTACAGAGAAAAAAAGACAAAATTTTCACTATGCATAATTTTTTTTCTTCCAGTTTAATAAATTTTAAACTGGAAGCTTTTCACAAAGGAAAAAAACTGTTTAAATACTATGGAAATATAAAGATTAATAATAAAAATTTCGGATTGTATTTACGCACTCTTATTTTGTTCATTTAACAGTACAGGTATAGGCATAACTTTCTCAATCATTATGTTTATTCCAAATTAAAATTTTAAAACCTAGTAAATATTCATCTTTTAAAAATTATGTATTAATTAATTAATATCGCTAATTTTAATACTAGTTTCAATAGTATATAATGATGAAAGCAGTGGGAAAGTGCAGCACAATACTACACTGTTTTCGTTTTCCAGCTGAGATTTTAAGCAGAGTTCTTAAAATGACCTTTGACCTCATATGCATGGTAAGTAACATTAAAGTAATATTTATTTCCAGCACTTTGTACCAGTATATGGTAGTTTGGTTATTTTAATATTGTGTTCCACTGTCAGGGTATAGTTTTAAAATATAATAATAATAGTTATTATAAAGAATGGACATTCATTAAAATTATTTAAATTGAAATATAAAGCTACCTAGTGATTCCTTGAGCTTACTAACCTTCCAATGCATGACTTTTTCAATTTGAAAATAATAATAAAAAAAAGTTTTGACATTTGTAGTTCGCATATGATTACAGAAAAATATACATATCAAAAAAATCTATTTTAATAATTCTAAAATAAATCTTCTACTCTTAAGAAAAATTTATTCATTATTAACATAAAAAAATAAATTATGCATCAAATTCGATACTGTATGCTATGATGAATTAAAATAAAACATATTTGGCAAGTTTATGTATAATAAAATAACTAACTAAGTGTTTACGAAAATATAAAGGGTAAAGCAGCAACACTACAGCTTTTATATGTTCTCTAGACACTAAACCTATCTTTTCTTTGTTCTATTTCTCATGTTTAAATACCTGGAATGAAATACCAAGAAAAAAAAATTTGTGATGGTAAGAATATTATAAAATACCATAAAAAGATATAAAATCTATGTGAAGAAATTAGCAAATTTATTTTTGCTATCATTCAAATATCTGATAAAAGAAAATTGCAAAGCTATTAAGAGTGATAAAACTTACTTTACAAAGCATATATTTGTTTGAAACAAATTATATATGCTACAATGTTCCCCTTTCATTGTGTAATGCTGTATCCGATTGACATAGCTAGTAACAAATAAATTTTATGACTACATAATGTGAATTAAGATTATTCATTTTTACTCAGTAGAACCATTAGCTTTACTCGTAAAATATTATTCATTCAAAAATAAACATCATTTATTAAAAAATAAAACTGAATTACAAATCCAAAATTTTACTTTTAACATATAAATTCACTAATAAAAAAATGTAACTGATGGTGCTAATTTTCCTGAAAAACGACTGATAAAATTTTAAATGAATTCAAGATGCTACCATCACTATAAAAGGAATTTCACCTCATGTAACACCGCACCTCACACTTACTCATAAAAATGTTGAAGAGTCTCAATATGATTTTTAAAAATCTTAGTATGTTTCATTTTTTACTGTCTAATAAGGCAATACTTTCTGTTTGAATCAACTAAGTCCACATTTTTTTTAATATCAAATCATAATGCATATTAATAAATTCATGAGAAATTATTCAATTTTGAACATTTTTATTGAAATAAATGTAGATAAGCTGGAAATCATATCCCTCAAAAATGTATTCAGAGTCAAATCTAACAACTTTTCTTATAATTTCAAATAACTATAGAAGTAGATAATTACAGTGTTCCTTTTAAAAACCATGTTCATTCATTCATTCATTCTCTGGCCAAAGGGCATGGTTCTACTGGTCTTATATATTCTGAAAGCAAAGGGTCATGGTATGCATGAAGCCTGTAGATTTTCAGCTCATAGAATATTCTCTCTTCCAAGGGAGTAAGATTCACTTCAAGATCTTCTAGAGTAGGGAGTTCAGGTAGAACTTGATCAGTAATACATTCCTTAACAAAATAAAAAGGAAAAATAAATATAATTATTTAAATTGTTAATAAACTTGTTTTAATGCATATGATTTTTTTAAAAAATATGCTTTACCCTTTCCAATCTTTCCCAAGAAAGTTGTCGGTAACGAGTTAGCAACATTTCGCTCAAAATTAGCCTAGCCCTGTGAATTAAAAGTGGCATTTTAAATATTTTTTTTATATCTGCATTGGATAATTTTAAAATTTGTTACATTTTATGGTGATGAGTAAACAGTATTGTTCAATTTTTATATCTTGTATCATAAAACATCAGAAAATATTTACCAAAATGTAACATCTAAACGGATGTCTAATCTATAGTACATTCTTTCACGTGTTCTGTTCATAATTCGATGAAACCAGTCCATGAGCTCTGAAAGTTCATATCGATGTGGTCTATAAAAAGGAAAGAATAAAGCTCAATTATTATTTTAAGATATACATCTGGTGAAAGCATAACTTTAATGAAATAAAACTAACTTTTTCAATGATTAAATTTTCAAATGATGAAAAATCAAACATGTCATTCAAATATGCTCTTTTTATAATTATTTTGGAACTATTTAGTAAAAATAAAAAAATTCATCAAAATTAAAAGTCTAAAAATATCACTTAAAAAGTATTGAAAATAGAAAAAAATAATTTTATTATTAATAGCAAATAAATAATAACAGAGAGTAATTATTAGTATTTTAATAGGGTGTATTTTATTTATTATACCTAAAATAAATCTCTTTAAAATCAATTTATTTAACTTTAAATTTCTAAACACAGCAAGGCATGTAAAAAATCAATTAAATTTTAATTATGGAACTAATTGAATTATTTCATACAGAATAAAACAAAAAGCTTAAAATGTGTTTTAACTTTTTAAAAATTCTACATAATAATTTTAATATGGGTACAGCAAACATTACTAAAATCAAAACAAAAATTATAGCTTTTTAAATACTTTATACTATACTTTAAATACATCATTTTACCAAATAAGGCCAGTAAAATGTTTAATGTTAAATACATGAGTTAATAACTGTTATGAACTACAGATCATTCAAATAATGCAATAAGAATATTAATTTTTGTCACAGAAATTTTGTATTAATACTAGAAATTTCTAAAATATAAAATAATCCATTCAAGCTGTATTGTGCAACCAGTTGATCTGCTCAAATAACTATTAATAAAAATCTTTACAACAGAGCTTACATTTTTTAAAGATTTCAAGATTTGATTTATTTACATCCACTTTTTATCAAAATAATATTTATCAAAAATATTCTAGAATTTTCAACTTACTGACATAATTATGTAAGTACATGGTTTAAAAAAACTATGTACAGATTTAAATTATGAAAAATATTTATATAACTGAATTATTTGTAGCTGGATATAATTAAATTATTATGCAACATGATGCAAAAGGTTATGCATCATAAATTCAATATGACTGGAATTCCCTAATTGGATATTGCCAATAGTTGACATCTTTGCATTTTAGTATTTTATAAAATAGTAAAAAAAAAAAGTCTCTATTCTATAATTAATTCTTTGACTGAAAACAATATAAAACGTTTGTGGCTGAAGCTAAAAATTGGGATTTTCATTAACAGTGTACACACTGTAATAATTTAAGCAGACACAAGTTACAAAATTGCCTCTTTTCATTAAAAATTATTTGGGGGAAGGAGATCTTAGTCAATTTTTTAAATGAATATACCAACCCAACAGCTTGAAATGTATGACCAGCAGCAGCAGGATCAAATATAGATTTAAGGATGCCTTTTGCAACATCTGAATAGAAAACTGGTTGTTTAACAATACCAACTCCTTTATTCCACAAGGACATGGCACGCCAAGTTCTTCTCACTAGTAGAACATAAACAAAAGTTAAAGAAGAATAGCCTCTTAAATTTTATTATTATTACTATCAACATTTTTTTTCATTATTATTATGTTTTGGAGTGGGAAGCATTATAATATTTTTAATATAATGAATTAATAAGATAAGGAATATGAATTTTGTTTGATTGAGTTGTAATTTAATTTTTTTAAAAAGTACTTAAAATGAATTTTTTTTTAAATAGAAACAAACGTCCAATAATATTATACAGCCAAACCATTTTTTTAATGCATAATGTACTTGAATACATTTATTACTAGAAATTTTTAAATACCAATTCTAATCAAAAAGTACTTTTGTTTTCTTTGGTTATTATATTCTAAAAATTTTCAAAAAGTAAAAGTGCAATGAAATCAAGATCAATTATATCTTTATTGTTGTTACAATTTGTGGATTTTTTTAATAGTGTGTCAAAGAAACAAAATAACTTTTAATCTATTGTTTCACATGATAAAAATAAAGAACAGTAAAAAAAAAATACCTACTTTGATGCATATAATAATTTAAGAAATGGTCTTGTTGGCCCCACATATCAGATGGACGAAAAATAATTGCATCCGGGAATTCTTCTCTTACAGCTTGTTCTCCACGCCACTAGAAAGCAGAGAGATTAAATTATATAACTGTAGAATTAATAATTTATATAATGTATATAATTTAAAAAATAAAACTGTTTTTTTAATTAAACTGTGCATTTAATAAAAATATGAGCATTCATATTACATATTTAATTTATTTTCATCTCTACTAATAATAAAGCTGACTGTGTTTGTGTGTGCATTAGTACTCTACAGGACAGTCCATTTTACCTATATATATCAAATTTGACACTATTTATATATCTTGAAGGGTGGAGATATGCACATCAGAGGAATATGTTCGAAATTCTATTAGAATTTTAATTAACTATTAACCAGAAATTGCTTTCCTGATATTACTTCCAAAAATATAATTCCACAAAATTTAATTTTTGCACGCTCTTTCAAAGTTTAAAAAATTGTCTTTTTAATGACAGCAATTTAAAAGTAATAAAAATGTTTCCTAAACTGCTTTTTTTTTGTTTAGTTTCCAACAATATTGCATTATTATCCTAAAATTCAAACCATTTTCATCATTTCATCAAATATGTACCTGCATAATTCTGTCCCATTACTAAAAACAACAGAAAAAGAATTTTGTTTAATATTTGAGTAGTTTATAGGACAAATAAAAAAATGAAGTTACCATGATGAAAATTTAGAAGACAGATGAAATGGATATTTTAGATTTTAATAGCGCTATAATGTCTTGAGATTGGTCTCCATTAAAAAGATTCATGAACACAATAGACAGAACTTAAATAAATCAATTAAAATAACATGGTTTTAATGTCAAATAATTTGATGGAATCATGAGTATGAAATCAAATACAAACAATAATCCTGATGAACTAGATCACCTAAGGCAACTAGCTTATTAATATTTCATTCTATATTTTTTTACAGTTTTCATTAAATTAATCTTATTTCTATAAACAGGAAATAGGATTTGCTGATACATATATGATTTAATAAATAAATAATGTAATAAAATTATCTGTGTTACAGATATTTCAAGATGGTGTATTTTTATAAGAATTAAAGCAGGTAACTGATACATATAACAATAGTATTTTCCAGTTTTAAGTTCCAAAACAGCTGATTTACAATAATTTTACATTTTTTTAAAATTTAAGTGTGTTAAATACTTACTGAGTTACTTAGATGCATACTCATTGCAATGATGATTATACGTCTAAAAGCATAGTTAATTCATTTAAAAGCTAATCTCTCTGAGATGCAAATTATAACATCAAAATAAATTACATCTTTTAAAGGTTTAGATCATATAATTTTATTACTTTTTCTCCTTTCTACTACTACTTTTCTACTTTCTTTCTTTCAACTTTAAATAAATGCTCACCAAGCATTAAAACTTTAAAAGTGCATCAGAGAAAAACACATATTAATTCTATAATTTCAATAGCTTAAATTTTAATGAGAAATATACCTTTGAAGCTAAAAATTGAGAGCCTTTCCTTAAAATAACAGGCTTAGGCTTTTCACAAGCATTCAATGATGACATGTGAATGAGTGTCTGAACCCCACATTCTCTAGCAATGCGTGCAATGTTTCGAGCTCCAGTGACATGCACATCTTCAAAAGTAAAGTTGCTATAAAGGAAACCATAATTAAAAACATTTATAATTTAGATCATAGTTTATCATATCTACTTAACAAATTAATTTAATTTGAATGTAATGAATATATTGATTATGTTAAATTATGAATTTTCTATGGAAATAAGAAATTAAATAATGCGACTGAAATGATCGAGTTTTTACTTTAATCATTTATCTCACAGAATTATTTAGTACTTTCAATCAGCCCTCCAGAAAATCTATTAACATATCACCCATTTTTCCCTTATACAATAGAGTTTTTTTTTTGTTGTTGTTGTTGTTATTTAAAGAAGTATATAATTACAAAAAAGCATGCAATTAAAATTTATGAAGTATTAGTAAAATTACAAATATAAGGCATTCCATTTTTCATAAAATGGAATGCCTTATAAATGCAAAAATGCATAATGCAAAAATATTTTACCATAAAATAATTCTGTTATATTATCTATTTCAAACATTCACAGTTTTATTTATATTTACTTCATGAAAAAAATGCTGACTGTTATCATAAGTACAATTACAATGCTTTCTTTTAAAAAGATTTCATGCACATGTTTTGAAAATAATTTAATAATATTTTGCTGTTATTTTTAGAAAGTGTATAGCCTGATTTATGCAAGAATGTCAAAAACTAACAAACTGAATGATTGGCCTAATATTTATAAAATAATTTAATATATTATATATCCAAGAATTTTATAATAAACTTTTCACTTACGATGTCTCAAATGGTTTGCCAATAAGATTGATAACAACATTTGAATGTCTCATTGCTTTATACAATGACTCTTCATCTTTGAGATGGAAGTGCTATATTAAAACAAAATGCATTTAATATAAAAGTAAACATATCAAATGTTAGACTTATAATTATAATCAAAATAGTTCAAATAGATAATAGATAGAAATTATAGGATTCATACTCATTTGTCTCCTCCTGCCCCAACTAAATAATCCAGAATATGAATCCTATATATTTTTTAATAATTAGTATTTTTGAATACAATATAATTTCATTACTACCAACTGCTATTTCGGATAATAAATTTGCATATGTAAAATGAAAATTAATTTATAGAGATATTTGGATATTTTTAGAAATAGGTACTATGTTATTAATGCAATTCAAGATTTGTTTCAAATGTCAATTAACCATTATTATTTACTATCAATTAACCAATTATTTATTAACCATGGCTCTAATAAATAAACATGTACTATTTTATTTCAAAATAAGACAATTGCTCTAATTTTCATCATATAAAAACCATGGCATTTTTAAATGCTGTAATTAAGCCCAAATTAATAAACAAAGTATGCTTTTGTAGGTAATTTTGTAAGAAGTGAAAAGTTAGATTAAAATGCAAACATTCCATGGTTCAATTTAAAACTATATATGCAAGTGAAGCATCAAGCTGAAATAAATGCTTACACTTAATTAATATTATTTAAAAAATTATGAAGTACCAATTAATACAAATTGTCATGTACCTGTTAGTAATATTTTGTAAACATGCATACATTAACAGTGGACAAAAGTATAAAAGGGTCTTGATAATGAACTGACATTATTTGTAAAAGCAAGATTAAACCAAGCAACAATTACCATACAAAATGTCTAAGTACTTTTATTTCTAAATCCCTGGATTTTATTTCTTTTTAATTTTTAAAAACTTAGGGAACTTTATTATTTATTTAATGCATTAATTTTAGCTAATTCTATAGATTTAACTTGAATAAACTCAGTTGAGTACATTACGTGAAACATTTATTTTATTGATAGTATTTTTACAAAAATAATGTCATAAAAGGGTATATCAAATGCATGTAAATGCCTTCAAAAATATAAATAAATATTTGAGACTCACTGTAAACAGTATTTGACCCAAATCACCACACAATTTCAACCTAGTAACTAAATATGGATCTCCTCTATATGGAATAATCACTTGAGTTCCATTTTTTCCTAAAATAAATAAATATGCATACATTTAATTAATTAATTCTTATGCAATCTTTTAAAAATATTTAATAAAACTTATGATAAATGTATCATCAGAATTCTATACTTAAAGGGAAAAAAAAAAAAGGAAAAGAGAAAGAAATCTCAGAAAGACCAAAAGATGCAACAAACAATGAAATTTACTATAACATAATTTAATAAATTACAAAAATTTAATTTAAAATTTCCGACTTGTAAAAGATTATTATTTTTCATAATAAAAGATGTGAATGCATGATATTTTACAATTTTATGTGCAATAATTAAATGGCACATTCAAAATATAAAAAGTTTTAAACAAATTCAATAATATAATTCAGCTCAAAATAATTTCTTTTAAATTAAACATTCTTTATTAAAAAATGCAAAAAGGTACAAAAGTTTCTGTGTTAAAATATTATTACAAATATAATCAAACAAAAGATTAATTGTCAAATAATGGTCATAAGAAAATCACATTATTGATATAGTGAGTGTGTACATGTATAAATGTATGTAATAATTTCAAATTAGTCTATGTTCTAAAAATAATTTCCAAAATCCAGTTTCACTGTAACTTCTAATTACACAGACTATTCATTTTCTAATGAATTCAAAATATTAAGTGGACAAATTCAATTTTAAAATTATATATGCTTAGAATATTTTTCCACATTCTCTACCACTATCTATCTGCAAGTTTAAAATCATCCATGCAGAAGGAAACAAGCTAATATATGAATTATTTTTTTTTATTTAGAAATTTCACTTTACATTTAAGGTATGAAATTTTATGAACTTTTTAAAAGATTTTAACTATTTGCATAATGCTTCATTTTATGTATTATATAAGACCTATGTATTATCATACAATTAAAAATTATCAAAATAAATTTTTAAAAATCTGTTATTAGAATTTTTTTTTCCTTGATTACTTTAAATATTCTAGAATTCTCTAATCATTTTTGGTCTTCCAGTCAGCTAGCCACTCCGCACACATATTGAAATTTCTTCAAGAAAGTAATTTCTTCAAGTGTAATTTTTTCAGCACTTTTAAAATGAAATATAAATAAATTCTAATATTTAAAAAATATTAAACTAAATTTCATATTTGTTTGTTTTTTTGTGTGAAATTCTTAAATCACAATATTTCAAACAGCAAAACAAGAAAGAAATTGTTTAATAATATCTAGAATGTATCGAAGAAAAAGAAGTACTATACCTAACTGATTAACAACCGCACGGCCTAGAAGCCCAGTAGCACCAAACACAGTAGCTACTTTTCCACTGAAAGATGATCGACCTCCTGTACCTCTTTTCAAACTATGATAATCTGATTTAACTTTAGGAAATTTCTTATCTTCTGTTTCTACAACATCAGTGCTTACAAATCTTGCTGATGTCTGTCTTAAGAATATAACCTGGATTGGTGAAGCTATTAAAAATTATAATAAATATATAGATCTGAATGAAAAAAGTAGAATCAACTATAAATTTTAATGACTAATTTTCTAAATAAAATTCAAAACATAAAACTAAAAAATTAGCACTGTTATTTACATTATGGAGCTTCTTAATTTAATTTAAGTATATTATTTTTTAGTAAAATAGTATTTTATTAAAGTAATAAAGGCTTTATATTGATATTATAATGCTTTAGTTTTTTTCAATCATATTTTGTGTAATAACAAAAATATGTATGTTACAAGCAAAGTTTGAAATCTGGCTCAGTTGGCAATGTTTGAAATGATTAAAAATTCACACATTTTCTAGAATGTCAGATGATAACTAATTTCTATAAGGAATGAAATTAAAAGAAATTCAAAATAAAATTATTTCCTCTCTTGATGTTACAAGTAGATTTATATTTTGTTCAAATTTCTTAATAAAGAAAAGCGTAAATTTTGTTTTGTTCAGTTTTCCTTTTTTTTTTACATAAATAACATTCATATTTTTGTTGAATGGATATTTTTTTAATCAATAGCCTTAACATGATCTTTTTTTCCCCATACTTTATCTAAATAGCATTTGTCAGTCTGTAGAATGCCTGGATATCATATGCAATGCTCAGGGAAAGTATATAATAATTCTCGCACACAGCCTTATCATCACATTTACACATTAATGGAAAATGATAAGCTTTCTATAAATTGGCTAAGTATTCTATAGAATGGCAACATTTCATATGTTCCAATAACATATATAGAAGTCTGTCATACAACTGTGATACTTAAATGCATTGTTTTTAATTTTTTTAATATTCTGTTAATTTAAAACCACAAATTTCCTTTATTATATATGCATTTAAAATTCAATTATGAATGACTAATAATTCTATATATGCAGGGTGTGTAATTATGTGTGTACTGAGAAACTGCTGAAAAAATTAAGTACTTTTAAGCACTTTCTGAGCCCCTTCGTTAAAAAAATTAAGCATAACCTGTATATTTTCTATTTTATAATAATAAATAGTTTTTATTAAAAAAAATTTTTATTCATTTTAAATGCATATATTTTTAATATTTATATCTTTATTTATATAATGTTCTTTTGTAAAACTGCTAATTTTTTTGATAAAAATATAAAAATGAGAAACTGTCAATATCCAAAAATTAAGTCAACTTTTATAAGATTAACGATAAAGATCTGCAATCTTTTTCAGCCTTTCTTTAACAAATTACCAACATAGAAGCATACATCATTTCTAAAAATTTTGATAGTGATGTAGAAGCATGGCATGGCCAAACATTTTGTAAATTATTTTTATATATGCAACAACAAATAAGATTCGACATGACTGAAATAGAAAGTGTAAATTCCCTTCTGCACTAACTCACAATATTCAGTAATTTTATTTGCTGTCTTTTAAAGGTAAAAACTAAATCATTTCAGAATGACTACAGTCACAGGCAAAACTGCCATAAAATTGACCATACACAATGTCACATTCTAAATGATTTTTTAAATCATTCCTTTTTTAACAGAAAAAACTATCAGTGTTTAGAAATGGTCAGACTATAAAAAAATTATTTTATCACTTCTGACATTTAATAAAAACCTTTTTGGAATCTTTAATATTCCGAAGATTTAATAAAAACTTACATACAAAAAAAATCTTCTTTTTTTTTTTTAATTACAGAAAAACGATTATATATTTTAGGAAAAAATGTAAATGCTTTAACAGTCCAAGTTTTCAGAAATAACAGAAAACTAATTCATGAAGTTAAAAAAGAACCACTTTTATAGTTAGAAGCAAAAATAAAAACACTATTTTTTTTAAGCCAGCATGAGACAATAATGCATTGCTTCAAAATGTAATGTCATTAAATAAAAAATCATATTCAATGAACTGCTTTAAAAAATTTTAAAGTTTAAATTAAAGCAAAGAAAGCAATTAAAATAGTGTGACTCGACGATTAAAAGAAGCAATAATACTCTTTTGAATTTCATTATTTTTTCAAAAATTACTAAAACTAAAGGGGGGGGAATGCATTCATTCATGTATAGTTGGTATTATTGAAAAATTATTTTTTTAACCCTTAAATAGTGTAAAAATAATAATTGTGGATTATACTCTGTGGCATAAGTACATTAAAATTCTGTTTTTATTTTTTAATTAAACTTTGAATTAAGAATTTGAAAAGTGAGTTCTTAGAGGATGAAAGAGAAGAGCAAAAGGAAAGAAAAGAGTTCTTGTAGAAAAAGAGTGCAGGAAAAAAAAGCCTCATTAAGTGTTTTCTTAATACATGTCAGAGTCCCTATTTAATACTGGATTCATTCTCAAATTCTTATCCTTTTTTTAATTTTCATTTTTGATACATCTTGTAAACAAGCTTTTACAATAATGTTTTTGGATTATCATATTCAGCATAAAGAGAAACAAACAAAACACTTTCTTTGAACTTTTACGGAAAATTAAGCATTTCTTAAGAACACTTTTCAAAACGAAGCTCTTTTAAAGTAGTCAAAAATGGTTTTCAAATGTAAGCTCTTTAATGACACTATACACCTTGATATGGTTACTTTAAAAAATATTTTGGTATTAATGAATGTTGAAAATTAAATTACATATCTATAACAATTTTTTCAAGTTAAATACTAAAAGTTACAATGAAGAAGGTTTTACAATTCATGGATTGATATTCTTCTAATATCTCCACCTTTTTTCTCATTAGATTCTAAAATGCTATCCTGATAATCTATTTTTAAATTTACAGTACTCTGGTTAACAAAAATCCAAGCATTAGTGGATTTTTTTGTATCTACTAATATTACATCTTGAAGATACTTGATAATACCAAATTTGATAAATTCAATTTTGTAGCTTTAACGAAATAAAAGGATGTCACAACTATTTTCTAAAAACTCTTTCTTGTAATATATAAATCTAAACTAAGAATTAGTAATAATATTAAATTTTCATTTTTAATCCAACTGTTTCATTAATGAAGAATAAATAGATAAAAATTAATTTAAAGAATAAAGATGAAAATTGGTAATAAAAAAGATAATAAATATCATTTTTATTTAACAGAATTAATTTTGTTCAGTACACAAAATTATAATTAAATAATATTGATTACAGTATTATAACTTTAGGTTGCTTCTTATAAATAAATCAAAAAAGGATAAAAACAAACAAAGCTCCTTTCAGCAACTTTGCTAATAAAGGAAAACAAGTCAGTTGAGTTCACAAAGCATTTAGCAAATCATCACTGGCATAAGGCTTTTTCATTTTTGTTAAAATATTATCATAATTTGGAAAAAATTGGACACTTTTTGTATTTTTGTCATAAGCAATGAATTTAGCAATAAAATGTAGTTTGTTAATAATGTTTTAACACTTATATTTGAAAATAAATTAGTTAAGAATTTTAACACTTTTGAATATACACAAAGTTATGTTCCCAGAAAATAAACTGAATGGCTGCAACGACTGCACAAAATAAATGTCCCATACAAGATAGCTACTAAATGCATTATTATTAAAGATTTAATTTCCGATCCGCGTTTTCTCTACTTCGTGCTACCTGCATAATATTTAGTCTACTTTTTAACTTATGAATTCAATTTACAACGCATTTGCAATTAGAAAGAATTTAAAATACCATGTAAATGCAAACGTCAATTCGAAACTCTATCGTTTTAGATATCAAAAATGCAAATTAAGATTGGTTATTTCAAGTACTAAACTTTCATAAATAGAAGCACAGACTCATTTATGATTAACAGCAACAATAAAATTTCTTATATGTTTTCATAAAAAAAAATCATTTTTTTAAGTTTAAAAAAAAGAAAGCAGACCACTAATGTGTACAAATTTATGTAATTGCAAAAAAATAACAGCCTCTAGAATACAATTGTAAAACGTTCGTTGGAAATATTTCTCCTGATAAATTTTATATAATGAAATTGATTAAAACATTTTCAATTTTTAAAAATAAACTCACTAGTTTTAGGTAAACGAAACATAACCGATGCCATCGTGTTTACATTCATCCATGCCCTTGTCAATGTTTAGATGTATATTGACTGCAGAAAAATAATGCTTAGTAAGTATCATAATGTTTTTTCTTGATGAATATTTATCGACTTATGACTCCGCATTTTTCTATGTATAAATAATAAAAATTCATAACTGAAAGAAAATAATTTTTTTATTCAGTATATTAACAATTGTGAAAAAATCTGGCCATAGTTTTTATGTTAGGAGTAATTGAACAACTCAACCAATTAATTACTACCTTCTTCATTCATTGGCAAGGTATGTTGCTGGGTTTGTGACGCGGCGTTGTTCAGCACAGTAAATTTATTTGTAAATTGAGGACTTTAAATTATAAAGGTAACAAATATTTTTATATTAAACATTTTGATTCTTCATTTATTGATGATTGTTGTTTTAATAATAGTTTTATCATTTATTATTCAACTTTTAAGTTGTAGAGCACGTGGCGCGGCATGATCGATAGGCCTAAATTTTTAACTACTTTTTATAATATAAATATTCCGATTTATATTTTTTACATATTATTAATTGAATAATTCCAGCTTTATAAGTTGTAGAATTAATGTTAGCTTGTATGACTATCCTGGAACTATAGAAAAATGGCACTTGCTGTGTACATTTCTACCCGGGATTTTAAAATTAAACATGTGGTGTAATCACTTCGGGATATAAATTAAAAGACATAGTATTTATCCTATCTCACATTCTTAAACTAATTGAGGACAAAATTGTTTTTGATGTGATAATAAATGTTGTGTATTTTATTTTCTATTATTTAAGTGGTGCCATTTTGTTTTGACCCGATTTGATGCTTCATCTGATATTTACTATTTTAGACACATTTTAATTGTTTAATAATAATTATAATTCTTATTCGTGAGGAATTAGTTTTCGGAAATTCAACTTAATTTTTTGTTGCTCTTAAAGATTGAAAAATAGTAAAGTTTGCGTTTCTAATGAGAAACTTCAATGATATATATTATTGCAAGAGTGTAAGATCAACTCATAAAATGGATATTTTCATTTTTATAGATCATGGGCCGTATCCCAACTGTACAAAGTAAAACTTATGTTACTCCTCGACGTCCCTTTGAAAAAGAACGTCTGGATCAGGAATTGAAATACATTGGCAAGTTCTTTACATTTTTTTAAATATTAATAGTACAGATATTCTTCAATTTTAGTTTTTAAAAAAAGATATTTGGATGTTCACATTAGATGAGGGAAAAGGCATATAAAATCATGCTATTTTTTTACTATTTTAATTTTGAATGGTTAAATAATTTGCTCTGATTTGTGTTACATCCAATTATTTATTTGGAAGTAAACTTAATGTATAATAAATTTTATGTTTGCATAATTTATATTTCATTATTTTCCTGGTATTTTAAATGCAGTTTCTTAAATGAAATTATAGAAACGTGAAATTAAGTATACATAATTATGTCAAAAGAATAAACTGATTAGATTATTTGATAATTGGAATTAATTATAATTACATAACAAATTATTTGTTTTTTCTTTTGCTCTTGAATTGAAACTACTGCATATGTCTTTTACTTACAATCAACAGTTTTTAAATAAAAAATTTAAATGAGTATACCTTATACTTTTGAAAATTTCTGTATCCTTTAACATTTCAACTTTTTGTTAAGAAGGCAGTTAGTTCTTTTTGTTACTTAGTTTGATGAATTTCAAACTTGACCAAGCATTTAGTGCTTGTATGGCATAAAAAGTTAATATTGTTTAGAATGTGAGCCTCATAATATCTCAAGTAGTTTTATGTTGTATTTTTGTAAGAATGTTTTTGATTTTCTGTACAGCCAGTCAATGAAATTAAGATGCTAGTTTCAGTTGTTGAAAGAACAAGAGATTCTAATATTTGTACTTGGAAAGTTTACAGGATCTTTTATTATAATTTATTACCTTTTTAAGTGGTTGGAAATAAAAATTTATGATGTGTGCTAATCTTATATATTTAAATACTTTTTATCTTAAAGGTGATTTTGGATTAAGAAACAAAAGAGAGGTATGGAGAGTTAAATATACTCTAGCAAAAATTCGTAAAGCTGCTCGAGAATTGTTAACCTTAGATGAAAAAGATACTAGACGATTATTTGAGGGTAAGTTTTTGGAAATTTTGTGAACTTTCATACTGAATTTCTGGTATACTTAATAATTAAACTTCATATAATTGTATGTATCCATTCTAATCATTCTGAAAATTTGTAGGTAATGCCTTGCTTCGTCGTTTAGTAAGAATCGGTGTACTGGATGAGAGTAGAATGAAGCTTGATTATGTGTTGGGTTTGCGTGTTGAACATTTCTTAGAACGTCGCTTACAAACTCAAGTTTTCAAGCAAGGTCTTGCAAAAAGTATACATCATGCAAGAGTTCTTATTCGCCAGAGGCACATAAGGTAATGTTTTATGAAGGGATTAAAAATTTTATTTTATTAAACAATGGACCCACAGTTATTGAGTATTGACTGCCTCATGCAATTATCTGGTTCAGGGGAAATATTATGATTATATTTAATTTCAGTTAAATTATTGGGATATAACTTTGCTAATTTCATTGAATTAAAAGTGTATTTTTTAATTAACTTACGTATGTTTTCTGTTCACTGTGGGGGGCCGCGGTGGCCTGGTGGTAAGGTCTCGGCTTCGTAACCGGGGGTTTCAGGTTCGAGGCCCGATTCCACCGAAGAACCGTCGTGCAAGGGGGTCTGTTGCACGCTAAATCTGTCCTGACCAAACGTCCTCCCGCTGGTGTGGTGTGGAGAGGGGGGTGCCAGCTCAGGTGTCGTCCTCGTCATCTGACCGAGGTTCAAAATTACGAGGTCTGTCCCAAAATAGCCCAAGTGTTGCTTCAAACAGGACATTAATATAACTAAACTAAACTGTTCACTGTGGACATAAACTTTGAAGATGGAGACTAGTCTCAATAACATAAATGTCCAGTTCATCCATCTATCTTATTACTCTTGTGGTGCTGCAATTTCACTTTATTTTGTTTATCCTGTAAGCTATACAGATAATTAAACTTTCCTTCTTGGTTTTCAACAATAGAAGACAATTAGGCAATTAAATATTTGGTGCAACAATGCAATTATAAAATTATTGTTGAAAATGACAGTAAAAAAAATATTACGTTACTGAAATTTTGAAATGTTGTAAAATTTGTTTTTGTGCAATAATATTTTCAGGATTTATAAATTCACACTTTGATGCAGAAGTGACATGCGACTTTTAAATGAATGGCTAAAATTTTATTCTGAAGAAGTTTCTTTGCATTTAAGTTCTTTGCATTAAACATTTTTAAAATTTGTACATGCTGTTTAAATGATTCGTGTCAACTTGGATTCTTTTTAAATATATATATATATATTCTTGAAACTTATTTATAATTGGGTATATTTCATTTCTAATAAATTAACATTTAGACTGTGGATGTAGTATCAAAAATTCCATTGAAATATGCTATTATCTTACAAGCATATTTTCCCAGTTCATGCTGTATACCTTAATAAATTCTTAAGTTATATTTTTATCACCCCCCCCCCTTTCCCAATATCAGTAACTTCTATAAAAAAAATATTGATTCCTTCCATTTGGATATGTTGTGTAGTTTTGTATCAAAATTTTATTTCATTGAAAAACAAATTTTATGCAAACTGATGAATTAAAATCTGTTATTTTTACTCTTAAAAATATTGATTATTTAAACTAATTCTGACTGTATATAAGATTATTAAAATTTTTATCATTGTAGATATGTTAAATATTTGCATACTGTTTTTAGGGTTAGGAAACAAGTTGTCAATGTACCATCATTTATTGTCCGCTTGGATTCAGAGAAGCATATTGATTTCTCTCTAAAATCTCCATTTGGAGGTGGACGTCCAGGTCGTGTTAGGAGGAAGAATATGCGTAAAGCACAGAGCAGTGGAGCCCCAGAAGAGGAGGATGAAGATTAATCTAAATAGACTGTTTGTAATAAGAAAATAAACATTTCCCTTAAAAGTTGATTTTTGCAGTTTATTTGTTGGTGAAAGTGAATGAGAAAATTATGTATGATTTGAAGTTTCAAAATAGAGGTCTTAAGTAATCAATATAAAAATAAAATTCCAACTTCATTTTTCATATATATATTATAGGTTGTGTCTAATCTTAAACCATATTTGTAAGAGAAGTGTGTTATGCTTATAGATTCTGTTAAACTAATTCTTTTTCTTTAGTTGATGCCCTAGTCTCCTTATATATTTAATGTATGTATAAGGCCTTGGAATGATTTCCACTCTTTATTAGTTGCTAGTAGAAAAGTTATACAGTACACAAAATGACATGAAGATTTCAGTGTCCGTGGAGTCTTATTAATATAAAATCAGTTATCTTTATATAACAACTCTGTAAATGTTTTAATATGAAGCACATTTTTGTTTTTTATTGTTTTATTTTTAATAATAAATTCATTATGATTTTTTCCCCTTAACCTAAACAAAGTGGGAATCAGAATCATCATAACTTTAAATATACTATCTGTTCACTAGGATTGCTTAATTCTCTCAATCTTACTACAGACGAGATTGGTTGTTTTCGTGTAAATAGTAAAATTTAATGGCAGTTTTGTAAAGATAGATTTAATTTGCATGGTATTAACTGAAGTTTGTTCAGTGAGGGCTCAAAATTGGGTTATATTTAAACAAAGAATGCTGTTATGTTATAAGAATGTCCTTTGCTGTTAATTATTTTGAGAGATGGGAGGGGAGATGTTAATGTATTTATGTCATTTGAGTGAAATATATCTATACCATTTGATACATTAAAAATCCTTGTGACAAGCAGAATTCTCTTAGAATATTTGATTGTACCATAAAATAATCAGAAAATGTATAGTGCATAAAAGAGATGAAAACCGGTAGGCAACTAAGTTTTAGCTTGAAAATTAAACAGAAAAGGGGCCAGTTTGGAAATGTTAATCGCCCATCTTTTATGGAGAAAGCATGGTTATCACAATGCAAAAGTGTTCCAACACATCCAGCAATCATTATCTTCACAATGCTAAACTGAACTTCATATAATTTGCAAGGATAGCTGCAATGTATTTCGATAAATATTCCTATAGAGCAAGATTTCTAAAAAAAAAATATGGGTAACATAATATTCTATACCTTATGAGTTTTCTTAATTGGCTGGCTATGGTGCACCTATATAAAATGGTGTTACAATAAAATTAAATCGGAATAAGATAAAAGTATTTTCTGAGCCAAGATTTACCTGTCATTCCATACATCTGAATTACCCAATTGGATATAGTAAATTAAGCATAAAATTAAATGTTACAATTTAAAATATAATTGAAATGTGTAAAAGACATGAAAATATAATGACTGACAAATCAAAATGCATGTTATATGTTACTATTTTAGAAAGGTGTTGCTAAACAACATGAATGGTGTTAATTTTTACATAGCATCAAACTTTCATATGAACAACTTTTTCATTCAACATTTATAAAAGGTTAAAACAAAAATGTATCAAAAACCTGAGCATGTTTAGTAAAGTTTTGTAAAGAAATTTTTTTAAAAATTTCATATGCTTTCAAGATAAGAGTTGGAACATTTTTACAGTTCATGATGCAGATATTTTTACGAAAACAAAGTGAAAATTTATGCATTTGTTGTATGTTTGTGACCAAACTGCTTGAATTAATGTTTCATGCAAATATATTTTTAGAGAGTTAGAATATACAATCGGGGGAGATTTTTTTTAAACTTATAAATTTTTATTAATAAAAAATGTCAAGTGTGATCAATTCTGAAGCTGTCATACAAAAATAAATTTTTTACTATCTTCAAGTTTACCATGTCATTTGTTCAATAGTACGTAATGTTGATTTGCAATTGTCCATCAATTTTGAAAACTTTCAAGTATCATAAAAAGAACACTTGAAATTCTAACAACTTTTTCAAAATGCAACCTTAGCAATGCAAAGATTTGTACGTCGATATCAACAAGATTAATAGGGAATCTTTTGGGGGAGCTTACTATTCGGATAAAATCCAAATCAAATTTTGGAAAAAACTGGTAAGAAATTTGAAATAGGACTTGGATGTACCTTCATTCGTAAAATTTTGAATAAGTCCCAACATATATGAGGAGAATGGCCAAACAAACCTAATCCTACTTTAAAAATGTGAAAGATCTTTTAGCTTTGATTTAGTCATAAAAAAAACGGAACATCTGTGTAGCTCAGCTCTGTAGCTAACGGAACATCTCTTATTATCGCATCTTCAACAAAATGATGATAGAAATGACTAGTGATGATATATTTGTTCCAATTGATTAATCGAGTTAATTAACTATTATCTCGAAATTTTTTCATTACGGAAAATCGGAGTTATTAATAAATCAGTCAAGTTGATCTTTTTATATATGTGTATCAAATTTTTGTTCTGAAATACAGGGTGTCCGTAAGAAAATTCACGTTTGCGAGAAGTTTGTATTAAATACTATGCAACACAATTTCGTGAAAATTGGGTAATAGCATAATGAAATATTGGAAAGTTTACATAGCAAAAAGATTAGTTTCAAAAACAACCACAAGAGGACATATAGTAATCCTGTGCTCGCACAGCGGGACACGTGTTATAAGAATGCGATAGTCGATTCTCAGTCGTACTTGTTTCCATGTGAAGGATGATGACGTTGACTATGCAAGAACGTGCTTTATAAGTGAAATTGTTTTGTTAAAACGGCGACTACTACTGAAGATTTACAAAAATTTTATTCTTAGAAAAAACTACAAAAAGTCCCAGGGACTATAAGAAATTCGAAGGAACAAGATCATTTGCCATTCAGCCAGGAAAAGAACGATGGTCTGTTGTAACACAAGTAGTGATGATACAGCGACGCTAATGCAGAAACACAGGATATTTCGTTTCATAGGTAGCACTAGTGTTCGACACATTGCAGAAAATGCTGTTCATTTTCTATTCACGTTTCATAAGATTTCCTGAAAGGTGTTATGTTACTATTCCTATATACAGAACCGACCATCTGGGAGGTGCGGCGGGTGCTATGCACCCGGGTCCCGCGACTGAGGAGGGCCCTACCATGATTAAGAATTAATATAGTATTCTGAACAATAATAGAGTTGACTGAAAGTATACAAGTTTGTTTCCACGTGGCTGGCTGAGCTTCGACTGACGCCGTTATTACACAATGGTCGCAGTGATACCTATAAAAGAAGGGAGGAAGTCGATTTATGAATAAAGAAATCCCTTCAGACATGTTAAGACAGAGCGGCGTGACTTCTGAGCGCTAGAAGTCGAGGCTGAAGCTGGGTTCAAATGGACTTGTAAATCATCAGCTATATACTTTTTTCTGCATCTAATGTATTTTTTATGCGTGCATCTAGTATGTTTGTTTATATTAAGTTACTCAAACAAAAAGCAAAACGAAGATAAATTAAACGATCAACTCCTAGCAATACACATTGCATTACTGCTGCACCGGCCATGATCGAAATGAAAATAATTAAGGAAGAAGTTTAAATGGAGCAGTCGGCGGATTTGAATATATACGAAGTTCATAGTATATATTATAGTCTTGTGCAAAATATTGTTAATATAAGGTAAATAGATTTACAATCACTTGCCTCACCTACTAGGTAATAGCTTATAGTATAACATATATTAATAAGACAATTCATTCTATAAACTGCTTAATACTGTTAGATATAACCATGACGATGCTAATGAAATATCGCTCTGGGTGTCAAAAAAGAAAATTATCAGAAAAAGAAAAGCTAAAATTCACAAGTAGATCACTTTTCTTGGCTTCGAAGTAATTCTGGAAAAGAAATTGCTTCAACTTCAGAAATTACAGTTCAAACTTCAACTGGGGAAGAAATTTCTACTCCAACTACACAGTCTTGCAATGAAAATGTAGAAATGGTGAAATTTGTTGAAGAAGTGTGTGTGTATACAAATATGACCGAATCAGAAAATAATGACGGAAATGACAATAACAGATATGATCAAGAGAGTATATTTGATCCTGGTTTATGGCCAAGTATTATAACTGGTAAATTTAGAATGTTTCGCGTTAAAGCAGACCTGTACAACACAAGGGATTTTTTGCTAAAAATGCTGAAGGTAGATAATTTTCCACTGCTTACTACTTATAAAAAATGCCAAATGGTGAAACCCAACTTCGCAGATGATTAATTTATTCAAGAACGGAAGACTCCCTGTTTTCCAAAAGAAGAAAAGATGACTAAACTATGCTATTTATAGGTGGCTATAATAACTGGAGAAAGCTGTCAATTGTAATCCAAGATCATGAACGTTCTAGTTGTCATTTTAATTCGTTTATTGTTTGGGAAGAATTACTAAAATGACTAAATTTACGTTCAACTATTGGTAAAACAAATCAAATTAAATGGTTCTATTTTTCTAATCTTCGACTTCGAGGAAAGTGCGAAATAAAAGGATTGCCTAATAATAGAAATTTTTTTTATGTTTGATCGAATTATTAAGTAAATAAGACCCTGTGCCAACGGATTATATAAACAAAATAATAAATTCGAAAAATAGAATTGTACATCATATAGCTCATAGTTCAAAAGAACAAATTATCTCTTCATTAGGAAATGAAGTCCTTAACAAAATTAAACATGATATAAAAGCAGCCATGTACTATAGTATTCAAAGGGATTGTACTCCTGATATTTCCCATAAGGAGCAAACTTCAATCATTATTAGATATGTAAAATTTGGAGAGAAAAGGTTAACTATAAACGAGTCATTTATAGAATTTATTTAAGTAACTGATGTGATTGGAGAAGGACTAGCAAAAACTCTATTGAAAAGATTTACTGAACTTGATTTAGATATTATGAATTGTAGAGGGCAAGCATATGACAACGGTAGTAACATGAAAGGGAAATATAAAGGAGTGCAATCTAGAATACTTTCGCTAAATCTGCATGCAATTTATGTTTCTTGCTTATCATATTACTTTAATTTATTAATTTGTGATGCCGCTTCCAGCAGTATATATATATATAATTTGAACAAACTTGCAATACCCTAAAAGAATTTATTGATGTTTAAATGATGTAAGTAACGATAATACAGCGGTATCCGAAGCTAAAAGTTTATTAGGTGCAAGAAATGTCATTTATTTTATTGTTTGCAACATTTTCCAAAATTAACACTATTAATAAACTATTTCAAGCAGAAACATTTGTTCTTGACTTGGCTTTCAATTTAGTCAATAAAATTAAAACTGAAATCCAAAATTTAAGAACAAACATTAACACAAAGTGCTAACACATAATTTGAACATTTTCCTGAAAAACGAATTCGAAAAAGGAAAAGATTATACTCCAAAGTTATAAAAAAAAACGATAGAGGAGTTTAGATGTTATTTTTTTAACACTGTAATTGATACTGTTATTGTACAAATAAAAGATGGGTTTCAAAGTATACCAACTAGTATTTCTGATTTCAAATTAATCACTGATATAAAAATTTTTAGAAAAATATGAATTAGAGAAATGTTCTAAAAACTTTGAAGTTTTATAACACAGATGTAGATGAAAACTTAATCTAAGAAATTTGTTTGTTACGGGATTTGATTTTGAATGAAAGAGATATAAATAACGCACAAGACATATTGCCATGCATACTAAATAATAATTATAATGAGTCATTTCTAAATGCACTTTGCCAATTACTTACTACCAAGTGATGAGCGCTCTTTCAGCAAATTAAAATTAAAAAAAGAATTATCTTCGGTCAAGCATGTGTTCAGGACGCTTAAATGTACTTTCTATATTAAGCATCGAAAAAGAAATTGTAAAAAATTGTAATTTTTCTGAAGTAGTTGATGTATTGGCAGAAAAAAAAATCACGCATTAAATATGCATTAATAATATATACTCAGATTTGTATTTTTTTTTTTTTTTTTTCGCTTTACAAAAAATTAGGACCCCAAATGACTTTTTGCACCCGGGCTTGAAGAGAAGGCCGGCTCTGCTTATATTCTCTCGCTTGTGCAGAAGCTCTTGCAAATTCATTTTAATAGCTGACCGACTTTTGCATCGCAATTTCTTGCGCAATTTGAGCTCCAAAATGAATTCCCATGAAACATTTCTATCTGATGGTGCAGTTAACACACATAATTGTTGTATTTGGACTACAACAAACCTACATGAATATCTGCAAATGCCGTTACACTCTTCATGTATAATGTTTGGTGCAGCTGTATTACTTCATTCATTCTGAATCGCTTTTTTCCCCCTCTCCAAAATAATCAGTCTTTGGTCACTGGGCAATGATATGCATCGTTACTGGAATAATCCATGACGTCGGCACTTCAAGCTAAGCGATATATTTCAAAGCACGATGCTTCTCCACATATCACCGGTTGTGTGAAACAAATACTTGCAGTTATTTTCGTAATGACGCAATCATCAACCCATCAATCTACAGTTTGGCTTCTACAGTCGGCAGACTTGATGTGACTTTTGATTGTTGGGAGATCTCAAAGTTTTGGTCTATCGTGATCCCATTGCATCTGTTTCATATGTAATATGATGCAGAGTTTATGAAAGAAATATTTTTCTTTTAGTGTGTGAAAAAAAAAATCCAAAATATCGCCGAAATTTAGTAAGACTTTTGGAAGCATCATTTTTTAAAACCCTAAAATTTTTTTAATTATCTTCAAAATAGCATAACATTTTATTGAGAGTTTAATTTTAGGTTAATTTTAACAAATCAATCTAGTAAAAAAAAATGATAGTTTTAATGGAAAAATTTTTAGATAATAGTTAATTTGGTTAATTATTTTGCCAAATTGAAACAGATTCGCTCCTTCGAGTCGTTTCCATCGATGCCAATTTCGCAAAGATGCAACAATAAATAAGAAAATCGCAGAAATGCTCCATTTTGTTGTTATTGTTGACGACTATATTAAAAACTACAAGGGCAATTATGTGAATTCATTTAAAAAGAATTTAAGAACATTTTAAATGAAATAACTTGAATGCAGAGTTTTAATTAGAGAAATTTGAAATATCTCACAATTGAATCTATAAGTTTTTATCAAAATATTTAGAAGTTCAGAAGTCTCATCAGAAATTATCACAGACAATTAAGATTTTGATGATAACCTTGCCATTTATTTCTTATAAGTTGGCCATAAATTCCTTCATATTTGATTGTTTGATTGATTTTTAAGATCCGATAAACTGATGGTTTTTGGTCAAATAAGCCAGTCATATTTGAAAGCAACAATCTTTAAATCAAAATATTGAGATCGAAGCCTTAAAGAAAGATCATATATTGCAAAATGTTTGATTTCAGATAACTGAAAAAAATGTGAGTAGAGAATTGCAAATCACTAAAGAACTCAAATCGGAGAAAGATTATATGTAAGTGATCGATCTACTCTACTTTAATACTACTAAAATATTAAAAAGATCCGCAATGCAAATAAACTAAATGGTTTATGGTTGTTTTTAAAAAAATTGAAAATTGAAAAGACGATTTCTACGCTGCATCAGTCTACGAATAAAAACTAATAGAAAAAGCTGAGAAGAATAGTGATTTTTTAATAAATAACAGAATAAAATAGTTTTAGAAAATTGGTCTTTAATAAGCAATTTAAAGTGCAAATCCAAAATATTTTAATGGTCTAGTTTCCATTTGATTTGCTTAAATTTAAATAAAAGTTTAATGTTTTCCATCTGTCTCTAACATTTGTAATTCTAAAATTTAAGATTCATGTGGAATTAACATTTTTTTTATACTTATTTTGTTTCAGTTAAATTGTAAATTTATTTGTGAAGTGAGTATTCAGTAGCAATTTGTGTGATATTACTATCTAGTGCTGTGACTAAATGCGCTTGCTCTGTATCTCGAAATTACTCTGAACTCTACTAAATAAGGTTGCTAAAATTACAAATGGGTTTAGCTAAACCAGTTATAATATTACAGTAAGATCACGCATGCTCAGAAACGATTGCAGAAACAAAACTGGTACTGTTTGACTGAAAACCCTATTTGAAATAAACCAGTATTATTAATCCAATAAGATCACGCAGGCATAGAAACTGTACAGAAGTCTTGGGCAAACATTTCCTGTTGTCCTCTCTTTCAGGACATGCGCAATCTTCTTTTTACGCATCTATGATTTTAATGTAAACACACCTTAAATTGGAATGTAGGATGAGCATATCAAGTGTTCTTAGTGCTCTTCATTTAAACGTCCAGAAGTAATAATGTAACTCAATGTTATTAAAGAAAATATTTGATTTAAATTTCTAATTTTTTGTGTATGTGTGTCTAAAATATGCAATTATATGGTCTTTAAATTTTTTAAGACAGGTCCTTGAATCTTTCTCTTTAGCAAGATTGAAACCCGCTATATAGCATTATTCATCAGTAATGAAACCATTTGTTGATTTGCTTACGTCCAGAGTAAATTTTCTTGGACTTTTTCCTATATGTCTTTGGTTCCATATAGCTCTTGGACTAGCAGTAATTTATTTAATTAATGATCTATGATACATGCTTTAACTGCAATTTAAGCATATTTCATAGCGCAGTTTAAGTTGTAACCGTAAAGCTATGAGATCAGAGACAAAGCAATGGTGTAAATCCTGGTTTGATATTTTCTGCAATCATGAAAATGAAATCAGTCATATGGCTTCGCTGTCGAAATTTGTTTTGCTGCCTTTGTAATGTTTTAAATCTGTTGATGCAACCATCCAATTTATGCAGCATGAATTTTTATCAGAGAAAAAAAAGTAAAAGAAAAACACCTCTTCGAATCAAGGGTTTTAGGAAATTTTCGATTCATCCATGAATAGAACTGTTTAAAGTAGTGGTTAATATTTAATTTTTTAAACTCATTTAATAACTAAATTCTCTTCTCTTGTCTTTCCCAAAAACTGATTTTCACAATAATTTTACCTTTCCTAATATTTTTAAAAAAATATATTTCTAGATATTATTAAGTTTTTTAAATTAATGAGTAAGTGAATAATTATTAATGAATAATTTTTTTGCGTATATAATAGACACTAAGGAGTGTTTGCTTTTGTGCCAAAAACCGAAATAACCTAACTTAATCTAAGGAGTGTTTTGAAGTACTATGGAGATTATTAAAAGTTTGCAATCATTAACAATTGGATGCATTATTATTTGCTGAATACCAGGATTCATTTATTGCTTTATTTGAAAGCAGGAAAAGTCAAAATTAATTCACCGTCTGGAATGTAGTTATAGAGGAGACATCTGATTACAAAGGGTTAATATTCAGAAGAAAACTCTTGACGATGCAAGTGGTTAATTTATAGTCTGATCTTAAACTCTACTGTACAACGCTTAGTTCTCTTTTTAAAAAAATTAATAAAGTCTAACAAGTGATTAAGTTAAAAATTATATAATTTATGACTTCACTTAATGCAGTATCAATATCGAAATTAATTAGTTTTAAAATACAAAATAGCGGATAAACCTAAATAATTTCGGAATAAAAAAATTTTTAGCCCAAAAATTTTTTTAATAATTTAAGAATAAAAAATTTTTGAATTCACATTTTTGTTTCAAAACGGGACGTTAATATAACTATATTACAGTAATTAGAACCTGATAGAATCATACTCTAGGATTTTAATGCCTACTGATCTTTGCGGTTATTTTTCAAAAACTTCTCTGATTGCAAATGGAGCGAATTTCAAAACTCTGTATGAAAGAACTGTTAATAAATGATTATAAAATTATTTGAAAAAAAAATCGATATTTTCTGAGTATTATGATAGTTTTAGTAAATGGGCAATGTTATTTTCAACCGCCCGTTGGAATGTTTAGCAAGTGAACATTAAAAAAAAATGCGCATTTGGTATAGAGAAAAACATTTCAACGGGTAATCTTATAACTTTAACTCAGCAAAAGGGTTCAGCGATAAATTTTTTTTGTTTAAATAAGGTTTTGCTTTTTAAGTTTGTTTATATAGATGTCTTTCCTGAAAAACGCGATTTCACACACACGCAAGCACTATAACTAAATATTTAAATGCAAGTCATGTATTGGCTATACATGACTATACATTGGCTATACATAAGTGTATTCGAGAGGGAATAGTGGTTAGGGCTTTGGACTCCCATGAATTTTTCTCATGTTCGATTCCGTGTTTGCAATTCAATTAGGTTTTGCTTGTAACTTTAAGCGATCCATAGGACATGACCTCCGAGAGACAAGGCCTGCTGGCTCTACCAGTCGCTCCTGCATGAATCATCGCTGCTAGTCGATCGAGAAGCCGTTTAACAATCGTCACTCTGCACGTTTTCTGCGCGAAGTGAACGACGGCTGGCATTTATAAGCCTTTATTTTTTTACTATTTTTATATTTATTTCTTGATCCAAGATGGTGTAATATTGAAATGGATGGGATGCAAAAGCAAGTTTAGGATACAAATTATTGAAGATAAGTGTATTTCTTTTATAATTCTCAATATAAACTTAAAGTGTTATTGAATCTGTTACAGTTAAGCCTATTTGTTCATCACGTTCTGTTTTAATTACAGATTATAATTACGATTTAGTTTTTCAATATTATTTGTTCTCTCAATGATGTAGCGTTGATTAAGAATTAACTTAATGAAATAAGAATAAATAGCTGTAATCTATTTATACAAAATCTCTATTTCTTTATGTCAAAAATCGAATCGATTTTTAGACTATCATTTGTTTATCTATGATAGTTCTGTCGGGGTTCTTATTTATTCGATTCTTATTCATAATTTTGGTATAAAAAATCTGTTTAAATAAGCTTTTTATTAAATTTTTACATCAATTAATCTCAAGCTTATCTTTTATTTACTGTTTAGTTACATACACTTTATAAAGTTGCACCCATTATCACTTTAAGTATTTTTAATCAGGACAGTGCGTTTTATTTTTAAAGTTACAATATAGATTAATATCACTATGAATATCTATAAACAAAGAAAATTATATTGCTTTATTTGAACTTTTATTTTAATTAAATCATTTATTTTTTGGTAAATAAACTTTTTTTTTCTTTAAAGAAAAAGTAAAGAGAAATTACTGCATGCAATTCCAAGAAAAAATTTTACCATTACAAAGAATTCTAAGGTTAGCAAAAATTAGCATTGATAATTAATACGTTTTAATATTTTGAAATAGTTACAATTATTTTTAAGTGTAAAATATTATAATTTGTGTTAGTTACAGTCTTAATTTTTGAAAAAAAATTCAATGTCATTCTGATTTAACTAAAATTTATTTAAGATGCATTAATTTTAGTTCAATACTAGCTTCAGTATTTTGTTAATGTAAAATATAGACCACTCAGATTTTTTTTTTAATAAAGCGTGAAAACAACTGATTTTTAAGCAGTAGTTTAAAATATTTTTAGAACTTAAAAAAAATTTCTTCTTGATTTGTAGGTTTATAAATATAAAAAGTTATTCTACATGATAGCGATTTTTTTCTCTCTTTTTCTTTCAAATATGTGAAAGACATTTTAAAGATGAAGTTCTTTACAGAACTACTTTCTACAATGAAAGTACTGGAGAAATATTATCTGTTCCTCTGAAGTTAAATCAGAAAATGAATGAAAAATCAATAAGAAAATTGCATTTCTGAAAACACGAAGAAAGTGAAACTTAATAAAATTGTATAAAATCAGCCGAAGTGGTCTCACAGAAATTTTCTTGCACACTGTTTGTTGAGGGTATCATTTCACCTCCCACCAGCTTAAAACTGGACCTTTAGCAAGATCCTGAGCCACGCAAGTGCTCGGATTTTTATTTTTAGAGTTCCGCATATGAGAGTTTCTTGCTTCGCATTATAGTGAAGAAAAAAAGTATATGCATTTTGGATGCTGTTTTATCGATCCATTGAAACCAAAATTTAATTCAGAAAATCGTTTGAAACAGCTTATAAAAATTATATGTTATTGGGGAATTAATCTTTGGATTGCAATCGATTTCTTTACGAAAATTTAGCTTGATCGGCAATGCATAAGAACCCAAGGAGGTAATTCATTTATAGTTGAAATTGCTATTAGAATTATTAAACATATATAGTTATATTTCCGAACAGATTTATGAAAAGTCTCTGAAATTTATAAATTCGAATGAACGATTATAAAAATGGACAATCAATTGATATGTGTGGCATGTAAGTAAAATGACAAAAGTTGGTTAAAAGAAAAGGGGGGAAAAGTCCTGAATAAAATTAGTAAACAGTATTTTCATTAAAGAAATTCAAGATTTGAGTGTAAGTCTTAAAATTAACGGCGAGTGAAAATGCATCGTTTTAAAATAAAATCGAAGTCAATTAAATTTTAGTCGATATTCTATCTGGCAATTTTTAGCTTTCTATATTAGAAAATATATTTGTATATTAAAAAGTAAATTTTCTCATTTTATAATTAATTTTGTAGGTATAGTTTATTTTTCCAAGTTGTGATTGCTAATAATGATAGTTTGGCTAATAATATTTTTTAATTTACCAGTGATTCAAAAGTTCGCTAACATTTGAAAATTTAATTCACTGAGTAATGTAGGTAGAGAGGTAAAAACTGATACACATACTTGAACCGACATAGGGTTTATTGAAACAAACAAACAAGAATACAAAAAAATGGGGCAGATGATGATTGTTTGTCTAACGTGTTGTGGACAGACGAAGTTCATTTTATACTCCGAAGGTCAGTCAATTTCCAGAGTTAGAGCTAATCGAAAATCCTAGAACTGTCCTGGAAAACCCAATGCATGACATTGGTTGTGAGGTTATCTGCAGTCGCAAGTCTACCGCGATCGTCCGACCTCATTAGGAATGCTAAATGACAACATGCGACGACAATTTCTCACCACACTTACAGATAGGTTGCACAGAACTGTTCACAACATTGTTCCTCCACTATAATATTGTTGGCGAATGACGGTCGACAATTTGAGCATTTGTTATAAAGAATATAGTCTTTGCTAAGAAACAATTGTTATGCTTATCATTGCTTTTATTATCATATGAAAAACCATCTATTGGCCGTTTTTGCTCTCTCTTTCTCTGTTTGGAAATTATTGAATTTTTAAGTGTTAACGGACTTTTGAATCACCTTGTATTTATCAGAGGCTCCCTCCGTCCTTTGTCCAACAGCCTTAGGTAGCTACCTAATAGGAAATCTTAGGTTGAATATGAAAATGTGTCTTCTGTGAAAAAAAATACTGAAATTTTAGCATTTAATAAAGAATATGGTGAATTTTTTATATATATGGTATGAGCATAAAATCATGTATATTTTCAAAAATGGGGGTCGGAAGGTGGATTACTATATTAATTATTGGTTTCAAAAATTTTCAGTATTTTCTTTCTCTAATAAAAATGGACAATTTAAATTGATGATGTTGCTTGTCAAACCACAGGTTTTGTCACTGAAGAGCGTATTGTTCATAAGCATGAGAAATTTTACGTACTCTGTTACTTCCACTTAACATCGTTTGCTTGGTCATAAATCAAAATAAGCTATATTATTTAAGATTTTTTTTTTTCATTAAAGCTTTGAACAAAAATGTAATCTGTAAAATTCATTCTCATATTTCCAACTATAGTTTTGTAATTTATTTAGCATATTTTTTAAAAAAATTAAGAATGGAATTCAACTGAAATAATGGATTTTCGTAAAACTTATAAACTAATAAATCATCATCAAATATCAGCACCCACTTTCCCTAAAAAAAATTCTTTCGAAGGAAAAAAAAAAAAAGATTTCTAATTGGACACAGAAATCTCCGTTGTCAACTTCTGTTTTGACAAGTGTTAGGAGTTTCTTATTAATGAATTTGGGTCGTGACCCCCTCTCCAGGAACAATTTAAATGCACCTCTTGTTTCGTTTTTCAAGATATGTTCTTGTGTTTTTCAGAGCTCCCGCCTTCGAGTATTTCTGTCTTAATTTGACACTTATCATTCATCAACGCATTCTCACCCACGACTGTTACGTCACACGAGGAATTCTTGGAGTCACTTTTGTCATATGGCGACTTTTTGAGAGGTTGACACAAGATGGTGCAGGATGCAAGAGCAAAGAAATTATCGCTAACTTGGCTGATTTGAGTAAATGAATGCCATTGGAGTCAGTTTGTGATGTCATAATTATGTAACAAAAGCGCATGCGCACTGAATATACCGCATAATTTTAATTTTTTAAAATAAATTTGTGTTTTTGAAAACGCTGGATTTTGATAATACAAAATTTGCAGTAGATACCTCTTAATGATCACATTAAGAGGTATCTACTGCATTAAAAAAATTATTAAAATTACAGAAAAAATCGTGTGGGCATAAAATTAGTATCACTGAAAACAGTATTTTTATTAATTCTAAAAAGATGTGAAAAGGAATTCCTTTGTGCTGTGACGTCCTGTTCTTTTAACATTATAATGTTTATAGAGTGGCATTATTATCTGTAAATTGCGATATGAATAATGAAAACACTATTCCACATGGTAGACAGTTGAGTCTAGAACCACCAAATTTGATACAAAATTACTTTTTTGGTTACATATGCTCGTTATGAAAAGATTTTTCGAAATTATAAGTAGTTTTTATTTAAAAATCATTCAAGTTTTTAATATTTTTATCCTTTGGAGCGTATCATTGCACAAAATCCATTTTCACGCCCTTTTAGAATTAATAAAAGTACTTTTTTCAGTGATATTAATTTTACGCCTGAAATTTTTTTTCTCTAATTTTAATTTTTTTTTAATTCAATAGATGCCTCTTAATATGATCATGATTAATCTTATCATTTGCTTTATATTATCAATAACCTCTGTCCTGAATCGGAGTTTTCAAATATACACAAAAGTATTCACTTAATGTTATCACTGTATCATTTAATTTTATCAGTAAAGAGTTGACTGTTCCCTCATTTTTGAAACACGTCCAAAAATGTTATATTTTAAAGTTTTTACATAAAAATAAAATTGAAAAAACATCTTTAAAACCAAAATATATAAGTGGCAAATGTTTACACTTATATATCTTATCCTTTATCTTATTCACTATACTTATATATATATATATATATATATATATATATATATATATATATATATATCTTGAAAAAAAAAGGCCTTCTTTTAACTAAAAAGAGGTATAAATCGAAAATCTTCTATTCTAGATGTTTATCAAATGCTTTGCTTAAAATTTTGCAGATAGTTTAAGAAATGTTATCTAGTTCCTGAACTAAAAAAATAAGCTGTGTTTCTGCCCATTTTTTAAATAGTGGGGTTCGGCATATGTTTCAGAATAATTGCAGAAAGAGCATTGTAATTTTATAAAAATTGTGAAATGAAGTGTTCTGGAATTATATTTAAGTCTAAAACATTTTCTTTCGTAAAAAAGCTTCTGAAATAGACGAAAATTGGCGACCAACTGAACGCTCTGTGGCAAACCTATTCTTACTTCTTTTCCATAATCATCTCCATCCCTGAGAGCTGAGACCTCTTTGAGTTAACCATACACAAACAAAAAACTTATTGGCATAAAACTTGAAAAATTAAAAAATACATATATTATTTTCTCGTTGAGTCTAAATCTGATCATCGATTCATTCACTGATAACAACGTTCGTCATTTTTAAGGGCTTCCATTTAAAAAAAAAGTCTGAATAGCAGTCTTCAGGAAATAATAGTAATCCGAGCTGTTTGCTCTCAGAGAATGGAACGAAATTAGGAAGACATTTTGGATCATACTTTTGAAGGTTTCCTTTTAAAAAATGGAAGAATTTTCTATTCTATCATTTTAGTTTTGCCAAACGATAATTAAATTTTTAATATAGACAAAATATTTAATATTTGCATTCGAAGTTTAAATTTTTATGACAAAATTTCATAAAGAAGAATCACGGATTATATCGGAAGATTGGATATTCAACTATCAAAAACTGAGTTTTTTGTTTTTGATATTGCCATGTTGAATCCTATAATCCGGATTTTTACTTAAAGATAAAAATTACCTTTTCATTTGTTTCTTTATCGTTGTTCGCTTCCATATTTTTTTTATTTTATTATCGTTTTCGTTCCAAACTCCTTAATTAGCTATGGATCAATCAAATTTTATTTTTAATATTTTGTTGATCGTGTCAGCAATTTTCAGTGCTGAGTGCAATAGTACGAGAGCAAGAAATTCGCGAAGTGCACGTGAAGGAGCTATTCGACTTGTAGGTGGCAGAAATTCCTATGAAGGGAATGTTGAAATTTTCCATATAGGAATATGGGGAACCATCTGCGACGATGAATGGGATATAAAAGAAGCAAACATAGTTTGCAGGCTCTTAGGCATTGGAAATGCAACGACAGCGACACATAATGGTGAATTTGGAAGAGGAAGAAGTAAGTGATTTTTTTTTAATTTTAAATAAATGGTTTTTCAATTTAGAAATTATTATTTATTTGTAAACCTTATTCACAAAGCTAATTCATTCTTTACACTTTATTCAGTTTTCTTGACTGTTAAAATATTAATATGGAATGCATTTATTTAAAATTTCATTTTTTATGTAATAAAATTGAAAAATATGAATCTAATATACTATAGATTACTGTATGTACAAATTAAAAAGTATATATACTACTTAATAAAAGCAAAAGTGAAATTCCTGTTTTGAAGATCCTTAAAAATGTATCCTGTTAAAATATTAATATGGAATGCTTTTAACTTTTCTCCTTGTAATCAAATAAGACTGAAAAATATGAATTTAATAGAGTTTACTATAGATTACTGCATGTGCAAATTAAAAATAATATATAATACTACCTAATAAAATCAGAAGTGAACATTCTGTTTCGGAGATCATTAAAATTTAAAAAAAAGACTTTTTTAAACAAATTTTTTTACAGATTGTGTATTTAAATAAATTTTAAAAATTATTAAAATTAGAGGAAAAATTTTAGGAAATAAAATTAATGTAATTAAAATAAGGCATTTTTTTTTTTCAGTTTTGCAACGTAAAAATCAATTTTATGAGGTAATGTTGGAGGAAAGTATAGTCAAAAATATTGAAAACTTGCTTCATTTTTAATTAATTGATATTTTAATTAACTTTTTGACATTTACCTTTCTTTTGTTTTGAAGAGCCCGTGAACTAGATTTCACCAAGATCTAATATAAATTGTAAATTTATATAAAAGACATACGAATACACATTCACCTGTATGTAAACAAAATTTATTGACTTAAATTTGCTGTTTTAAATTTTTTTTTCTGTGCAAAAGTTTATATATTTATTTTTTTCCCTGAACATTTATATCTTTTAAATAATTTGTAATCAATTTTCATAATGGCATATATATATATTAAATATATTTTTATTTATTTAGCTACTCTACCTATATACTAAATATATTTTATACTACTTTGCCAATATTATTTAATATCAAAAAGTATTAAACAACCATGTGTAGATTCATGTTATCTTTCGAATTTCTTTAGGATATAAGGAATAATTTTTCTCACAGGATAATCTTATTTTTTTCACAAGCTCCTAATAATTGAACTGTGGTAACGTGCACTTAAAAATTATACTTAATAAAAACGTAACATAAACCCAGAAACTAAAATAATTGAAAAGTATTTTTGCAAGATATAATTAAAAATATCTAAAAATTTCTCTAATTTTAAAATTAGAAAAAAACTGTTTGACAATAAAATTGATTTTAACATGTTAAATTTAAAATTGGTTAAATTTAAAACATGTTATTAATTTTTAATTAGAAATCGAATTAAAATTTAGAAAAAAAATTCTTTATTAGTAATTATTTACTACCTAAAAAATTAGTGCGTGCCAAATTTGGTAATTCTATGTCCGCCTGTCTGCCTGTGAAGTATTTTAATCAATTCAAACACTTCCTAGTTTATTTAATTTCAGATATTATTCATATCTTAATCAAGACGCATAACTTAATTTATTGATAGTACATTAACGTAAAAGCATCATTAGTTGAAAAGTTTTGAAACTTTAGTTTACTGCTACAAATATGTCAATGAAAGTTATATGATTATTAGCTGTAAAATTATTCAGAAAACACATTTTTAAATTAAATAGTTTTATGACCTTTAATAATAAATCTATTTTAAATGCTCTATTTAAAAACAGATTTTTTTTAAAAAAAATCTGAATAACCGAGTTATTTAATTCTGATATAGTTTATATGGACGTTTTGGGTGTGTAGGATTTTAATTGGTGTGATTGATTATTAATGATCAAGATTTATAAAAAAGTGATATAGAAATGTTCCATTAGAGATGAATTTTGAGGAAATCAATAATAAAAAAAACTATATAATCAATCTAAAAAATCATAGTTTTTTTTTTAAATAACACTGTAATACATGCTGTAAATGTATTCCCAGTGTGTATAAAAATGTGTTTTCCATTCGGAATTTTGAATGACCTTGTCCTACTTACATCATTCTTTCAGATCCTTATGGTAGACATGTTAAAAAAAGAAGTCAACAACAGATGTTAGAAAAGAATCTCTTATTCTTACCAGCATATCTTTCTTAATTGTTGCTTTCATTTAATTAATGAGCGGCACACTTTTTAGTTTTATGGTATACAGCTTTATGAAAAATTTTTGAGTATGTGTTTAATTGTTTTATAATTACGAATATAATTTTTTTAATAATTGCTATTTTGACTTTTCGAATTATCTCTCAATGTTTTTTTTTAAAAAGGTTTGTTAAAAACGATTGAAAACAAGAGTTAGAAGAGAAATAGATTAAACGCATTTATGCAATTTGGAACGAATTGTTATAAATATTAATTAAGATTAAATTGTTCTCATGAGAAATCACATATAAAGTGTTTAAACCTCTAATCCGAAACATCAATCCTCTAATCCTCTAAACTTGATTATTTATCTTCATTTGTATTTTTTCTTTCCAAAATTATTTAAAAAATCATATGGCAGCAATAATATGCACACAGAAAAATGTATTTAAAATCGTTACAATGCATGTGAGTATCAATTCAAGATTGTTATAAAATAGTTGTTATAAAATATACTTAAAGTTAATTATTATTATTATTATTATTAGATTAGATAAAAAGTTGTACGAAAATAAGATAGGTGTCACTGAACAATCTACTTTTACTTCTTATAATACAAAGTATTAAAAAAAAATCGAGATTATGGCGAATTCTTACCTTTTAGAATTCTCTGAATCTAAAACATTTTTGGAATAATGTCTGTATATCTTTGAACAGGTTAAATCGAAAACGCTTTAAATTAGATAGATAAAATTTGGTGTGTGATCAAATTTGAAGATTTCTATCAAATTTAGAAGAAAAAAATCCATTTCGAGGAAATGTAGCTATCTCATTTTCTTAAAACAACCTACACAATAACTGTAAAACGCAAATAAATAAATAATAAATTTAAAAAAAAACGGGAGTGGTCTCACCAAAACTTTCTCATATATATTTTAATGCAGATTTTATCCCATAGAACGCCTTGCATAACATTGGCGCATAATAGTCACGAAATAATAACTTTGACGCGAGTTTAGCATTTTTACTAAATCTGTCGTTTCATCTTTGACGAGTTACTTGCAATCAATCTCTGGCATGCAGTATTCGAAAACCGAATTTGTGTTTTAGATGCGTTTTTTCGAACAGATTGAAACAAAAATTTGACACAAAACTACACTTAATTATGTACATCAAAGTGTCTTCTCTAAAGATGTTAATTCTGAGCTTAAAATTTCGATTGATTTTAAATTAAAAATCTTTTTAAAAAAATTTCGGTGGACAGCATAATGCTATATATGGTAGGTCTGAGAGTCAACGATTTTCTCTACAGAATATTTTGAACTATATTTGCATCATATATGTGGCAATGCTCAATTTATAGATAGTAGTGTTATACCAGAAACATCATTACGTTAAAAATTACAGTGCAGAATCTTTCAAAAATTATTATATCACACTTCTCTATTGGGAAAAAGATTGGGTCTGATTCAAAGTTGCATCACAAACTACATATATAAATGCTCGAAAATTCATAAAAGGAAATATGTTTCAGGCATAATTGCTTCCCGATTCTATGACTACGTGCAACTCATTGTTTAGCAATTGCAATTGAGTCAATTTTAGTGGTATCAAGCTATATGATTATATTTAATTACTAATGGCATTTAATATTTAATTGTACATGTCCTGCGCTGTGTTATGATATTACGTTCTATTTCCCTCCAGGCTATCTTGATCATTAGGCCAAGTACTAATTGCAGAGTCGTCTCTATCCAATACCTCTAATATTCTCTTGCTTCTCTGGCCACTCACCGGGGATTCCCTCCATATTTGGTGGGCTTATTTTCCTTAGAAAGAGGTGTATTGGATTGCAAAATGAAATTAGTTCATGCATTTGATGTTTCACATGAATATAACTTTATTCCATTGAAATAACTTTTACACAAATAACTACTATTCTATAATAGAGATCAAAAGACAAAGCTATTAATTAGTGGCTAGCTTACTTATAAGAGGAAGTTTCTATGTATGTACATATGTTAACTGTCTACGGAGGGACTTTCAGATTTAGAGCTCCAAATTCAGCACAAATACTAATATAAAAATGGGAATTGGCCCTCAAAGCGATATTTTTTAAAATTATAATCTGCTAAAAATTAGATGAAAAGTTGACGTTTTACCACCGTAGTTGCTAAAAAAAACTACAACAGAAGTTTGATTTTTACACCATTTTGGTATTTAATTTTGTGTGTGTGTGTGTGTGTGTGTGTGTGTGTGTGTGTGTGTGTGATACCAATTTAATTGCCACGTAGCTTTTTTTTTTTTCTAAAATTCAATTTCCTGATTTTCCTCCATTGTTAAAAACTAAGAAAGAAAATTTTAGTTTATCACCTGCCTAGTTTACAGGAAGAATCGAACTGTGGTATTATATTACAGCAAAAGACAAAGGGCAACATGAAATAGATTTCTCAAGACACTTAAGTTTTCAATGGCATGATGCCATGGGACATGGTTTCTTTAAAAAGGACTTACGATTTGTTGTGAGTATCATAAGTATGAATATATACATAAGTGATATAATCTAAATTAAACACAGCAAATATTTCTGGAGAAGCAACTGGTTGCCAGAGACAGCGCGTATTTATTTAAAAAAAAGAAATGTTTTTTCATTAAATAAATAAATTGAATTCTAGAGACAGTAAAAAATAATTAATTAGTTTTTTTCATCATGTTTTTAAATAAGTTTTACAAATGGTTTACTTTAATAGTGATCTTTATCATCATTTCAATTTTTGATGATACTGTAAACACTTATTTGTTTTGACAAAACTTTTTCTTTTTCCTATTTTTTTATAAGAATAAATAAAAAAATATTTATTGAATAACAGATATTCACTGTATTCCTATTCATCTTAAAAAGTTTTTATTTATGAAAATCACAAAAATCCAAATTTCTAACTGTAAACTTTTCCAAAGATAATAATAGAAATGTTAAAAATTTGTAATTTGTATTTTATTTATTATTCTCATCCTGTATAACTATTTCCATTTCTGTCATATGTTAATATTTGGACATAATTGTCACTTTTATTCAGGAAAGATATGGATGGATAATTTGTACTGTGAAGGACACGAGAAAAGATTGCAGGAGTGCAGATTCGATGGATGGGGCGTTAACGATTGCTCTACTTCAGAAGCAGCAGGAGTCGTATGCGAATCCAAGAATTCCACTAAATTTCAGAGTCTAATATCAAAAACTCCTGCAACAATCAGGCCAAAGTTAGAAGTAAGTTTAAGAAGTATATGGTTCATAGCTAAAAATGAAAATTTTAATTCTTTGTCTTTTTGCTTTTAAAAATTTTATATTTTTTGTAAAGTCAAAAACTTTACAAAATTAAGGTTATTAATAAGGAGCGTCCATATATTATTATATCATCATTACTTGTCTTTACCGAAAAATTGTTTCGTCGCATAATAAGCAAATGAATAGGATAAATTTTGTTTCACCAGAAAGGTTTAATAAACACAAAAATGTCGAATCTATAATGTAATTTTTTATTGTTATATTTATAATATATTTTTTGCAGAAACCGTTGATCCTTCCTTTAAAATTCTTCTACATATGTAGTTTATAAAGATAAATAGCATCACAGAATTGTGAGATGATTCTCGTTCTCTTATAATTAACAAAATACGAATCATGTCTTTTTTTTTTTAAAGTAAGTACCACTTTGAAATCCTGCCACTGCAGTGCCACGATTGCCGTTCCACGCATGCATGTTGAGAACATGCATCTTGTTCGATAGTCACAGATATAATTTCGGAAGAATTCGACTATGTTTATGTTTGTTTGTGAATATTTAAAAGCATCAGTGAATAGAAAATCTCACTGATAATGAAATATATTCTATCATTCACCTGAAATTCATCGGCAGATCAGTGAAACGTATGGAGAAAAAATTAGGAATGAAGAAATGTAAAGAAAATGAATTAGAGGATTTAAAAATGGCCACACGAATGTGCATGGTGTGGAATTAAGTGGACGACTTTCTGTTATTACTGAACACTTAGTGCAGAAAGTTGATAGAAATGTTAAAGAGAACAAAAGCTTTATAATTTTAACTTTATCTATTACTAATAATATCCTCAAATTCTAAGAAACGTTCTTTATGGAACTGTGACAGAACATTTGAATTATCACAAGCTGTACTCATGCCGAGACCGAAAATGTTGACTAAGATGCTCAAAACCAAATGCAATATCTTCAAACCAGATCAATATCTTCAACTTAATGAGGATTTTTTAAAACTAAACTGTCATAGGTGACTCATGTTAATCGATTCGAAACAAAAATTCCTGATAATGGCAGCATTCAACATCATTCAAGAAAGTCAAATTCAAGCACACTATTTCAGCTCGAAGTACATTCAGCGGGGCATGTTGAGTAAAGAGATTGTATTGCATCTAGATGATGTCTGTCTAAATGTAGCTAATCATATCCAAGATCTTATATTATCACTTGGTTGGAAAAAACAGTTTGATCATCCTCAGAGCTGACATGATCTAATGACTAGTGACTACCACTTGTTCTTGCATTTGAAAAAGTGTCATGGTCTTTAAAAAGGTCATGTTGCATTAATTATCAGATTCGGCGATAGGATAAAATGCAAAATACCTTAATTTTAGTGAAAATTATGTTGAAAAGTAGAAATTCTTGATTTTCAAAAATGTATTTTCGGATCGAAAAATTAGTTTCATTGCCCAGAAATTCTTAAATAAATTCTTATTTTTGTTTCGCAGCTCCACAAGGAGAAAAACATCGAAGTTCGTCTTGTGGGCGGAAGGTATCCAACCGAAGGAAGAGTCGAAGTCAAGATCGGAAAAGGTGACTGGGGTCTGATATGCGGGGATGGGTGGAGTCTTCTCGAAGCCAATGTAATTTGCCAACAGCTGGATAAGGGCTATGGAAATGCGGCCGTACAGGTACCATCTCAAATATGGAGTGAATTTTAATTTTTTTGTTTGGCAATAATATTTGCGTCTTTATAATTTTTTTTAATACATGCGCACTGAATATACATATAATTAGATACGTGCAAATTAATGTATAGTAATATTGCAGAATATATATATATAGAGAGAAAATAATATAAGCATAAAAAGTACAACAGTTAAAAAAATTATTTTGGGAATATTATTTTTGTATATGTGTATTAATTGAATTAACTGTTTATTGTTGCAGTAAAAGAAATTATATATATATATATATATATATATAT
>JAPMOR010121036.1:512849-573303 GCA_026543865.1 Argiope aurantia | reverse complement strand
TATTATTATTATTATTAAAAATATTTTTATTAATATTTTCAGTATCTGCGTTTATTCTCAAGTGCCAATAACAATATTAAATGCATTTGTTTTCATCCTAGTTGTTACTCCTAGAGTTAAAAATAATTTTTTAATTGTGGAAATAAAAGACAAAGAATTTAAAAATAAAACTGCCTTAGTAATAAAAACAGTTTCTAGTGATAACTTAAATACGGCCTAAAAGTCTTTTTTTTTTTCAGATAATATTATTTGAAGTTATCGCTAAGAACATCAAAATTGTAAAATGAAAATAAAGATAATAATAAAAAGAATTAAAAAAACAAATGATGAATTGTTTTAATGATTTTCGGATTATTTTAAGGGAATTTTTAATTATTATTATCATTCCCTGTCTAATATTTTCAGCTATACAATAATAATTAGTATTTTTGATTGCATATAAGATCCAGTTGACATGATATTAAGTTGTTGGGTTTGACGTATTATTTACATTATGCATAAAAATATGTTTTATAAGAGAAGAATAATAGTAATATTAAAATTCAAAAATACAACACTTAAACATAAATTTATAAAATATTACAGTATTTTTTGAGCTCACCTTTGAACTTCATATCTTTTGTAGCACTTCATTTAAATTTTAGAATCTCAATTTCCTTAAAGTAGCGGAAAAGTTTTTCTTAGAAATTCAAAATTTTATTACAAGTTTCTGATGCTTGATTATTCCATTCCAGAGCTCTTTCTTCGGTGGAAGTCATGAAAAAATCATAATCAGTGGAGTGAAATGCACAGGACGTGAAACTAATATATCCGAATGCACTTATGAAGCATTTGGAAACAACCTTAACTGTCCTGGACGTGAAGATAACATTGCTGGTGTAATTTGTGCTGCTGGTAAGTAAGCCTATTTAACCAGCGGGAATGGTCTCCCTAAAACTTTCCCACATATGCATTCAAATAAACGTGTGATGTCAGAGAACGCCTTGAATGCACTTTCATACAATACTTAAGATATATTAATTTTTGGCTTGAATTTAGCATTTTTACTGAGTTTTTTGGCGATTAATTCCTGACATGCGGTTAATAGCATTCGAAAATCGAATTTGATCTTTAGACACGTTTTCCACAATCGACTGAAATAAAGATTTGACAAAAACTATACTTTTTGTGAAAAAATCTCGTATCAAATTGGATATATTGAAGTCACGGCGTTTTTGAATTATCGAGTTTACATGTTTCTAAAAGTACAGACCGACATACAGTCAACTCGATGCTGATTTTGACTCAAAATTTCACTGGTATCTACACTAAAGATGTTAAATCTCTGTACTGAATTTTATCTATCTAGCTCTCTTCGTTTTGTAGCAATTGTGTTAATTTATATTCAACCAGCCGGATTGATGAACAGATTTTACTCAAAATTTGATAGAAATTTTGATACAAAGTATCGTGTTGTACTTCGTTGTTCAATATTTCTAAATTTTATATTGACAAAAATGGACTTATCTTTCAATTCATTGAAACAGCAAGCGTCTTTAAGTAATGCAATCTTGTGCAAAATAGAAGATTACAAACATCTCATAAACATGCCGAAGTTTTTGAGGATTTTAGTTTCAGAGAACCTTAGATTCGAAATTCAATTTCGTTGAAGATTCGATTTGATGTGTATGGGGAACATTTTAAGTCTACCATTGGGAATCGAATGAAATCAGTTTTGTGTGAGAGAAAGGAATGCAGACATTTATTTCCCTTGTCGTTCTCATCTAATAAAGATTGACAATTACTTGATCTATCCCAAATTAATGCCTTTAATAGTTTCAAAAAGGCGACTAAATTCAACAAAAAAACTGATCCCATAACTCACAATTTAAAGTGCTGTATATTGGGTATAAGAGAAAGTACATCTTTATGCATTGTCAATCTTAGAAAGAATTTTGATCCGACTGAAACTGGCTTAAACAGTTAGATTAATATATGATTGATGATTTATACACATTTATACAAATGAGTGCATTTAAGAAGTGAAGAAAAAGTGCATTTAAGACGTTATATGTTGTATAAGTTCCAAAAAGGGAATAATACAATAGAGGCAAAAAAACAAACAAAAAAAACATGTGTGACGTGTTTAGAGAGGACGCAGTAACAGCTTGAACATGCCAAAGATGGTTTGCGATCAGGATGGCCATCAGATGTCAATGAGGACGTGCTAGGCAGTATGATCAAGACAAATCCTACGTTAACTTCCACAGAAGTGGGCTTCAAGCTTGGAATTCCTCAGACTACTGCTTTGGATCACATTAAAAATCTTGGTTTCGTATCCAAACTCTCTATTTGGGTGCAACAGGAATTAAACGAACAAATTTAATGGGCAGAATTTCGATATGTTCTTCAAATCTTGTTCGTCACAAAAGGATACCGTTTTTGGATCACTTTGTGACTGGAAATGAAAAGGATAGTGTATAAACACGTGGTTGAAAAAAGGGCATATATTTACAAAAGGAAGACATAACCGTCCACATCCAAAGCTGGCGTGCAGCAGAAGACGGTTATGTTGTGTTGTTGGGACCGAAAGTGTATAGTGCACTATGAGTTGCTGAAAGAAAATGAAACGGTCATTGCTGATTGTTATTGTTTGCAACTTGATGTTTTGAATAAAGAAATGCAACGTAAACTTCCATCCTTCGTCAACAGAAAGAGTGTAATTCTTCCTCACAACAGTACTTGACCATACGTGGCAAGAAAACCCCCACAAAAAATTGCAGAGTTGGGTTGGGAAACTTTACTTCAGCCAGCATATTCTCTTGATATTGCACCATCTGACTCTCATCTATTCAGGTCGTTGCAAAACTTTATTAATAGAAATAAATATTTAAATTATGAAAGTGTCTAAATGACAGTGGAAGAACGCTTTGCTTCCAAATCAGAGGACTTCTTTTCCAGGGGGGGTAGATAAGCTGCCAGAATGTTAGCAGGTAGTTGTAACTAACAAATGACATTATATTTTGGATTAAATTTTAAATAAAAAGTGAATTTTTTTTAAAGGCAGAACTTTCCCTTACACCCAATAATATCATATACTGTGGCACTTGATAAATATTACATTTCCAATTTGTATGCATTCCTCACAATAAAAAACACTAAATTTCATGTTTAATTTTATTCTTTCATTTACCATTTTCAGAATTGCCTGATTTGGTCCCTGATGAAGTCGAAATCGAACGGTCTGCATATCTAGAAGACAGACAACTGCTGTTTCTGCAGTGTGCTATGGAAGAAAATTGCCTGGCATCAGAAGCCTATAAATTGGACAAGAATGATTATGGTGAGTGAAAATTCCTTCATCCATTTAGGAACCAATAAATCTAGTGATCGACAATAATAAATACTTAAGTATGATCAGCTTACCAAATCTAGATCAAATAATCCATTTTTATTAACATAGTTCAGTATACTAGTCGACTTTGTTGACCAGCTTAACTTTTGGATTATTGGCTTTTGGAGCAATTAAATTATTATTAATACATTTTTTCAAAACTTTTATCAAGCTAAAAGATTGAAAATTTTGAATTTAATTTTATCAGTCTAATCAAATTATTGTATATGCAAATTGAAAAGTATGTATAGTGTAAAATAAACGTAGTAAAAATTCTATTTCAGAATTATTGTCCATATAAAGCATTTTTTTTTCATTTTAACATTGACAAACGCACGTAACTGAGCATTTTTTGGATGATAACATATCATTAAAAACGTCTTTATAGTTTGTGCATCAAATTAAATTTAGAAAAGTTAAAATAAAGAAAACATGTGCGGAAATGAAATGGATATCATTATGAATTTGAGATTTAAGATAATGCAAGAAAACAATTTTGGTGAGATAATACATTTGACAGATATGATCATCAATTTCACAGTAAATGGTAAGACACATTGATTAGCCATTTGGCGAGAGTTAAGCCTATTATCGCGCTCGATTAATCTTTGACGCCTATTTTTTTTAAAAAAAACATTATTGTGTCTTCTTTCCTCTGACTGAATGGAACTTTTAAAGAACATGGCAGACCCTTTTCAGATCATTTCTAATAACATTTTGTAGCTCCATTAATTTACGAGATGTTGAATTCTCTAAAAGGGTCAGCTAGAGATTTGTTTACATTTAACTGTTGCTATTCGATAATAAATAATAACGATTTCTGTGCCACCTACGGTAATGTTTTGCATATATAGGTTTTATGGCACAATTTGTTTTTACTAATTTCGACGTTTTAAAAGCAATGAAATGTAACAAACACATTTTTAATGAAATCAAATTAATAAAAAATTTCTAGAACTGAAATTTCTTAATGAATTATTCATCTTTCTACAGATATAAAGGATCTGTCTGTCTGTCTATCTATCTATCTTTCTGTCCGTCTATATTGTTACTAACTTAGACACTTTTTTTGGTAATAGTGTTCCAATTCTTTTATAATTTTTTTAAGTTGATAAGATGCAAAAATTAACAAGTATCATTTCAAAGATGAGAAAACAAATGATAAAACGGTTTAATTGGAATCAAAGTTTATTCTTTTTTATAGTTCTTTGATAAATCTCAAATAGATTTCAAAATCAGATAATTACATATATTGATATCATACAGCATTGAAAATAATAAAAAATGACAAAGCCAATTATGTGTGAAGTATTTACCATTTTCTTAAATGTTTGCAACATATTTACTTAAACATCTATGGTTGTAAATTCTAAGCTCATAACTTTTCAAAATTTTATCATCTTTAAACATAGTCTACTTCATTCCATTTTCTTTGCTTAACAACAATTAAAAATATGTATATAAATCCTTTTACAATATTTATATAGCGATTAACGTTTTTCTTTTTCAGCATAATAACTTCTCACTATCATAAACAAGTTTTAAGTTTTTGGATTTACTAATTATGTATCACAGCTTATTAATTATTTTTAATTCCCTTCATATTTCTTTTGAGTGCTGGAGCATTTGCCTATTTAGGTGAACCAATGTTAATGCTACAGAGTAATTTATTTGATACATGGTTTTCACTAGTACACCTCACAATTTAAAAGTTTTTATAATTCTTCTAAGAAAAAGAAATGTTTATGCAATATATTTTTATTTTATAGGTTGGCTATATGAACAAAGACGCTTGCTTAGGTTTACAGCAAGAATTGCAAATGTTGGCACAACTGATTTCCGTCCATTTTTGCCAAAACATGCATGGCAATGGCATATGTGTCATTTGTAAGTATACATTGATAATTAATAAAAACTCTGTTAAATAGCACTCATTTTACCTTAATGTATATTTAATTTAATTTCTTTTACCTCAATATTCATCTTAATTTATTAACCCTTCAGTGTAACGCGCAGCCATTTGGCTACATGTTCATATTTCGATTTATAAATTTCACATGTCTGTTCCAAATTGTAACAATGGATGTTTATAAATCCTTTTTTTTTATGCTTTTTCATAAAAATTTTTATAAAAAAACTCAAAGGATTATAATAGCTATACTAGAATTAGATTTAAACTGGAAATTAGGAAAATACCGAGACTATTGTTATATGAATAGTTCAACCATTAAAATTACAATTCTAAATACATTTTTGCTGAATAAAAAATATATTGGTAAAATAGGACTTTTATTTTTTATTTAAAAAATGTTATAATGTGATTTGTGTCACTAAGATATTATTTAATTCATAATGTAGCCATTTGGCACATTTTAATTTTTTTTAAAAATTTCACAGAAAAATAAATATTTTAAAAATAGTTTTTTGAATTATATGCAGTTATTCAAAACACTTAACTTTTTTTTTTGTAAAACAATAAAAAAATCGTACATTGTAGAGGGAAAAAAAATAATCTTTTATTAATTAGAATTTTTTTTGTTTAAATTGATTTTGTCAGTCGTTTATAATTAATGATGCAAAACAGAGAATAAAACTAACAAGCCGTGAAGCCAATTTCAAACTTTTAATTGTTTTGTTTTCTCTACCATCTAACTAGATGACAGCTGTTTCGTAAATGTAATTATCTCATTGAATCCGATGAAAATTTGAAGAGCAATTCCGCTATTTGTACTTTACACGGATTTTTTAAAAATCAAATTATTGATTCTATGAATGATTTAATTTTGTCTTATAAATTTAAAGAAGCAATAATTCGATGCATGGGGACGGAAGTTTTTAATGTTTATTGCATTATAACTTTCAAACATGATGAGCAAACTTGGAAGAGGAGTGATAAATATTATGTCTTCCAACTTTCGTCATAATTCTTCGTTTTGGAAATGAAACGCTATTGTGCTAAATGGCATTTAATTGTGAAAACGATGAGGCGAAACTATACCAATAAAAACAACAAAAGAACCTTTATTAAACAATTTTCAGAGTAATTGTTTAAAACGATAATAAGCCATTTATCACAACAGCAGTATGAGGATCGATGAATTCATTTAGTAACAAATCAGACATGTCTTCAGTAGCTGTAAAAATTCAGGCGACAATCTCTTCAGATACAAATTATTTTCATAGAAGGAAATCAAAATATGCCAAAATCGGGTGATCAGGGGGCCAAATTACTAATCTACTTCACCATGGAAAAGCGATGTCCAGATATTATTTCTTATCTAAAATTGACTATGGTGTATTGAATCGGAATCTCATACGTAAAAGCAATATGCAGAAACATTCTACAGAATTCTACCAAGATCTGTTGCAGGAAAATGCTGCAGTTGAGAATAATTATTATAAGGCGGAAACAAAATAAGATGCTGTACCATCAACAATACTAAAATTTGCATCCTTTTCATTACCCTTAATGAATTTGTGTGACTCCCTCCCCCCTCTTCTTGTCTGGAAAATAGCAGCCTGAATAACTCATTTGAGGAGTGACCACACTGCGCAAAGACTACTATTGCTACGTGGCATCTTTTCTTTTTGTCATAATATCTCCATTCTTTACCCATGAATATGTCGACAACAAGCTGCAGAGATATGGATCATTTCTAGTAAAACTACTGAATGGAATCTAATCACACACACACACACATACACAAAAAAACACAATATATATTTAATACAATATATATTAGCAATATATTCTTAATCAGTTGAGGCATTTTAACCAATCACAAGTTTGTCCTGCATTTGGTTTCTTTGGTTTTAAAATTCAAATCAGTAATTGACAAGTCAGGATATATCTTCCAACAAAAGACAGAAATAAATGAATTAGTAACAATAATCTTAACGTTTGAAAATTATTTATAGTCAAACTACTCTGATAAATAATTATACACATCTCTCAGAGATAGCAGGTTTAAGGTGTCGAAAATTTGAGCAACACTCTCCATTTAGTGGATTTAACCTACTTTTAAAAATTTTCTTTGTGTACACTGATCGAACCTGGAAACTAAGACTTGACAAATAAAATGAAACATTCGTCCATTTATTAAAAGCCAGAGTCGTTTCACAAAGTTTCGTCTGGTTTACGAAAAAGAAGTTTTTGTTATAGAGAAGACTATAATAAACTAAATGGACAATTTATGTATACACAAAAATCTTTCATATTAACTACCTACCAGTTTATTACCAAACAATTCTTGCAAAAATTCGGACAGTTTTTTGGCGATCGGTGGAAACCCTGTAATGTGAAATGGGCCAGAGGCATTGAGCAATCTTATGCATGGTATGATAATATATATATAGTGTTACGAATCCGTAATGCTGCTTCCCAGCATAGTTGGTTCCATCATTGGAAAGAATGTTTTACAGTCATCTCTATGGGACAGAGCCTGGGCGTCGTGTCGGGGGTCCCAGAGCTTGGCGACCAATTTGGCGACTTTGGCGCCAAAATAGATTATATCCGAAACTTCGAGAATTTTCCCGATCCGTCCAGTAGGAACCGAGATACGCCTCGAACGTTCCTGATTGGTTGAGAGGCTTCTAGCCCCGCCCTCCTGAGACCTATAAAAGGGGCTGCACTGCCAGAGAAGTGAAGGGAGACCAGGGCAAGTTATGACGCCAGGGCTGAAAGTTACAAGGACCGTGGAGATAGCCTTGCTACGCAAGGCGGGCGCTCCGTAAAGTTTACCATCATCTGAGAGAAGTGAAGGAGTAATCCGAACCGGAGTCGGAGAGGTAGAAGACGGAGGAGTCGGAAGCGACTGAGGCAAGCTAGTGCTGAACTGAGCTGTGCGCTACTGTCTGCGGTAGATTCTGGTTGTATGCTACACGTCTCGGGTGAAGATAATCGTCTTCTGTGCTGTATATAGTTGTCGCTTTGTGCTGTCCTGTGTGTCTTCGTGTAAATAAACGTCGTTGTTTTTATTCTACTTCTGCCTGCTAATTGAGCGTTCTACACACCATATCACTTCCACTATCCAAAAGAACCCCGGTAAAGAAAATTTCGTAATAACTTCCACCATCCAAACGAACCCCGGTAAAGAAAATTTCGTAACAATATATATATATATAATGTGCGTGTGAAGATATTTTTGGATCTCTCCAAAATGCAGGCTAAGCTGTTCTTGATTTTTTGGCCGCATAAAAATGTATATATTGGAGCTCGTATTTTACAGTACACGACAGCTTTAAGATGAGCGAACCAGAAATTGAAGAAAATTATTTGATCTCACCAAAAACTGATCATGATTTGCAAGTCTCATGATTATTTTGTATGCTGAGCGCCATATTTACGTATATTTTTGTAAAACTAACTATATTCGGAAAGCGTACACTTTTTTTTTATTTTAACTTTACACCGCATGTCTAACTGCTAATAACATCTGGAATTTTTAACAAAATTGTACGAAACTTAAAGAATTTGTGATAGTTCCAACGGAGCATTAGATTAAAATTCAAAAATTTTGAATATTCAAGGAATTATGATTATTTGTTGTAAATAATTTTTTTATGTGGCATGCGCGAAATATAGTCTATTTTCTGTCATAATTTTTAGCCAGATATATGAGATAGTTTAGAGATAAGATTCCAATACAATACCATTAACTCTTTCAAAGGATGTGTCAGCGTGTATATGTCCTATTTTTGCAATTTTTAAAAAATAAGATATCTTTTTTATAGCCTTATAAAGCTACCTAGCATTCTTTAAGTTTTTTACAATACCAATAGATGGCAGCACAATAATTTGAAAGTATTCTATTATATCACAAAAAATTAATGGCAGAACCATGTTTTAACATGACGGAAATTACTTTATTCCTAGAAATTTTATTTTTCCATTCTAAGTATTATTTTTGTGTCTTTCATGATATAAAAACTTCCAAGTCTCTAAAAAGTTCTTTTATTTAATTAAAAAATGCCTTTGAATTAAGAGTTGAATTATGCGACGTCTTGAGGCTGCCACCGCTCATCTGATGGCATCACCAAGCCATCCAGCTATTTATTTTCCCATGGATCGGCGCAGGTGTTCTTTTCTTCTCGGATATCTGTATTCTTTCATCAAATTCCTTTACTTGTTGGAAATAATTTTTTTTTTCTTGTGCATAGTAAGGGACGTGGGAGAAAAAAGGCTGAATCAGAAGGTTAAAAATGCTTCTGGAAAATATCTTCATAAATAATTCATATGTTCGCTTTTATTTTTTCTTTATATTTAAAACTTATTAAAAACTTAATTATTACTGTTACTTGCAAGTACAAATTATTGGCAAATATTTGAATGGCGAAAATTCTTGAAAATACTTTGATGTGCATAAAGCTTTAGCTCTTTTTGAGGCTCTTCCATCTCATGAAGGATCTGAAGCAAGTGGTGAGAATTCGTCAGATGACGAATACATACTACTTCAATTTGATTAAATTGTGATAAATTAGAGAGATAGCTATTCTGAATAAAGGAGTAATGTCAGAAATACAAACATCGTTTGTCCTTCACTAGCTCGTGAAACTGTGTGGCAGAGAAAATAAATCCAAGAACAGAAATTCCCGAGTTTTCGGAAGAAGTCGACCCTTTATTTCATCATTAGAATATAAATCTCCCGTTTCATTAATGCTGAATGTTATGTTTATGGAAAGCATAGTGTTCCAGACAAATCTTTATGCCACTCAGATAAGTATATTTTTACATTTTTGGAACAAACAATTTTCGATTGAGATACTGCTATAATAAAAAGGAAAAATTTACTCATAAATTTATCAGGTGATAAACTGCTACAATGTAAAGAGTTTGAATGGGCATTGAGTAATGATGAAATTTTATTTCCAGACAAATCTTTATGCCACTCAGATAAGTAACAGTTTCGTGCCTTTGAATTTAAGAGAGCTATGCACGTTTTTGGCCATAAATTTATTAATGCGTATTAAAAATTCCTTAACTATAAGGATTACTGGTCAACACAGGAGGAATTCAACGATCCTTATATCTCAAAGCTAATACCAGTGAAGAGATAATGAAACGTCTAAAGAAACTTAGGCAATTAATTCAACTCTGGTTGGAAAAATCATTATATTTTTATGGACAGTTATTTCACCTCGCAAATTTTTTTCACATTTTTGGAACAACAATTTTCGCTTCAGATACTGCTATAATAAAAAGGAAAAATTTACTCATTTATCATTATGTGATAAACTGCTATTATTTTTGAAATGGAAAGATAGGGGATCCAAAAAGAAATGTGAGAATATTCTTTCGATTCTGGGAAATGAAACAACCAGAGTTTCAAATGCATCGCAGAAAGAAAAGCATGAGACAATGACACAAGAGCCTGTCCTCATATAATAATCCTTCAATACAATAAAAAAAATGGATTTGTGTATTATTTTGTTCAATTGAAATTCAAAAAGATATTGACATTATAATAAGTCGATCTTTAATTTCTCACAAAAAAAAAACTAAATAATGAGGGTTTTTCTACAAATTGATATTTTTTAAATTTGAATAATCGAATAAGTGTATTGAATTGTATAAGGATTCAAAATATGCATAATAATAAATTGCAATAAATTTTATTGTTATTCACATTAATAGCACAAGCATTAGAATTGTAACAAGGTATAACATTATATACACTAAATAACTGAAAGCACCCGAATGCCTTTATACTCTGCATATCCTCGGTGGCGTCAGTTACTAACAAAGATTGAGTCCACCCTTTGATGCAATAATGATTGTTACTCTTATGAGGAAGGCTAACCACACGTTTTAAGAATGTTTTTACAGAAAAGAATTTTAAAATATAAAGCTCAATCACTGATGTGAAAGATTTGCTGTCTATTTCGAAGTCAAAGGTTCCAATTCATTTTTATATTGAGGAATATTGAAATGTAATAATTTTATATTGAATTAACCGAATGGGTGTCTGGATATTATTTCATAGAACATCAATGAAATGAAAAGAAACTTCAAATTCGAGTTAGATAGCAACTTTTGTGGATTTGTCAATTAAACAAATGATTAATTTATAAGTTAAAATCGTTCTTTTTCAACTTATGAAAAGAATAACTTGCATTAAATGGCCATTAATTTCCACCACAGCAAAGAACTTTTCTTGAATTTAAATCTGAAACAAGTCTATTTTTATAATACCGTTTTACATGAATTATAATAATTCATGTTTTAAACAATTCAGTTTTTTTGGTTTGCATTTCATCTACAGCTTGAAACTGCGAATTGGAATTTCTTTCATGAATTATTTTATTCTGTGCAGGCATTATCACAGTATGGAGGTTTTTGCTCATTTTGATGTCATCAATAATCGAGGTGAAAAAGTAGCTGAAGGTCACAAGGCAAGCTTTTGCCTGGAAGACAACAACTGTTTACCTGGAATAGAAAAAAGATATGCATGTGCCAATTATGGAGATCAAGGTATATCGGTTGGATGTTCAGATACTTATCTGCACACAGTTGACTGCCAATGGGTTGACATAACAGACCTGCAGCCTGGAATTTACAAATTTAAGGTATTTTAAAATCTGTTGTTTTTAGTAAAATGTTATCTTTTATTAGAATTCCTTAATTAACAATTTGGAAAAACTAAAAAGCACAATACAGATTTTTTTTTTATTCACTGGTTCACTTATTTTAAAAAGGGAGGGTTTTCATAAACTGAGGGCTATAATGTCTGGCTTACACAGATATTATAACCCTCAGTGTTTACCTACTTTTTTTTAGATATTTACTTATTACTTTGAAAAGACTTAATTTATGTTAAATGAAAACAATTTAAGCATATAAAGAAATCTTTTTTCTACATTACTGGTTTATGGTGAATGCAATTTAAATAAAAATTATTTGAAATTATTGAACTAATTGTGCAAAGTGGTTAAATATCTGAATATGTGGTAATTAATTATCCTGTTGTTGACGATCTTGAGTTATAGGTGACTAATTTCTACAGGGTTCTGTTTCTCGAGACATTTCTGGTCATAGCAAAATAAAAGCAATATTTAAAAATTTACATATTATACATTTATTCACAGTGGAATATGATCTATGATACATCATAAAGAATTATTTTTACTACACTTATATAGAAATGATTGAAATAATTTTTCCTTTTTTTAGGTTTCCATAAATCCAGAATTCAAAGTAGCTGAACTAAATTATGACAACAATGCTGCTGTGTGTACTATGTACTATAATGCTGTCACAGTACGCATGCTGAATTGTACTTTACAAAGACCATAAATACAATTTTGATACAAAAGCAATTGAATAAATGGTTTGAAATATGTAATAATTTTTTTAATGATCAGTGATAGTATATTAACATTTGTTCTATATTACATAATATTCATAACAAGTTTAGAAAATATCTTAAAAATACATTTTCAACTTTGATTCTGCCACATCTATTTCTTCATCTTTACTAAAGATTAAGTGAAATTTCAAGAAACAGAAATAGTGAGAGAAAAAAAATGTAAAAATAATGCTCTTTCCTTTTTAATCAGTAGAAAAGAGAAAAAAAAAAATAGTTACACAGTAAAAAACAAACTATATGAATTTTTAGTGTGGTTTGAGAATTTTACCCAAATGAATACTGTTTGCTATGCAAATGTGAGGAATCTGCAATTCAGTGCAAAACGACTATTTATAATGCAATAATTTAAAGATATATTGTACATGATTTTTTTTAATGTTTTACAAAAACAGCTACATCTTAAAACGTGAATGTTGCTACTGACTGATTCTTATGTTACTACTTAAAAATCTGTTGTTTCTCTAAAACCATGCATGGAGTAAGTTATTTCTGTCTTGCTTATTTATAGCGAGAATATGAATGTGAAATTAATCAACAGAGTAAAATTCTAAAGCTTTCATGTTTGCACATAAAATTTTTTTTTACATAATTGTTCACATTTTAATACATATAATTTACACATAAAACAATTTTAATAAGTCAAAATTATCTGCTATATCAATTCAACAACGAATGTAAATAGTTATGACTCTTTTACTTATCTGTAAAAAAGCTTTTAGAAATAATCTAGAAAAATTTAATAAAAGCAGTTTTTATATACTAAAACATATTTTTATTTTAATTACTTTCTTTTTTTTTTAGTCTTTAATTGATAATACATTATTATAAGCATCGTAGAGTTTTGAATTCCATTTTTCTTGAATGAATAACAGATAGGGCTACCATGCATATTCAATTATTTAATTAAATTATAACATTGTTACTGTTAACAATATTTCAAAATTCTAGCACCCTCGGGAAGTCCGTGAATAAGCAATCACTAAATTCTATCGTTACACACATGAAACAAGTCAGGTTATACATAAATGTATAAATAGAGGCGACCATGAAAATCAAGCATACTTCATTAAACGAATCTTTTATAATAATTACACACACTAATATACATTATAATATCAATTTATTAATTGAGATACGACTATATTCACAAGATAATCATCATATAAAGTTTTGATCAAAACCACATTTATTCAAGATTTACTGGTATCATTGCAAAATTCTATAAACAAAACTTGTATCATGCATATACTCTGAACATTTACAAAAAGCACACTCACTGAAATATTCCATAAAGTGTAATGAATTCAATCATTTGGAATAATAATTTAAGATTAAATACATCTAGTGTGACAATAACATACAAAATAACAACATTATAAACTCGAAAAGGGATGGGTTTATATGCAGCTTCAAAACTTCACAGGACAAGATGTGGTAGATGAGGGACTTCAGAGCTTTTGAAAACAAATAGTAAATGTCTTATGATGGTGGTGATCAGTTGATGTTACTGATCACTATCTGATTCAAATGACCAATGAAAATCGGTCTCCTTTCGTTGTCATTTGTCTGCTTCTTCAACACCTGCTTGAGTCATTAAATCACCAATGTTTTTCTCTAAATCATCTATGCGGTGACCCATATCATCAAGTGCTGAAGTTAAAGAAAAGGCTAACAAAATATTAGAAATACCAAAGAGAAGACATTGCAGAACTTATGGCATTTTAAATGTTATATACTTAGTTATTTTCTAACAGTAAAACTTCAGAAATGCTTTACTGCATATATTATTTTGAGTACTCGTATATTAACTATATGGCAAACTTTAGGCTTCACATCATTAATGAGCATAGTCAATAAATTAACACAGCATCTTTTTTTTTTTTTGTGATTAAAAATGGTTGCAATAAAAATATCTTTTGCAAGTTTGTTTAAGTGATTAATTACTGGTATGTTGTTAATACACATGTACCTTATTTTGATACAGGCTGTCAACTAGACAGAGAAATTTGTTGATGTTAATATTTATAAATTAATTCCATGTTAATGGTGAATAAAGTCAAATTATTTTAGCTATGACTAGCATGACATCTATGATACTTAATCATTGGTTGCAATAAATGCAATACCTTTTTTTAAAATTAATTACTGACATGCAGCAAATACACAAGTACCAGTACATGATCTTCCCTTTTCTTGCATAAAAATTCGAATTCCTTTTTAAAGGTTTCCTAAGGCTACTCAGTATTTTTAAGACAATCTGAAATACAATGAATGATATTCTAATAATAAAATAAATAAATTATTTAGTTCATAGAACTTGTTACAAAAATTGTTTGTGCTCTACAAAAACAGCTGTAGATGAAATTTCCATTTAGATTGTACTAGCATTCTGAGTTTGCCTTCATTAATAATGACATAAAAAATTTTAAACTATATATAAAAATATACAATTTAACATTTTGAAAATTTATCGATTATGAAAAATGTCTTAAAGAATGAACATTATTCATGTTTTCGCCACTACTGTACTCTTCATAACAACTTAAAGACTATAATAATTTTCTTTCAGGAGTCTAAAAATTTTTTATATTTGAATATACAAAAATGCACCAGGTACAGAAAACACTATTACAAGAGATAGAAAAATTAACATTTTTTTTTTTAATTCTTTAAGCATTGTTTTAACTTTTTCTCGATACTTTCTCTTTTGCTGAGCAGCTAAAACTGTTTAACTGATAGATCTATTTTATATCATTTGTCAACTTGGTTTTCTTTCCTAATTTTTCAAAACTTTCCTAGTTCTTTAACTATATTTTGCAGGCATGTTTTCTTAATTATTAGTATCATTAAAAATAATCTTTAAAACAAAATTTTTAAGGATCAAGGAACTCTGTATAGGTTCTTTAAAATTATTATAATATTTAATAAAATGTTAAAAAAATATAGATATGAATATCAAATCTTCTTAGCACTCTGACACCATAAAAAATACTTTAAAAATATTATGAGAAATTTAAAAAAGGAAAAGAAATAAAAGGATATTTCTTGCAAGAATTTGATCGGACATAATTTGAAATTTATCTTGCATCTGTTGCAGCAAACTTTGCACCTGAATAGAAAATAAAAAAGATTTAATCAAATTATTATGATCAATCCATTGCAATGCAATAAAAAATTACTTAAAAAATTACTTAAAAAATAAATAAAAAAATTAAATGACACAATTCTTCATTATAGGATTTAAATTTTTAAAAATCTGCATTACGAACAAATAAATTATTAAATAATATATTTATCCACTGAGTTCATTTTAAATCAAAAGACAGAAAATGTACCAAAAATAAATATTTATAAAGTTTGAAAACCGAGTTGAAATGGTTTACATAATCGAAATATTTGCATAAAATATCAAACCTTCTCCATTTAAAAGAAAAAAGGAATTTTTTCTCTCTCACTTTCATTCCCCCCCCCCTCCCCCTGCTCTTTCTTTCTTTCATTTTTTAAAATTCTAAATATATAATTTTTTATTTATTTATCAATTTCCTAATTTTGTTTCATAATAAATATTAGTCACCTTTGATATACAGCTGGTTTGTTGGATTATCGATTAGATAAAATTCCACTTGAATCTTTTATATATAGTTTAGTCTTTCTCAGCAAAAGGTTTTTAACATTCATTGTGATATATGCCTTTCTATTTTTCTGCCATTTCAACTAAAATTGAAGTTTAATTTTAAAAAGGAAGTTGTTAAATTTCTAACTAAATCCAGTAACATGTTTGTTGAAATGAAACATATCCATAAAAAAATACAAGAATAAAAAGGTGAATCATTGAATTTTGAAGTTTTGTATGCATTACAAAATATAGTTCAAGTCTAATGTAATAGGTATTATTCAATAAAATTTGATTTAATAATAAAAAAAATCAATGCATTACAAGAAAAAAGCAAAACATCGAGTTAAAAGAATAATAATATAAAAGTGTTAATAAAAGGAATAAACTTTAAAAAATGTTCCTTATTTCTTACTTCACAATATAAACATTAGCTGAAATTATCACTTAATTAAAAATTTTATTAAAAATATACAAAAACCATTTAATACAAAAAAAAATATTTTAAACAAAAATCTATTTAATATGAAAATTAAGCTTAATTTTCATATTTCTATCAATATTGATAAGAAAAATATCAGCTTGAAATATTAGTGACAACAATAAAAATACTGTTGTAAAATATACTTAAAAGAATCTTAGAAATTAATTAAATAATTATGGCAATTAAAGTGGTATCAATGATTTTTTTTTCAATTTTAAGATGGTGTAAAATTTATTTTTGTGCTAGAATATATTTATTGAAGCTATTACTAAATTTAAATTAATTAAAATAGCTTTGGGATACACATTCTCAACTTTTAACTTATGCACAAGCCAAGTTTGGTCGCTCTGTGTCAAACAATCTGGTCTACAGTGCATCATCACACAAACACATTCTTTATTATAAGACAAAATTTTATCGAAAAAAAAATTAACTGCCATAATGAGTTTAAAAAAAATTATGCCCAGAGCCAGAATTTGCCAAGATGCACTTGCATTCAAATCAGTTATTTGCATTTTTAAATATTTTAAAAAGATGACTTAAAATTAGTAAAAAAATATTATATAATTATGATGGTATAGGAAATAGAATATTTTTATGACATCAAAATGATAGCAGATGAAAGAGTATTTTAGCAATCATTACAAAACATAAAGAGAATGTCATTAACTTGGCAACTGCAACAAAATATATTAGAAACAAGCTGCCATCAATGACTCACTTGATTATTTACTATATAATTAATTTATGTAATTTGATATGCTGGGTAAGATGAAAGTACCAACAGCTAATAGATGTTATGAAATGGATTAGAATACACAAAAGAAAGAATGTACATGCATAAAGTGTAATAGTATTAAAACTATATGTTGATGCATAAACAGAACAAAAATTATTAGAGCCACACTTTAAAAAGCGAATGAATTTGGCAAAATATTCAATGTGTTTTCACTACTAATATCAATAGTAAACTTTCTGGCATTAAAAGTATCTATAGTAAAATTATCTTTGTTAACACAGAAAAAATATGTAACTTAATACTTTATTGAAAAAAGATTGATATTCATTACAAAAAGGAAAGTATTGTTGTAAATTGTATTTAAAAATTTGTATAAATTAGTTGAAAAAAAAGTTGTATGATAATGAAATTTATAGCATTGAATAGGTATATAGAGAAAAAAAATTCTCTAAATTTTGGCTTTTCAATTAAAAAAAAATTACTGTATATTAAAAAAAATCTATCTCTATATAAATATTTTTGCAAAAAAAAAACCTCTAGTCAAAACACATGTATAGATTTTATTCATAAGATTAGACATAAATTAGATAAGAGAAAAAAAAATGCAACATCAGTTCTTACTGTTGTGGAAGTTCAAGGAAAATTGGTAAATTGTTTTAAGAAACACAATAAATAAATGAGTCAAATTATTTTTAGCTTCCGTTCAGCAAATCCTAATTTGGAGCAAGATTTTTAAAATTTTTATTTCATATAGTGAGTTTAGTCTCCAGTAATATAATACATTTTTTTTTGTTTGTTTCATTCTTTTAAATCTCTATTATCCTTCAAAAAATATCTATATAAGTTTTGACTGAGAAATATAGTCTAAATGGAAACATATTAAATTAAGCTAAGTCAAATTTATTAAAATTAGTCTCAGTTCACATCTAGAAATATTCATCAAATATATAACTTTAATATTGTAAAATATCGTTGAGAATAATATTTTTATATCATGGAAAATGTTACAATTTTGCTTATTTATAATTAAAATATTAAAGTGAGATCTAATTGAAATTACAAAATTAAAAGTGATCGAGAATCAGACAATAGGGAAAAAAATACCCTATTTAGAATGCAGAGAAATGAATATAATGATAGTGGTAAGTATCAGAAATTTAACAAATGGATAGTGAAAATTCATAAGAGAAAAATAATTAAAATTATATTCCTCCGGTAAGTATTTTTGAATCTGTTCAAATAAATACTTTATATTACTATTTGAAGCAGAAAATTATGGAACAATTTAATATATAGAAGTCTACAGTTAAAATTACTAAAAAAATATCAATAATTTTTGATCAACAAATGAATCTAATTTTTTAAGACACTACATTTAAAGAGCTAAATACATTTTGCTTTATGTTGTATATATGTATGTATTAGCAGATAAAAGGTGCGTAACCATCTCACTTTTCAAAAAAAAAAAAAAAGAAAAAAAAGAGAACTAGTTAAGTCAATTGGAGTTTCGCAACAATTTAAACGTTGTTCAGTATAATTTCATAAATTAACAGAATATTTATTGCACAAAAAAATCTGATAAGAAACGAATTACTTTAATGTACTATTAAGTTTCTCTAAATTTAAATAACATGCTCGTAAAAAACTTTAAAATAAAATTCAGCAAATGCCAATTTGATTGAAATATAAGCAGTAGCATGATACTGCTTTATAAAGAATAAATATTTAAAGCAACGAATTAATCAATAAAGTATTCTCACATATTGGGTTAAATCATGGATACTTTTGGGATCAGGAAGTGGTTCGCCACTTGCGCTACGATTTAATTCAGTTTTCATTTCTTGAGATTTATTAGCAGATGACTGATTGGTGTCCGCCATTATTGATTAATAAACAAAACCTAGAACAGAAAACATCTTTCTTCAAATACCATTGAAGTAGAAGTGCTTTACATTCCTTTTAGTTGTCAACTGAATCGAAAGAAGTCCACTACAACTCAAAAACAGTTTGCTTCTAAATTTCATATTTGAAATATTTTCATGAAATGGTTAATCAATCCTTTTTATGAAAATGAAGTACATAGTAGATGTACTTCACTTTCTGATATTTACTGACTGACCTTTGCTGATATTTACTTCTATATTGGTTTAACTGTGAACCGAATCATTTGTTTACAATACAATCACTCCGCCTAAGTTGTTGCAGAGGAGCTGTGAAACAGTGATTTTTGATTGTTATTAAAAATGGTATTAATTTTTTTTATTCTTATTGAAAATGAAGTATTATACTTGAAACTTTTGTATAATGATTAGAATCAATTAAAATTCAATGCCTTTGGTAGTATACATTTATTTTGTATTCCCATCTAAGTTAGGATATTTTCGTTTCATTTTTTAAACTTTCTAACGAGCTCACCTCTATACCAACATAAAAGATCCGGTATACTTCCTATAATCGCTGTTATGAATTACAAAATTTAAGAGATTAATTATTTTATGTCTAAACTTGATGATGTAATTCTGTTTTTTAACTTTGAATTTGTGTTCACTCTGTAAAAGAGTAAAGTATTTTTACATAAGAATGCTTGCTAACTTTGTGAATATTTCCTTCTAAATAGTTTTTCTTTATTACTTGTCGAATGAGCAATATAGCTATTATTTGTATACATTATTTTTAAAACAATAATATACAGTAAAAACTTACATCAATGGTTATGCATATTTCTGAAGTGCAAATAGCAAATTCACAAAATTCTGTTAATGCCTGTCATTTCAAACATTGATTAACAGTTCATCAAAAGAAGTTATCAAAATAACTGAAATGCTTTAATAGTGTTCTGTGGTAAAAAGTTATAAAATGAAATTCTTCTTTAGGGAATCTCGCACATACTCGCCAGCTGGGAAGTTGAAGAGAAAGAGATTGTTATTTTTTTGTTAATATTATTTTTTACAAAAAAAATAAATTAAAATTAATATTAGAAGTTTATTAAAGGTAAAATTGTTATATTAAATTATATAGGATGCTATATTAAACTATGTAATTATGTTATGTTGTTGTTGTCGTCGTGTCTATGCATACAGTGCTAGTGCAAAAGATTAGAGTCCTCCAAAAGCTTTGGTGACAAGATATAGATTGCATTAGTGTCTATGCATACAGTGCTAGTGCAAAAGATTAGAGTCCTCCAAAAGTCTTGGTGACAAGATGTCGATTGCGCTATTCATAGAAGAGGGGTGCCATTGCCTCCGGAAAGGTTGGACTTCTGCTTGTTGGTCCACGGGAGCTATTTTATTTCACTCCTACCAATGGTAAACCAAAGTAGGCATTCCCCTATTTGCCGCCTGGAGACACGCTCTCTAGGGGTTACAGGCTCCCTTAAGAGTTATGTTAAATTTTATATTAAATTATGTAGCATTAGAAAAATGAAACATTTTTTTTAATTTCTGAATATTTATTTTTTTCTCTATGATGACCTATTAATAAATTATTTTGATGTTTATTTAAATATATGCTATTACATAAAATAAAAAATTTATAAAAGTTGAACATTTTTTTTTTAATTTTAGGTTTCTTTTGAAGATTTTTTTTATTATTTGAAATTAAGCTTTTTATGATATTTTACTGTTGAAATTCTGTATAAACCTGTTAGAGATTATCATATCATTTAATAAATACCAAATTTGTTTTCTAAAACAAAATGTCTTAAATTGAAATTTTGCAATAACTTGTAATTTTAGGATCATCCATGTTCAACTCCTCAACACATTTTATAAATCTAACTATTTCATAAAATTTATCATAGATGCACTATTTATATTGATTTTGAAAATGCCAAACCTAATGCAGTTTTTTTTTGTTTGTTTGTTTTTAAATTGCAGCTAAGTACAGTTTTAAAAATTCGATCAAAAGCAATGAATAGAATTTGTTTGAATTTACAGCATTTTTCATGCACTTTCTTGTAATTTATGACATCAAGTAGACTAATGTAAAAAATAGTCAACATCTAAATAAAAATTTTAACTATACACAAACAGTTTGTAATGTTACAATATACTTGATGAAATATAAATTTTGGTAGTGATGGGTTTAAGCTTGATTTTTCATGAATATCTTGTATTTAGTTGAATAAAACAAGAATGCCAATTTTTACATTTCTCTGAAAATTGGAAAGAAAAAAACAGAAGAAAGACTATGGCAGGGAATTTAAAATGTTTTTATTATTATTATTTAGTAGTAGGACTTGATTATCATCTGATGCTTTAAAATACTTTTATTTGGTATTCATTATTTTCAAATATAATTTCTTACAGTGGTGGAATCGCAGGACTTACTTTTTCCAAACAATTCCTACTGATATTTTTTAAATTAACTTTTTTGCATATAAAAATGATAAAATAATCCAGATGGATGATTTTTTTTTTTACTTCATCAGGTTTTTTATTTTTGTATAAAATTTATCCTAAGATATCAGTTCCTTTCATAGAATAGTTGTGACAGAGCCTGATCTGCCATCTAATTTCAGTTCATTTGTAGATTTTAATTCTTCTTTTTCCCACCTTGCAAATCATTTGCAAGTAATTCACTACAGGAAAATATTCACACATAATTTCGATTTAATTTCAGAAAAAACATATAGTGGTGATGTCTTCCTTGGATATTGAATATAAATCAGAATGACTTATCAAGAATAATTCTGATGCAACATAATTCTTTTTGATTTTGTCTACTTTTGTAATATTTTCAATTGCTGATTTAGAAAATTGTGGTGTTTGAATTTGATTTTAGTAGGAGTCCTTATTCTGTCACAAGCCCATATTCCATGTACTGTAATCAAAAGGTGTTACTCGTAAAGTGGTGCTCTTCACTTAAAAAAAATTCTTTGTAAAAACAGAGGCCTCCCAATTTTTAATTTTTTCTAATGGCAAATTCACCTTAAAACAAAAAGCTAGTTGGGTATCAGAAATACTATTGAACCATTACTATATGTGTACTTTTTACAGACCACATTTATTTGTGATTAAATTTTTCATTGTTTAAGTTTTATTAATATTATGCTATTAACTTTTATTAAAATAAAGTTGAAAGACATTTTTAATTTATATTAAAGTTTTTAAAGTATGATCTCTTTCTCATAAGTATTATCAGCAAATTGCATGAATTAATTATTTTAGACTTTTTACAATAACCTTACTTCAAATTGATGTTCATGTATATTCTCATGGAAGTGTAAAAACAGCTTTCTTGTCATATTTGGTTCTTAAATACAGGACATTAGGGAAAAACCAAGCTTTAGTTTTAAATTGTTTTAAGCAAAAAATCTATTATCTTAAATTTATAGTCTATAATAAGTAAGTAAGTCTATAATAAGTAATTACATGGAATAAATTTTGAACTATGTAATTAAATAATAAAATTTTTTTGTTTAGCTTTTGACAAAATTTTTTTGTTTAACTTTTGACAAAATATTTTTATATTAGCCTAAATTATGTTGTTTACCACAAGAAAATGTCTGAGAATTGATGTAAAAGGACATTTGGGAAAGCTGATTTCATTCAGTGCTTTTGGACAAATTTTTGAAACTTTATATATCTGCAATTCTAAAACAAGTAGATATATGAAAATGAAATTTGATATTTTTCCGAACCTATGTAAATAGTACTGCCGAATTTTATGAAAATCTCTAATAGTGAGATTTATCAAGTATGTTGAGTTGAATGTGGAATGACTCTAAAATTATAAGCTATTACAGAATTTCAATTTAAAACATTTTGTTTAATGCAGAATTGATAAAACTTGTAGAATGTAAAGTAATAGTTGAAATATTTCTAAAAACAATGAAAATATTTTGATTTTTGCATACTTTTATTTTTAAAATGACTAAAATTTAATTTTGAGTAGTTGATAAATTGTTGCTGTTCTTAATATTATATATATATATATATATATATATATATATATATTCCCTGGAAGAGAAAAATTACATGTAAAGATAATCTTAATGGTTTTTAGTGATGTATACAACATTGAAATTGAAAAAATGTTTTAAATGAATTTTTTATTTATTTATTGAATGTTACAATGTTCTGCAAAAGTAGAAGTATTATTACTATTTTGAAACTTGAAATTACATTATATTTATTATATCTTCTTTTTGTATGATCTTTAGGAGTTAGATCATACAAAAGAGGAGATAATATTCTTAGATTAGTTTACTGATCTTTTATTGAGTTAGACTGCTACTAAAATTGAGTTTAAAGAGAAAATAATGAATTCATCTGAAATTATTCTTTAAATATTGTTAAAGAAGTATTAAAGATATTGTAAATTAAGCTCCTTATGAATAAAATATATTGTTAATGTTTGGAAAAATGGTTGGAGAACAGAAGCTGTACTGTAAATTTCTTAAGAATGTTACTTCTAAATAATTAAGAAAATATTTTTAGTTATTTCTTTTTCATTTAAATAATTTTGCATGACTATCAAATAAAGAATTCTAGAACTATATCTTTCAATTTAAACAATTTTTTTGGTTAAATAATGTATCCAATCTTTATTACACAAGTTTAAAGTTTTTCCCTTGATATTACAATTGAATGCTTTATGCATTTTATTCAAAGTGTTTTATAACATAATTTTTTTTAGCATGGCAGAGTAAAAGTGAGAACAACTGAAGAACAAGCTGAAATCAAAAGGCGTGAGCAGCAAGAAAAATTGAAAATTTACTTAGGAGCCACCAGAAAAATATTTGCAAAGGTATCAGTGAAGAAATAAGGAGAATTTTTGTTTTGTGTTTCTAAAATAAAATAGTTTATTAAATAAGATATGAAAAAAATAAAAAGTTAAATATAATTTATTTTATGATTTAATTATTCTTAAATCCTTTTTTGTTTGCATATTAGTTTTTTTAAAAATAAATTTTTAATTGTATATAAATTATTGGGAATTGATAGTTTAATGCAATATATCATTTTAAAACAATGAAAAAATAGTGAAAACTTTTTTAAAAATGCATTTAAAATATTGAGTTGAAGAAAGAATATTATAATTTATTTGTTAGCATTGAATTCCTTGAATAGATATGTTGACAGTAAGTAGTTAAAATATTAAGTATTTGTTTAAGAGGGTTTTTTTATTATTAAATAATATTATATACTGCACCAAACCCTTGTAGATCATTTAAGTAATAAACTGTTATAAGTATGAAATGAAACAGTCGATTCAGATCAGAAAACAGATTCACTTTAAGATTGCTTTAAATGTTTTTTTAACTGTTCATCGAAGGAACTACATATTGTTGTTTTAATTATTATTTATTATTAACCAAAAGTTTATTTTAAAATTTGTCTTTCCATCCTTAAAATAGAGGGCAGCTGAAGAATACGATGAAGAAGCATTGGAATTAACTGAAAGAATTCTTGAAAAGAATCCTGACTTTTATACATTGTGGAATTATCGTAGAGAAATATTGATGTTTTACAAGACTGTTATGTATGCAAGTTATGATTTTAATTATTTTACTTAATAATTTGAGTGATACATAGAAATAAATATTATTTAAATTAAAATGTTTTTAATTTGATTCTGGTAATTAATGCAATATTGTCTTTGTGATAGAACTTCTCTAGTAAATCGCACCAGCTAAAATACAAATGTACAGTTAGAGCTATCATATGTAGATTTTTTTTAAAACTGATTTTAAAATTATGGTTAATGAACTTGGAACACTGGCATATTTTTAGTGGCTGCCTATGCTAATCAAAAATTCACATTCCACATAAAAATTTGAAGATGTGTTTGAATTCCCAAACTGTGTTTTGAGTAAAAAGAAAAAAAAACTTGTTTTTATATTAAATTATTTCTTAGTCTAGCTTTTATTTGAAATTTGCTACATTCCAGTTATATATGGCATTCCTTCACATATTCCAGTAAGTTGGGCATATTATTTGAACCCTCCTTAAAGAAATAAAGCATTATTAGAAATCATGGATTTTTTCCCCTCTTTTTCAAATTAGCTATAAATGTATTATATAAATTGATAATTAGAGATGTTTTTATTACTAATGCAATTTATGAAGCATATTTTCATATTATTTAGACGTTTCAAAAACATTATATATAAAATTTAATCTGAAGTATCAGTACCTCACTCACTTTCACCATTCTCTGTAATTATTGAAATGGTTACCTTATTAGCACTTTTTAATAGTATTTTCTGTACTGATATGAAATATAAGTAACTCTGTCGCCTACACCATGAATCTTGTCTTATATTGAATTTTTTTCATTCTATTTATTTATTTGATTTTTTGCTACAAAAAAAAGTCCCCCCCCCCAATCATTAATGGGTATTAACCCTCTATTTCTTAGATGCAATCAAGTTATTTGTTTATAAACAATATTCTAACTTTCTGCATTAAGGAATAAAAATGAAAGACTTTTCTGGGAAGAAAGTGTCTTGCTTATTTTTAGAATTTAGAAGAAAAGTATTTTCTCATGATAACCATTCAGTGCATTTATGTTTATAAGAACAAGTAAATGGAAAATGTTTACAAACAAAATTATTTTATTTAGTTGATAATATAAGACCTCTCCTTATACATATGTTTTTTTTTTTTTTTTTTTTTTTTGTATTTCATCAGGAAAGTTTATTTTTATATACTTCAGAATCATATATTTCTGGAAAGGGAATTTTTTCTTGCATTTTACAAAAGTAGTTTCTGTACTATTCCCATATGTGAATTAAAACGTAATAGCTTTAACCTAAGCACCAAATGCCTTGAAAATTAGAACAAAGAATTCATTATATATTTCAACTACAAGAAACATATCATTGCATTAGATAAACTAAACTAGCATGCTTTTAAAACCTATGCAGTATGTTAATAAATCAGTGAAAAGAAATTTGTAGACTTCATAGATTAAACACATGACAAAATTGTTATAAAGTGCAAACTGTAAAAAAAAAAAAAAAAAAAAATGCATAGAATTACAATTGTTAAGTAATAAATGTGATGGGGAGCAACCTCTGTATCATTTTGGTAGAAGGAAATGAAACCAGGATTCGATCTTTTCTTCAAACTGACTATATTTTCAATTATATCATTATATGCATGATTTTCATCACCATTTCTTTTTCACCCTACATTAAGTGTCTCTTTAATAACAGGTTTGGGGAACCAAAATAAAAAAAAATAGTTAATATGTGTGTTCTCCCCTTTCTTCTTTATAATGTTGTATTTTAACTACTACTTTATGCCACTTTACTGGAAAATTTGCAAATAAACATTTTATAATCTTTTTCATCTGTATAATATCTTGTTCTATAATATTTTTCTTTTCTAGGACTGAAGAAAATCTGAAACAGCTATGCTTAAATGAAATAGATTTAACTCAAAACTGCTTAAGAACGAATCCTAAATCTTATGCAACATGGCATCATCGATTCTGGACGATGGAGTTTCAACCAGAAGCAGACTGGAAGAGGGAATTAAGATTATGTAGCTATTTCCTGACACTAGATGAAAGGAATTGTAAGTTTATGTAATGAAAGTTTTAATCATTTAGTAGCAATTTTAGTATTTAATTAATTAAATAGCTTATCTATTTTATGTTGCCTTTAATTTTCATTACAGTTCATTGCTGGGATTATAGACGTCTTGTGGGTAAAAAATGCAATGTTTCCCCAGAACAAGAATTAAATTACAGTACCAGATTGATTGAGGCAAATTTTTCTAATTATTCTGCATGGCACTATCGAAGCACTTTATTGCCTGTTGTTCACTATGATTCTTCAAAAGGTTCTGTTAAAGAAGATGTATTACTTAAAGGTATTAATATATCATTTTATGTTGATTTTAGAATAATACTCTAAATTAAGATTATTGGATCTAATACTAGACATATTTGGAACCATTTCTTATTTATTGTCTTTTGTTACTTATTGATTCTCCATTTGTTACTTATTGTTTTTGTTTTCAATTAAATCTCTTGTGCATAATTTCAATGATTTCAATTCCCTGAAAGAAGAATTTTTAAGCATTAATTTGTGATAAGCATTAGAATTATGCGATTTTAATAGTCTTTTTTTTTGTTTATTGGGCAAATGAACTTTCCTAATTAAGTCAAAACCCATGCCACCAGATTCTATTTAGAGCACAACTATTTGATAAACTATCTTCTAATAACATGTTTTCTTCATAATACTATTACTTAGCTCTCTTATTTCTGTTGTAAACTGCACAGATAATGAACAGAATTTTTCCTTTAACTTTCAAAAATAGGAGAAAATTACAGACCTAAGTATTTAGTGAGACAAAATTTGTTAGAATTTCATTGTAACAATAAAATGTATTGTTGAAAATTTTAATTTTTTTATACGAAAATACAAGAGTGACAAATAAATTGTTATCATTAAAAATATAATTAAAAAATTTTTATACAGTGTAAAAGTTAGTATTGTTCCAATAACATTTTCAGAAACTTTTAAAAAAAACTAAAATCCCAATTTTTAAAATTTTAATTAAAATCTCAAAAAAAAAAAAAAAAAAAAAAAAAACTCAAAGTATATGTGTTTTTTTTTTTACTTCAAGTTACATTTGTACCATATGATTTCTAGAGTGCCAGTATACACATATTTTTCTTTATTTAGCAGAAATTTATTAAATTGTTTTTCTTTGGCCATTATTTAGTGAAGTTTTTTTCCATGTTGCATATACTGGATTGTTAGTCCTTAATTATAATGCCCTTGTTCAAAGTATGGAGAAATGAGTGGACTTCACATTAAAAAGTAACACCTGTTAAAAAAAAAATGTTTTCTATGCATGGGAATTGTGTTTGTAGAATAGTTTTTCACTTGTATCTTGATGTAATAGAGTTTTGAAATTCTGAACATAAGATAGTTATCAATGACAGTTCACAATTTTAATATTTTAAAACTTTATCCGCAATTGATCATTTAATTTAATTGTATTAGTATCTGGTTAAAAATTTGAAGGGAAAAAAAATCAAAATCTCATAATATCCTTAGTAATGTAATCTGTAAATATATATTGATGTAAAAATAGAAAAAAATTGAAATATTAAAATTTTTTAATGCAGTTATGATGGGGAGGGAGGGAGGGAAAGAAAGAAAATATAAAAGTGTGGTTTAAAAATTATACTTATAAAATTTATTTATGTTTGAATTCTTTACCTCACATGCATAACTAAATTGAAGTTTACAGTTGTTACTATCTATTGTACTTTATTGCCACTTAAAATTCATTAATAATATGCATTTCAACTGTAATTTATTTTTGTTTATATTAAGAACTGTTCATGTATCTTCTGCTTTTCTCCATTTCCCCATGTTCTGATATGCATAGAACAAGATTTGGTATTTCAATGACAGCTTTTCCCTAACAGGAATATTTTTATTTTAAGAAGAATTTAATTAAAATGCAGGGTATTTAAGTTCTAACATTTATTTTATAGAGTTTGACCTGATACAGAATGCAGCTTTCACTGACCCTGATGATCAGAGTGTATGGTTTTATCACAGATGGCTTCTTGGAAGAAGTATATTTTGATTCATTCTTTTAATTTCATTTATTATAAATTACTTATTTGATTATTGAGTATGTTTTTGTAGGGAATATGCAACATTCTTTCATTGTAATCCTTTTAAGGAGTGATTAAAAGGATTCACTGTTTTAGAACAATCCATCAACTTTTTCTTCCAACTTAACAGGCATTGGGATAATATAGTGAATTTTTAAAAAACATCAACATGGGAAAAGCAAGGAATATTGAAAATTTTCTTATGGTTTCCCCCCCCCCCATCTAGAAAATGTTGGATCTTTTTAAATTTTGCAAGAATAAAAAAATCATTTCAATATTTCTTAAAACACACACAAGTTGCTGTTAATCTGTGAATGCTCATCCCTCTTCTACTTGTTCTACTTTTCTTCTACATAGATCAATCCAATTTCCAATACAGAAAATATATATATAGATTTTGGAATAGTGATTACAAACTAATTAAATATTTGTTGACCTACTAAAGACTTTTTAACAGTGTTGTATATATGTGAAGAATACTGCCAATATATATAATATAAATGTATGTCCAAAAATTTTGCTGTTAATAAGTTTTGTTTTAACCCATTTATTGAAAAACAATATAGTATTATGTGAAAAGTAAATGATTTATTTGCTTCCACTTCTTTATTCCAATGCACAGATTTCCACTGCATGTTCAGAATGTGCAAAAATTTAATTTAGCATCTTTTGAAAAAGAAAAAAAAGTGAATACCAAGAAGACTTTGGTTCATTTAATGGAGAAATTCGTTAGATGATATCTGTGCTAACGTTTTGAGGTCCAAAAAATTTTCTGCTTTTGGAAAAGTCATAAAAATAATTCTTGTATTGTCACATGACAATATAGCTGTGGAAAATGGATTTAGTATCCACAAAGATATGGTTGTTGAAAATTTGAAAGATTTTTTTTAATTGGTCTAAAAACTGTACATGATGCCTCAAACTTTTATGGATAATAAATGTTCCAATCTCAAAAAAATTTGCTTGAGTTTGTAAATTTTGCACATGAGGTATTCTGAAGTTTTAGTTAAAATCAGACAAAAGGGGAGGGGGGAGAGGTCAACAAAAGTAAAGCAACTTTACTAATTGTTGTAAAAGAAAAACAAAAGAAAGAAAAAAATGTAGAAATTGATGCTCAAATTAATAAATCGACAAAAAAGATTGTATTTATTTTTTAAGTAAACGGTAATATGAAAAATGTTATTTTGTGTTTTATTTCATCAGAATCTTTAATTTCGTAGGCAATAAAAAAATAGATTTTTTTATCTGTAAATAAATATAAACATTTAATACACTATTATATCAGGTAATGCTACATACTTCCTTTTACTTTTTCCTCTGATAAAAACTAAGTGTTATTATTCTCTTATAACTTACACGAGTTCTATTCATGCATTTCCTCTTATACAGCATATACATATATAATTTTTTTCCCTGGATTTGAGAGACAATCCTGAGAAAATGCAATCACCATGTAAATTTTGTGACCTCAAAATAGTGGCAGCACATATTTTGATTGTAGATTCATCAAAATATTGTGAGAAATAATGAAGAATAACATTGTTATCTCAAATATTTCCATTTAAATTTTACTAATTAACAAATTAAATTAAATTTGCTCTATGCTCTAAATAATTTTGAGTTAGGCAGGTGGAGTGGCAGAATATTTTTGAAACCAAATTTGCTAGGTCTGCATGAGGAATAAAATTCAAGAAGCTTTGTTTTTAGAACCACTGTGATTTTTTAAAATAAATTTTTATTTTTCTGTAAAATTTAAAATTTGATTAAAATTTAATTTATAATCATGCTTTTTTATATATAGTGTAACATTTCCCCGTTTTCCTTACATGGTAATAGGTATTCAGACCAGATGTAACAACACCCATTTTCCCACTCATAATTAAGTGCATATGGACCGCCAGATGTAGACCTTTTTCACTAGTATAAGTCATTGTGTCTGGTCATTTATTACTATCCAGGTGTGACAAAACAGATATGCAGCCAGTTTTTTCAAATAGATCCATCATGTCTTCAAGGGAGAGAAACATCAAAACATCCAGACTCTAAACTTTTTTTTCCTTGTGAAGAGACTCGGCAAATCATCAAGAAACAACCAAACCATTGTCATTAAGTGTCAAACCGAGGGACACTTCAGCCGATGTTTGCTGCGAATTGATTATAATTAACATGTGCTTCAGAGGAGACAGCCACAAAGATGGATCCTTAACATACACTCCCTCGATCGAGTTGAGACCATTGAGGAAGCGTTGCTGAACGGCTATTGGGTGATAGAGAACTCATCCAATGAGGAACTTGGAGGCAGAGATCTGATGAAAGTAAAATGCAATATTTTTGTTTGTTTTTAATCAGAGAGGAGAACCACGAGAGACATCGAATTGGAATTCAGAGAGACGTCGATGTCCATAGGAGTTCCTGACTTTTTGAAAGCTCCGTATGATTTTATTTTGTGTCAGGATCCACCCGATAAAAATGATGAATTTCTGGAGCGGCCCCTGGAGTAGCCGTTTAGAACTGACAGCCTGTTAGCGTTAGCTTTTTTTTTTAAAGACTTTTTTTTCCGATTTGATTGATGAACTATTTCGTGATCAAACTTTCAACTGTTACACGATTTTTATAAATAATATTAACCTAGATGAGAAAACTTTTTTTTTTGTACATATATAAGGCTGCAAATAAAAGAATTGTTTTGTTATGCTACTCTTTTATTTGATTGGTCTGAATTACGATATTACAATATAATAAGCTCAAAAATATTTTTGTTAGTCATTTTAATTGATAATGCAGAAAAAATTAATTAAAGAGAAATATTTATCAAGACTAGATTCTTTTTGATATTGAATAAATTCTGCTTTTTTTTCTAGGTAAAATGTCACTGGAAATTCTGAATCTTAGCGTCTTTAAGTCACAAAATACAATAGCTGTATTATTTTCAGAACCTGTAGAGGTAAATTAACTGGTATTTAATTTCTTTTGTTTTATTTTATATGTTTTTTGTAAATAAAAATATCTACTAAATTCCTTATTGAACTCATTTCTTCTCCATTTGTAGGTAGACAGCAAAAGTTTTCTCTTAAAACTTAATGGAAAAAACCTTCCTGTGTCTTGGCAATCTGTTGATGGTTCACGTGCTTCAACCATATGGGTTAGTGGATGCTTTTTATTGATTTCTAGTTTTATAGTATGTAAAAAAAGAATTCTTTTTCAGAAGATGTTTGTTTCCTTAAATAATATTTATAAATCATGGGCATCTTTTCTTGTATAATATCTTTTTAGAAATGTCTTTTACCAGTCTCAGAAAAGAAAGTTGGAAATTTTCTTAATGGAAATGAAAAGTTTGAAGTAAGTGTAAGATTTTCTAATGGAAAAGACGAATGCTGTTTGACAAATACTGTTAATGGGAATAAGTCATCTACTTGGAATAAAATTAATCGAGCAAGTATATTCCGGTAAGTTTGGTTTTATTTTTACAAGTGATGAAATTATAATTTTTTAAAAGTGGAATTAAATTAATATGCAACTGCTACTTATATTGAAAAATACTTTATTTCTTGATTTTAGATAAAAATTTATGACAATTAAAGTTTACAGATACTTTGTGTTTCATTGCACACAATTATATAAAGTAGTTCTGAATACAGGTCTTTATATTAATTGAGAACTCACTAAGATATTGAATCAGAACTTTCTTTAATGCAATGAACTCTCAGATTATTCATAATTTTTAATCACAATTTTTTTTGAAAACATCATCAACCCCCCAGTTACAAAAAGGTTTTAACGCTATAAAACAAAAATAAATGATTCCTTAATTTTTATATAAAAGATAAACCAAAAATTTTAATAGATATAAATCTTTTTTTTTATGTTTAACCTGTTCTTATGTTATTATTTTAAGTTAGACCTGCTGCTGTAAATAAAATGAAATTCAGAAATAATTTAGAATTGATATGTGCCATTTTGCAGATTAATCAGTTGCCTTGCCATCTACTCTGGAGATAACTGGTAATTTACTATAATCCAAGTTCATTGAAATAAAATTATATTTATAACAATTATTTTGCTTTTTTTAGAGAAAGTAACCTAAAAGCAACAGAATTAAATCCCTTTCCAGCATTGAACATTTTATATGTTATAGCTATTTCTTATCTTCTATGTATTGTATGGTTGAGTTTGTTGATTATAAAAGAGAGAGAGTTAATTTCAAATCATTATTCAGTTAATAGTTCCAAATCATTATTCAAATAATAGAAGAATAGATACTTAAAAATAGTTGTAAGAATTTTATACCTAATAAATGTTTAACGTTATTTATTTGTGCTAAAACGTTTTCGATTCTGAAGGGCTGATTTTAGTGCTGCTGCGAAGGATGTTTTGGAAAGAGAATTGGAATCTTGTCAGCAACTTAATGAAATGGAACCCAATAGTAAATGTAAGTTTTATTTTGCAATGCTTTTTATAATATTTGCATTGAGTTCATTTCTCAAAATAAATATCAATAAGCATTTCCACTAATTAGAATTGACTCACAATTAGATACTTATCTATTACTCTGACTATATAAGATTCTGTATGTCCAAAATAAAGTTAATTTTGCATGTATTTTAATATATGCTTATCACAGATACTTCATGAATAATTAGTAAAATAATTTTGGAATATTTATTTACAGGGACTTTGTTTACTTGTGTCTTGTTGATGCGTGCTTTGAACAATTCTAAGTTTCAAAATGATATTGAAGACTTTATGGAGAAACTTACAAAAGTAGACTCAGCTAGAAAAAATTATTACAAAGATTTAGGTAAGGATATTTCATAGTTTATTGGATTCTTTTTGAATGCAATTAGCTTTCAATATGTATCTCACATTGTTACAAAGTATTTCAGTACATGCAGCATTCAATTGCCTTTTATTGTTCTTACTGGTAGACTGAGAATATTCTGTAAGTTTTGCACTTGATTCATTATAAGTATAATTCTAATATATTAAAATTGATTTGTTGGAACTTGACAGGGCTTATAATGATTATTTCACTTTGATTGTTAAAATTAATTTCCCCCCCCCTTCTTTGAATAAGATTAAGTAACAGATAACAATGAGAAATTGTGAAAGATCTGCTTTTGTGTTATTATATTTTTATACTCTGCAAATCATTTTCTTAAAAATATGAATAATTATATATATGAATTAAAAAAAATTTCATTTATTTTTTCCCTTATTTTTATTCTGAATTTGGAGAAGGGTAGTTTTTATATAAAATAAAACATTTGAATACTGAAAAAGTATTATTTCAGAAAGCATTTGCAGTTATATATATATATATATAATCAAATATTATCTCTTCCCAAATTATTGGGTTATATTCATTTCCAGTTCCTCCTTAGTTTTGACTGTTTGTCTGCTATAATCTTCCTTCTAAAATTTTAAGATGCATCAGCAAATAAGGCACATAATTTTATGAGATTGTCAACTTACTGGACTCTTCCTTAAGGCACAAACTTATATCTTGTGTGTGTATATATATAAAAAAGACTCAGTATTAAATGAAAAGACATAATCATGCAATATTGGCAGTAAAAATACATGAAAAAGGTTGCAGCATTTACTGCTATGTTAATTAAAATAAAGCTGATTTTATTCTAGCTAAAACTTTATGAAGTTTACATGAATTTAATTCCTCCATGTTGTTTTAGACTAATATCTATTTTGTCTCTCATTTAAATATTTATGCTGTATTTACGTAGGGTTCACAGAATTGCAACATGCTGTGCTTTCTTGGCACTTATCTCCCTTTTCCTCCTTCTTATTTTGTTTGATTTTTTTAAACTGTTTATGCATCTGATGATTGTTTCTTTGTATGTGCAGATGCATGTGATTAAAACATTAAATAAAACCCATAAAACAAAATGTACAATCTATTAAAAAACTTGATCCATAATAGAAATATTCCTTTAATAGTGCTGAATCATCCAAAGGTAAAACTAAATATCTGCAACATACATTTAACAAAATTGTTGACTCTGTCCCACACCAAGAATGAAGGGTAAAAGTTCTTTTAACACCTGTACATATTTTTAAAAAGATACATAAAATTCCCTTGCTTAAATCAACTTGTGGCAACGAAATCACTATCAGAATTCCATAGTAAAATCAATTAAGGGAAAAATATCTGGCATTTTACTCTTTAATTATGATGTAAATAGGCATTTTGTCATAATTTCTCTCCTTTAAAAACTGATTCCTGCTGTAAAATAAATTGGAGTAAAAATTTCTTCTTTCTGGCCATGACAAAATTTTAATTATATTTATTTTAAATTTGTTTTAAATGTTATGCAATATTTAATGAAAATTTGTTTCTTCAATTATTTATGTAGGCAGTAAATTTGTAATTGAAGATACTATTGAAAGTTTGCCAGTTGAAGCTACTGAAGTGAACTTATCCAACAAGAAGCTAACCCGACTGTGTCATTTTGATCAACTGATCTTGATAGAAAAAATTGATTTATCTTCAAATAACCTGACATCAGTTTATCCTCTCAGGTATTTGATGTGTGTGAAAAGCATCAATCTGGATGACAATCAATTGTCTTCACTAGAAGGAATAGAAAAATTGGAGAATTTGGAAATTCTGTCAATTAAAAGAAACTGTATCCTTTGAGTTGTTGTTGCATAAAGATCACTCAATTGATCTAAAATTTTCATTATAATTTCTGAATGTTTTATATATCATGGACTAGGCAAGAAAATCTTTTACTGTGGGGATTTTGATAAATTTGTTTCATGTAACTAGAGTATAAGGGTTGTTTTTCTTGATTACTCTTTCAGTAATGATTATTTTTTATCATTATTCTTTACACATAAGCAGCTGAGATAATATCGCATTAAGTTAATTCCTAAAGTAATTATTTCACTTATTAAATAAACACTGTGCTCATTTCAACTATAAACTAGTTATTGATTGCTTATTTTCACATGACTGCAGCTATTCAGATATACAAGTAAACTTTACATAATACTTCCTCCAACATAGTTAAAACTTTTCATTGCTTCACAAACAATAATGCTTAAAATAAAATTTATAAGATTCTATAACTAATTAGATAAATGTATTTTGTACTAAACTGCATTTATATTTCAAGAATCAGATGAGAAAACAAGCCTGCCTTTTATTTATATGCTTATAAGTACATAACATTTTACCTTAATTCATCTACAGATATAAAGAAAGCAAACAATTTAGAAAGTCTGAAGACTTGCTTGAAACTTAAAGAATTATTCCTGGAAGGAAATCCAATCATGGAAGACAGTGAATATCAAGCAACACTGAAAATGTTACCAGCTCTGAAGTTAATAGATGGATCAGAATTGTGATAAATTTTATTTATAATTCATCAATACAAAAACCAATTGCTGCCAAGCTTGTAAACTTTTTTTATACATTATCAATCTTCACAGCAATTTTATTTAATTGGATAAAATAATTACACCAGCATCTTCCAAATCAGAATTTATTGTTTAACTGTACACTATTTGATGTCTTTCATTAGCTAATGTAAATAATTTTGCCAATAAATATTATTTGCATTCTTTTTTATGCTTTATTTAATTTAACCTACAATTAATGTGGTATCAGAAGTGTATTCATATGGAGGGACTTCCAAGTTAAGAGGGGCAGGGCCTTTCCTAATACGCCCTGATGCATCATAATGAGAACCATGGCATGGACAGAAATATCCACCATAGTCACCAACTCCAGGAATAGGTACACATCCAAGATGAGTGCAAACACCAATAAGTACAAGCCATTCCGGTTTTGTGGCCCTGTCTTCATCAGGTTGTGGGTCTCTTAGAGTTGATATGTCAACATTTCGTTCCTTTTGGATCTCTTCTTGGCTGCGGTGACGAACGAAAAGTGGCTTTCCTCTCCATTTAAAGGTCATATTCCTGCCTTCTGGGATTTCAGAAAGATTCACTTCAATCTTGGCTAAGGCCAAAACATCAGCAGCAGCACCCATTGTGGCTATTAACTTGGTTACAGAGTTTTTAGCGGCATAAGCAGCACCCAAACCACCAGCTACAATTTATGAAGGATGGGGGAAAAAAAGGATATTTTAAATCATCATTTAGTATGTTAGTGATTGTATTTTTAGATATTTATAAATGAGATACAGTAACTAAATCAAAAGACATTTCAAGTTTCACAAACACACACAAAAAAAACTGCATATAATTTATAAGCATTCTTCTAAGACCACAAGAGAAAAATTATATTTTTCATAGTTTAGGTATATGGAATATTATACCATAATGATATACTTTTGTATTAGTTTTTAAATTGCATTTTTTTTAATTAGAAGTATAACAACATGAAAGATTCTGGCTATGAACAAAACCACACAGTTCTTCACAAATGAATGCTAATTTTGAAGGAATCTATAGAAAATTGCTCTCATACATGTAAGCCAAATGCCCTTCAAAGCAAACAAATAATCATATTTAAATATTTTTCCAGTTTCATGAGTAACTGCTTTTCCATTTTAGATTTGATTAGGATATCTAGCAAAATAAATCTGTTCCAAATAAGTATTCTTTGAATGCATTTTGCTTCATAAATATGAAAAAAGAATATATAATATATGATTTACAATACTACAAAATACAGTAATATATTAAGAATTCAACTTGAATATTAATAACACAGGATGTCTTGTAAAAAATATTTCACATTTTTTTTAAGTATTATAAACATTACTAAAGGTATGGTAACAAAAAATTTCCAGATTTATGTAATTTTGATTGATTAAAATAATTGAACCCACCACTATTATCCATATTCATATTTTGAATTCATTGCAAAATGCAAAAGAATAAGTCACTACTTGAGAGAAAATATACTGACTTATTTGCTCATGGCTTTCAATAAATATTTTTTTTAAAATAATGAAATTCTAAAATACAGAATCAACTTATACATATGGTAATATTTATAATGAAAGTCATTTCAAATGGAAGCAACCAACAGTTAATTTTAAACAATTGATTGATTAAATTTCTCAAATAGTTATACATTTCACCATATTAACTACATGAGAGTCATTAGGAACAGAGCTAATTTTAACTACTCAGATGAAAGATTAAATTATATAAATTTTTACATTATTAATGCCGGCGTCCTGGCATAGGGGTAGCGCGTCTTCCCCGTGATCTGGGCGTCCCGGGTTCGAGTCCCAGTTCGGGCATGGTTGTCCTTCATTTGTTCTATCTGTGAGATGTATAAATGTGCCCCCCTTTAAAAAGGGGCTGTGCAAGCGAATGTGATGCGTTAGTAGCAAAATCGTACTCTTGGCCCTAGGTGGCGCTACTAAAATAAGAGACGTTCCCTTTCGGCTTAGAATCGTTGATTTCAAATCAGCGTGCTTGCCTATGGCAAGTGCCATTGGAAACAACAACAACAACATTATCAATAACATGATGTTTTGACATCCACAGGCTTTTTAAATGCTTCAGCTAAATGAATTTTTATACCTCTGGTAAAATTAGACTTGTACTCATTGTTTTTATCATGAAATTAAAATTGTGATATAAGGCAGCTTTAATAACAATACAATGAAATACATATTTTCAAAATTTATCTGAAAAATGTATTCTTCACAACTGCTAGAATTCATTATTGTAGATTTAGCATGTTTTCTAAATAAATTTGAATGGAATTCTACAAAAGAAAATTGAAGCAAAAAATATTTGTATCAAAAATTGCAATAAAAACTTTTAATTCATATAAGAAATTAAATTACTTTACTATCAGTTTTATAAAAGTACAGAATCTTTTGATAGCAAACACTGAATACTCACCAGCCATGATTGCATAGCTTACACCTTTTCGATATTCTTCAGTGGATCGAGAATTGGCAGAAGGATCTTTAAGTTCTTTCCTTCGATAAAAATCAAAATCTGGATATTGGACATCAGTATGAGCAAGACGCACTTGAGCAACACCTGTGGAAAAAATATTATATAAATTAGATTAAATTATTTAATTAAAAAGAAATTTAGGAAACTTAAAATCTTATTACTAAAGATATACAATAAGAAAAATATTATTGTGTCTTGTCTACAGCCAAAGTTTCTACGGATTAATTTTACTTCTAAATATCTTGAAATTTTAAAATGACAATAAGACAGCTTATTATTTAAAAAAATCATCATTAGTTTTCGAATTCAAATTTTTAAAAGTAGAAAAAAGCTTAAGAAAATAGATATTAGAAAGGCAAGATCAATGAAATATACGCAAATAGGAGTGTAAGAAGGCAAGTTGATAGAAATTCAAAATTGAAATCTTACAAAATAACTATTGATGGTAAAATTAAAAAATAGTTTATTTTATTATAATTTAGAGTTTTCTATTTAGTATGTAATAACAAAAACAGTCATGCATTTAAATTTAACTAAGAGAAAGATATCATCATAAGTGCAATGTAATTTTTTTTCAGTATTCCTGTTAGGCTAAAAAATAGTCTCTATATTGTTTTTAATCTACTATCCTTAGCCAGTTGAAATAAAGGACAAGAAAAAAATACTTTTAAAGCAGCCATAAATTACAAAGGAGAGGCAGTCCACGACTGCTTTGTTATTATTCATTTTTAAATGTATTCATGAATTACATACTCTACATTCACCATGATTATTATCAAGATACTTTTTCAATCAAAATGTATATCTTTATATCAAGCATATTATTACAAGTTGTATCCATAGAATTTTATTTAACATGAAAAAAAAATCCTTAGAATTAATGAAAAGTTAATGTAGAAAAATTAACAAAAACTAAGCAAATAATCTATTAGTCACATGATGAATGGTTTTCTACCCACCCACCTTTAAAACTAAAGAAATTCTAATGGATCCAAATTCTTCTTTGCTTCATTCCTATTATTATCTCCTTTTTAACCTTAAAATGGTTGAAATGATTTTTTCTTATTCTCCAAAGATAACTCATACAGAAATTTTTTTTTAAGTTCACTGCATAGAGTTTATATTTATCAGATCAAAATAATTAGTAAAGAAAAATTTATCAGAACATCAAATTGAAAAATAATTCTGCAACGGCAAATAATATTTTCAGAATTTTCATCCTGCGCCTCTCATTTCAAACAAAAACTGGCCCACTAGTATAGAATTTACATGGCTGATTAGACCAGATTAGTAGTGAAAGAATTGCGCATATTTTCGAACATGAATCATAAGAATTCTGAATGAATATTAAATATCTCAAAAACATCAGAAAGAATATCAAAATTATTGATAAAAGACACTATTAAAGTGGCAGATATTTTTGCATTTTAATTTTATAATCTGAATCACTCTCCTATTTTTAAAACAAATCATTATGAGCAAAACAAATTTCAGAAAAGCAAGCAATATATTTACTTAATTCTGTAAAAAATCTATAAAAGATTTAAATTTATATTTTAAATATTATAAACATAAAAAAATACCAAATTTTAAATTGTCTTAGATTAGAAATCTGATTACACTGTTAAAGTGTATCCATTTTTTATTGATTTTAGGTGAGCCGCAGAAAATAGTATGCACTATCTATCTAGCAAAATGTAAAGCTTAAAAATATTTTATTCAAGTAGCCAAGTTACATAAAATATTTAACAAATAATTTTAGAGAGTGCTAATCATGGTATACTAGCTAGCACATCTAATTAATAGTAAGGTTTAAGTTTCAATACAAAAATAAGTAACGATTCCTTTTTTTTTTTTTTTACAAATAAAAATAAGATAAGCAGGGATCCTAATATGAAGATGTGAAAGAATGGCTGAATATAACTTCTGGGTATGAACCCATTTACTAGTAACACTGTTTTCTTCATAAGATATTGCTATATATGTCGCAAATCACTAATTTACTATAATATAGAGATTTCTTTCAAAAACTAAACAAGACATTACAGAAAATATTAAAAATAGTGATGAATACTAATATGATACTATCTTTGGTAAGATTTGTAGAGAAAAAATTACCAGAACAGTAAAGTGAGTTTGTTATTCACATTAAAAGTTTACCACTTAATGCCATGTAAAAAGTATAAAGTTAACACCCAAATTTATCTGCATGTTACTTGTATTTATACAAAGTATCTACATATAATTAAACCTTTTATTTAGAAAACAAAATTTCACTGGAGTTTTTGAATGAAATAAGAAAAGAAAAGGGGGGGAATAAAGAAAAAGTTATGAAGGGGAATTAAATTACTTGGCAGTTGCACAGAAAAGTTGTTTGGTGTTTATTCTATTTATTTTAAATATCTATTATCTTTATTTTAGAAATATAACTATGGAAAATAAAAATTCTTAATTGCATCTATTTCAAAATGAAAAAAAAAAAAAAAAGATTAAGTAAGCCATTAATTACTTTCCTACTGATAGTGCAGACAACTTCTCTAAACCTAAGTTTGTATATATATTGTACTTCTATCAGACTATACAGATTTCAATTGTCATGATTAACTAATATGCATGTTCTTTGGCCAATTTAAATTCACACCCTGTCTTATTGTATTTTTAATGCACGATTAGTATGCTTATAACTAATTTGAGAAGTCAAGAATAGGTAACCCAAAAATTCATTAAAAAGGACAACAAATCTAGTTAATATAACAATTCCCTATTTTATTTCCCTGAGCATACATTTTAATATTTTGAAATTTCTCCAATGATAAACTAAAAAAATAAAATTATAATTTAGTTTACAGTGTTAGCTAATATATTAAAATTTTGAATATTATTTCCTACCAGTTCTCCAGTTATAATGAAAATAATTATAAAGACTTTTCTCCATTTAAAATTTAAGATGACAGAGAGCTTTTATTAAATGTCTATTAGTATAACATTAGCTTAATTATTCACCAAGCTAATTGCCTTCAAGTTTAATTGCAGTTACATATTAAAAACAACCTAACATTTTTTATTATTTAAGATAATACATTAATTTGCATAGTTATATTTCAGACATAAAACAGTCACTATCTTTATTAAACAAATGATAAATATCTAATAAATTTATAATTATAAATTTATTAAAAATTGGATTTTAAAGTCAAGCCTGAATATACGGGAACATATTAAATTGTTTGAAGAACGACATAATACAGTTAATATCATCACAATTCAACAAATATATTTAAATTATGATTACTATCTAAATTTGATAATTCAATAATTCCAATCCAATTTTAGTAAAAGCATATCATGTTTAGAAAATAATAGCTTCAGATAATAGCAACTGTTATAGCAACCAGAAATACTAAATATTTAATATTGAAAGTAATTTCAAATTAATAAAAAGTAAACATTATGCAAAATCAAAGTATTAAACATAAAACATAAGCATTTATAAATGAACGTAAAGTTATGTAAAGTGTAGTTATATAACAATGACAATGGTAAAATGGAGTGATTCAGAACAATGCAAAAAAACTATTCAATTCATTTAAAATAATAAAAAATATCAAAGGATAAGAAACATTTTTAAAAATCAAGCTCAATAAAAATATTTAGAGGAATCTACTAAATGAGATCATTATAAAATCAATACAGGGGCATGCAGGAAATATGTGCAATGTGCTGAAAATTATTCACACATTTGATATATGAATTTTGTGCTTATAATATATAAAATTCTTACCATTAAATCCAGCGGCTTGGGCCAATAATTGTCCTTTCGGCGCATTATTGGCTAAACTATACTCGGTCAATTTAAGCGGCGCATCTGGTACCTTGCCTTTTTTCTCTGGTACAGAAAATGGTTCGATAACTTCTCCACTAACAGCACCAAAAACTTGTTTGGAGGCTTTTATATAATTATTTAAATTTGGGGTTTTGACTAATTTATACATGGTAACGCGTCAAAAGTTACCAGAAAACAGACAGAAACTATATACCAGAAGCAAGAAGGTCAACAATTACACAACGTAGTGAAAGTCACAGTTAAGGTATCCGACTGGGTTCGGAACCTTTTTTTTTCTAAATATGCTTCACATGCTTGTTTTTATTCTAGGTTTAGTTTGAATATGTAACAAAATAATGAAAAATATTCAAAAATAGAATAATAATTTTAATAACATTTTGAAAAAAAAGACAATTGTTGAGAAAAAAACAAAAAATTAACGGTTACACCAACAGGCGTAGAGAAAAAAATTACAAGCAGATGTTTAAAATATTTTAGGAGAACATTATAATAACCAATATGCATGCTTTGAACTAAAATGTTTTGAATATATTGAATACATGCTGAGATATGGCTAAAACAATTATATAAACAAGAATTTTTTGAAAAAATATGTGCTCAATTTGTCTATGAATAACTGTAAAATGTCTAAAACTGCATTTATATCTTAGTTTTTAGCTCAGAGCATTAAAAAAAATGTATATAACAACTCTACAAAATTTCATAAGAATATATTCTGAACAATTTGAGATATTGTGTTTACGGTAATAGATAAATTGCAAAAATTGAATTCTTCAGAAAATGCTTTTAAAGTTTATATGTAGGAAAAAAAAAAGCAAAATTATTATTTTTCAATATGTTTAAAACTGTCCTGATTTATAAGTTGGACCTTCCTTTACAGATTAACTCTTTTTAGCTGCTCTTATTTTTTTTTCTGGACAGTTTTACTTACGCTGAAAAATGCCGTATCGAATCGGCTACTCTGTTATCATCAATGATGATGAAGCCTTTCACTTGTTCTGGTTCGATAGGTACACATAATTTCTCAAAACTAGTAATCGGTCCATAATTGTAAATTAAAGCAACAATATAAGTGCCTAAGCGAAGAGTTTGCAATTAAACAACTGTTTCTTTGGGCACAACATTCCACAATACAACTTTCATTACAGTTCTGTGTTTTTCCATGCAGGAATTTCTGCATTAAATTTTTGGTCACACAGTTCTATATATGCTACCTTTATTTTATTTATAATGGTAGATGATAGGCCTGGTTTCTTTTCCTGAAGTTCTATCCCTAAAAATTTGGCTCTCTGAAACTTATACCAAATTTCTGGTCCTTCAAGGCACTTGCAATGCACTGGATTATTGGTGCCGGAACAGCAGTGAAAAAAGGAGGCAATGGCGGCATTTTGCATTTTTCCAGATTTCCCACATTACTACGAATGGCAATTCTGTAAAAGTTTTGTAGTCTATCTATAAATTTGTCGGTTAACTTTCCTTTACTTGTCTGTCCTATTTGCCCTTGCAATCAGGCCAGCAAAGTAAAGAAAATATATTAAATAAAATCGATAAATCAATTATAGAATTTCCTGTAAAGTCATTGTTGATATCCGTGTTAAAAACATCAGCATAAGAAAAGCAGTCAAGCTTCAGTTTCGATGTGCTAGTAGTAGTCACATTTGTAAATGATGCACTCACCTCATCACTTTGAGTAAATCGATTACCATGAAAACTACGTTTCTCAGAACGTTTTGATGTCATTTTGGCATGATAAAACCAGAAACAGATTTAAAGTATAGCAAAAAGTGGTTTGAAGTTGAAAAGAGTCCTTAAATAATTCACTTCAGAAGTCCTCAATAATATGGAGAAAATAATCAAACAGAACTTCCGTACAATAAATTTGCCGATTAAAGTCGTCTGAAGTTTGGAAATATAATTTCTTTTTCACTTCCTTGCATACGAAGAAAGTATTATAATCATCAAAAAATTTTGTTCCAGATTTTGATCAATTTTTTCATTTTAAAATATTTTATCGTTCGGATCACATTTAGTTAAAAAAAAATCATTTTTAGAATTTTTGTTAGTCCTTCTTTCTGTTAAGATGATAAAACAAAAGTGCAGTAAGATTGAAGTAAATTTGTTATGTAAATCTTTACAGCAAATTTGAGACTTCTATCAAATTTAGAACAATATTTGTGTGAAGAAAATTTGTTTATCATTACTTACACATACAAGCGAACATCAGAACTCAAAAATGGAATTAATCAGATCGATGGTATTGTGGGATTATTAGAATTTTATTAATCTCATTCTTTGCATTTTGAAGTTATCATGCTCATTTACATTCCGAGAAACAGATAGATAAACTTCCTCTGAATGAATTGTTGTTCATTCAGAGGAATTGTTTGTTCAAAATTTGATAGAAATATACAAATCAGGTTTGATGATCACGTATCAAATTTTATTCTTCGAACTCGAAGAGTTTTAGAGCTAACATGATAACAGATACACATAATTCCAAAATTGTATTCTTCGAATTAAGAGAGGTAAAAAAAGTGAAGTTTAATAAAAATCTTGAGATGGAAGGTTTCGAAGATTACAGTACATTCTCTTTATGTACTACACATACGAAAAAGTAGAAATGACGAATCTGAGTAGGTAAAATTTTGTATTTGAAGCTTATATCAAACTTAAACTAATATTGTACAAAATCCAGCAAAAACTATTCATATACATATTTAATCATTTATATGTGAACCAATTACTCAAAAGAACAAACAAAATAGATGTAATTCGGAATGTAATTTTTACAATCAATAATTGACAACTGACCAATTTATATCAAATTTTGATCCTAATCTATCAAGAGGAAGATGTCCAAATTGCATACACGATTGTTATTACTATATACTAAGCTATAAATATAAAATGCGCTGTATTATGCAAGTATACAAGAAATTCGTGAAATAACAATTTTGCTCTCTAAACTAGTTATTTGTTTCGTTGATAAAGTATTTTTAAAAATCGAAGTGTGCTACATGCAAGTGATCACTATTTTATTTTAATGGTTTTCTTCTTCTTATGTAAACCTATACATTTTTTCCCCTATTTTAAAAGTAAAAATTATGATTTATTATTTAGTATGTTAAAATGTATACATTTTATATTGGCATCCATAAGGCTTTGAAAAAAAAATTTCATCTGAAATTTTGGTTTACAAATGTCAGATCTTTAAACGGAATATCATTTGAATATCATTTATTTCATATTCTGCTCAGAGACCCATGCATTCATGCGACCAGAGAATTATCTCCCCTTGTAAAGTAATATTAATGTAAAGAGAAACTAAGCGTCTGTATCAGGGCCGGCCATCTGGGGGATGCGGCTGCTGCTATGTACCGGGGCCTCGCGACTAAGAGGGGACACCAATGTGATTAAGAAAAAATAGTGTTCTGGCCAATAATAATGTTACACATACTAAAAGTCTATAAGCTTGTTTCCAGGTGGTTGACTGAGCTTCGACTGATGCCGTTATTAGGCAATGATCACAGCGATACTTATAAAAAGAAGGAAAGATTTCATTTATGAATAAGGACATCCCCTTCAGACATGTTAAGGTAGAGCGGTGTGCCTGGCGCCCAGAACTTGTGGCTGGGTTCAAATGGACTTGTAAATCATCAGATATCTACTTTTTTCTATATCTAATGTAATATTTTTTATGCATGCATCTGTGTATATTTGTTTATATTAAATTGTTCAAACAAAAAGTAAAAAAAAAAAGATAAATTAAACGATCAACACCTAGCAATGCACACTGCATTACTTCTTCACCGGACACGACCGGAATAAGAAGAATTAAGGATAAAGTTTAAATGGAGCAGCGGACGGATTTGGAAATATACAAAGTCTACAGTATATATTATAGTCTAGCGCAAATGTGCAAAATATTATTAATACAAGGTAAGTAGATTTACAGTCACTTACCTCACCTACTAGTAATAGCGTATTATGAATTTGATAATTCATTCTATAAACCGCTTAATACTGTTAGATATAACAATGTCCATGCCAAGGAAATATCCGTCTGGGTGTCAAAAAAGAAAATTGCCAGAAAAGAAAAGAGTCGAAAAGCTAAACAAGAAGTCACAAGTAGATCTGTTTTCTTTGTTACGAAGTAATTTTGGCAATGAAATTGCTTCGACTGCAGAAGTTACAGTTCTAGACGATTTTTTGAATAACAAATAATTTTGCTATTGTTATTTTTAAATATTTGTTCCACATATCTGTTATTTCAATCATATTATTAATTAAAATTATTAATTAGTATTAAATATAAAATTTATTAATTTCAATTAATACTTAATTTACTACGTTACTAAGTAACGTGTGATTGAATTAATTTATTCATTTCAGCTTACTTCTTAAATTTGATTTTTTTCAAAACTATTTATTTAATTTCTTTATTTGAGTAAACCATTTTCAGAAAAATTTGAATTAAAAATATATGTCATTTCTTTAAAATGTTTACTTTAATTCTATATTCTACTAAAAAATGGCGCCAGTAGTAAACAGAATATATGCAGTCATGTCACAAGCAATTAAATATGATCTTTATGGAATAGTGCATCGTGAAATGCGAATATCGGAGAGTCAAGGTCACTCCAATGAAGTGGAGCGTTGATTTCACATTTACCAGTGAAGTCTCACACTTTCCAGTGAAATAACCACTCCGATAAATTTCATTGATATGCAATTCAATGATGCGATAATTCTAAGAATAACCGTTTCGTTCACTTTTCAACCCATTCACAGATCGTATCGATTGTTACTTAATATCGTGATCCAGGACCTGTAATCAAAATATCACCAGTAAGGATTTGAATCACACCCCTCTTTGAAAAGTATTGATCACTGGTATTTATGACTTTTTGATATTGGTTATGTAATAACCGATCGTAAAATATTCGTCATCCCTATATAATTCAAACTTCAACTGGAGAAGAATATTCCGCGCAAAAAGTACACACAGTCTTGCAATGAAAATGTTGAAACAGTGAAATTTGTTGAAAAACCGTGTGTTTATACAAATATGACCGAATCAAAAAATAATGACGGAAGTGACAATAGCAAATATGATCAAGAGAATATAAATGATCCTGGTTTATGGTCAAGTATTATAACTGATAAATTTAGAATGTTTTGAGTTGAAATCGGACCTGTATAACACATATGTTTTACTAAAAAAGCTGAAAGTAGATCATTTTCCACTACGTATTACTTTTAAAAAATGCCAAATGGTGAAACTCAATTTTGCAGCTTTTTAATTTATTCAAAAACACAAGACTCCATTTTTTGTTTTTGTTGCACACTATTTTCCAAAAGAAGAGGAAGTGATCAAACAACACGATTTATAGGTGGCTATAATAACTGGAAAAAGTTGTCAATTATATTCCAAGATCATGAGCGTTCTAGTTCTGATTGTAATTCATTTGTTGCTTGGAAAGAATCACTATAACGACTAAATTTATATTCGACTATTGATAAAACAAATCCAAATTAATATAAGTAAGGAAAAGGCACGACTTAAATTACTCTTTTAAAGATTCGTAGCGTGTAATAATCTTCCACTTCGTGAAATAATAGAAACTCCAAATAATGGAATTTTTTTTTAAAATTAGAATTTCTTTTTTACTAAGTAAATACGACTCTGTGCTTATGGATCGTATAAATAGAATTAAAATAAATCCAAGAATTGTCAATGATTTAGCTCATACATTACAAGAACAAATTATTCTTACCTTAGGAAATGAAGTTCTTAACAAAATTAAAGACAATGCAAATGCAGCTACATATTATAGTATCCAAATGGATTCCATTTCTGATATCCTCCCCCCCCCCCAAAAAAAAACAACCTTCGATCTTTATTAAGTATGTAAATTTTGAAGAGAAAAGATTAAGTATAAATGAGTCATTTATAGGGTTTATTTAAAATACTGGTGTGACTAAAGGACTAGCAAAAGCTCTATTGGAAATATTAAGTGAGCTTAATTTAGATATTATGAATTGTACTGGACAGCGACAGCGGTAGCAGCATGAAAGTGAAATAGAAAAGTGTAAAATCTAGAATAATTGCTCTAAACCCCCATGCAATTTATATGTGTACCTGACCTATCATACGCTTTTAATTTATTAACTTGTGATGCCGCTTCCAGCAGTATATACTGCATTTTTTTTGGTTATTGCAGCGTTTGTATTGCTTGTTTTCTCCATCTACAAAAAGATGGAAAAATCTGCAAAAGCATTTAAGCATTACTTTCAAACCAATATGTGACACTCGTTGGGAAGCCAAAATAGATATAGTAAAGCAGTGTATATACAGTTTGAACAAACTTGTTATGCTCTAAAAGAATTTATTGATGCAAGTAGTAACACTATAGCGGTATCCGAAGGTAAAAGTCTATTGGATTCAATAAAGAATGACATTTATTTTATGTTTAATAGTATGGTTCACAATTTGTCCAAAATTAGCACTATCAATAAACTATTTCAAGTAAAACAATTGTTCACGACTGGGCTTTTAATTTAGTCAATAAAATTAAAACTGAAATCCAAAATTTAAGAACAAAATTTAACTCATATTCAGAAGAAGCAAAAGCGATAGCACGTAATTTGAATCTTGCAGAACATTTTTTTGAAAAACGAATTCGAATAAGAGAAAAATTATATTTCGAAACAGCAGAAGATGGAATTGTAGAAAACCACATTGTGGACTTTAGATATTATTATTTTTTAATTCCGTAACGGATACGGTTATTATACAGATAGAAGATAGATTTAAAAGTATTTCAAATTAATCACTGATACAAAAACTTTAGAAAAACATGAATAAGAAAAATGTTCCAAAAACTTTGTAATGTTTTATAATAACGATGTAGACGAAATCCTTATTCTAATAATTGTTTTGCTACGGGATTTGATTTGGTTTAAAAGGGATGTAAATAACGCTCAACACATATTGCAATTGCATTAATTAATAATTATAATGATTTATTTCTAAATGTATTAACTGTTTTAAACTTTTCTTTACGTTGCCGGTTTCTATAATAAATGCTGAACGCTCTTTCAGCAAATTAAAATTAATAAGGAAATGTCTTCGGTGAAGCATATGTGCATAATGATTAAACGCACTTGCTATACTAAGTATAAAAAAATAAATTGGAAAAAATTGCAAAAACAAAATCACTCATTAAATAAATATGCAATAGAGTAAATGTTCATTTTTTTTTTCTTTACTTAGCAAAAAATTTAGCGCCCAAAATGATTTTTGCAACTGGCTCTGGTCTGTATATACAAACCCGATTTAAGCTATCTATGGGCTCTTTGACAATGAAAATCTAGGAGCCTCTCTTTTCAAACTGGACTATTTTTTTATTGACTTCAATCATAATATAAACAATTTTAAGTGTAAACCCCTGCAAATTGAAATGAATTATTTTAATCCTGATTATTTTCATAAAAATTGGTTTCACAGCCTCAACTAGCAAAGAATTCAAATGTAAAAGTTATTTTAAATAAAATAGTAAAAAGAATGAGTAAACATTTTAATAAAAGCTAAATAATATTTTATGAACGAAAAGTTTTTAAATTAGAAAGCGACATGAGCTATTAGAATGATTAAAAAAAAGCAATATAAAATTTTCAAACGATAATTAATTAGGAATGCTATGATGAATTGTTCCAAAATTTAAACGATACTTGATTTTATTTAAACTTATTCGAATTCACAATGCATGTAAATTGAATTTCCCTGAAAATATTATTACAAAAAAAAAAAAAAAAAAAAAAAAAAAAATCAAATGCCTGGGGACCCTAAACAATTGCCTACTTCTATTTATTAATTCGATTCCATTTATATATATCTTCCATTTATTATATATTATCACCCCATTTTTGAAGAATATAATAATAATAAAAATTCAAGTATTGTGTGTGGAATGACCTTTGAATAAACCATTAGCCCATTTTGATAATTTTAAAGTTTATTTCTTTATTAATTAAGATGACTATGAAGATTTCACTTATGAAAATTCTACAACGATGAAAAAATGTGTTAAATGAAGAGGTGCAATTCACATAAACAATCCTTTTTACCTATGCGTGGTACACTTGAACATTTGTAAGGAATTCTAAACAAGATTTGTAATTGCGTGTTTTCAATGGATAATTTCTCTTTGAGGTCTGGTCCAATTCTTCTCAGTCGTCGTCTCCTAATGAACTTCCCGTTATTCTGCCAACTAGACATCATCAAAAAAAGAACTGAGCACTCTCTTGTGGAAATAAATTAACACATATCAACTGTCTTAATATTTACTTATTTTGCGGCTGAACCATCTAATTTAATTCATCTTTGATCTTAAATAAAATGTCAACTAAAACGCAAATTGTATCTGCATAATCAATCATAAAAAAAATAAATAAATAAATAAATAAAAAAAACCCCAATTTTTTTCGTTATTTTCTTTAGTAGTAAGGATAATGGAGAAATTTCAAGAATTTTTCGGCATTTATTTATTTTGGTAAACAATCCTTAGCTAAATGATTATTTCATTATCTTGCCAAAAAAAAAAAGTGCATGTTCAAGTAAGACCTTGAAATCTGTCACCTCAAATAATGAGAATAAGGAGAGCATTCTCGAATATTCTCAATAGATTCTTTATCTTCAAGTCGCTTCCCATCACTTTTTCAAGCATTCTTCACAATTAGTCTAAAACCTAAGACATCAAATCATATAATGTTTTATCAAATGAAATCGATAATATTATATTTTACCTTTTCCTTTCAATCAAATAATTCGTAGAATTGCTAGACTGCTCACCGTCAAGTCAGTATGCAACACATGGAGTTACTAAAAGATTTGAGAAAATTACATTATTACCTTAATTACTGATATAAAATTGTTAGAGCATTTAGAAGTTGAAAAGTGGTATCATGTCAAACGAGTTCTAATTCATTACTTTTAACCCCATTTTCATTTCTCAAAGCTAATTTGAAGGTTGTATCGAAAGAGTGTCCCTATCACTTAATAATACTGCCAAATCATGTAGATGTTACCAAAGGTTTATCAGGTCATCAAGATTCAGATTATCCAGATCTTTAGACGTCAAAAAAAAGAACATGTCAGACGAAATTCTCTTTGTTGTTTTTAATACTTTCATTCAAGAATTTATCAAAATCACTTTCTAAGAAACTTATAAAGTATAGGATTGAAAATTTTCAAAGCATTCAATTTCATTAAAAAATGTATAAAAAATCAAAATAAAAATACTACACTCAGTTTAAAAGGAGACAAATGATAATTTGTTTTTATTACATACATAAAACAACAGTATACAATATATTAACTGTACATTTTAAGTAGCTTTATATGCAGTACCTTATACTATACAGATATATACAAGTCATCGCAATTAAGGTACTAGTAGCACAAAAAATATATATATATACAGAAAGCTGAATTTGAAAGAGCTTATAGGTCTAAACCAATCACTTTTGACTTCAGACAAACCTTTCCCTTTTGAAGAAACACCCAAAACTGAACTACAGGTTACAAACTGTTATTTGGTAACAACAATAACAAAAAAAATCTTACAGATTAAAAAAAAATACCAGTTAAAATTTTAAATTTTAGGAGGAAAACTGATTATGGAGAAAAGATAATAAATACAATACAATTAATAAACAAGGATGAAAAAATTAATCATGATAATGAATTATTATTTGAATTCTTGAAAAAAAAATGCGATTGAAATAAACAAATGATTTTTGTTCAAAAACTCTATCTTCTGCAATACTTTGACAAGTATTTTTGAAATTCCAAAGTAATAAATCAGACTTAAATTTTTTTAAAACCTTGTTAATTCTGAATTATCAGATTATAAGTCCTTCAAAATGAAATTTAATTCCCAAAACAAAAGCGGATTAAAATAATAAGTTTTAAATAAAGTGCCAATTTGAATGAAGGAAAGCATTCGTCAAGCAGTAATCCAAAAATAATCAATTTTAAATTTAAATTGAAAATGTTACAACCTCATTGAATATTCAGAACGGAATATTATTTCATTAATAACAAGAGTGTATTATTTATTTATATATACTATAAATAAATGTTATAGGGCATAAAATTGCTATGTACAAATTATACGTAGAGCATCATCATAAAATGCATGATTATATCACAATTCTTTCGTAAATGTACATATATTCAAAAGATTTAACAGCAATTCTATAATATATCTGGGCAGTCTAATAATTTAAAAAATAATTTTGAAGTACTTAAGCATTAATAAAAAACAACAACAAATACTTTTATTTTTAATACTAACAACCAGTTATATTAAAATAACAGAAAATATCTTGATTTACCAAAATTGATTTACATCACAGCTGCGACTGAGTATTAACAAATGAATGAATATTCATAATTATACTCAAAATTACCATTATTTTATTTACACAAAATCAAAAAAAGATATATTTGTAGGGAAAAAAAACTTTCAATGATAAAAAGAAAAAAGAAATACTGTCAGCTGGAATCACGTTATTTAAAAAAAATTATATTTAACAAAGAAAATATTGAATTTCTAGGAAATTGCTATACACAAAAAAATGTTGTGCATAATTTGCAGCATAGATTGTGCACTGCACAAACAATTTTGTTACAACTCATGCAAATGCACAAGTCTTGTATCACACAATAATATTCACCACAGAGTTCTGCATATCAATGTACCTAAACTTCAAGAATCCTTCTAAACCAGCTATACACAATTATAAAAAGGAATTGCAGAGGAGTTTTTAATAATTCACTGATACTGTTTTTATATCATATCAGACATATGATTCAATTTTGTACAAGGTTCAACAAGCTAAGGCTATAAATAATTTAATAAAAAAATGCAGTCTGTTTAATAAATGCAGCAACCTATATTCAGAATTGATAGGCGAAACTCCAGAAGCGTCCTATATTATATATCATGTATAAGTTCAATAACATGACACATTCATAAATACTTGTTTCATGGAGTTAATTTTTTTCTAGAATCTGAAGCAAAAATATCATCAGGTGATGAAGGTGGTGTTTCTGTAACTGTATCCATATACATGGAGGTATTGGTGGACCCTCTTTTCTGAGGCCAGGTTTTGGAATTCTTCCGCCTCTTTTGATCATAGCTCACCTTGTCCTGACTGGCCATTATGATGTTGCATACCATGACTTTGCATTCACGGCACACAGCTACCAAAGGTCCTTTCATTTTGTCATCAACAGATGAACTACTTTTTGAAGTAACAGCTTCTGGAGCGACTAGAGTCTTGGATCGTTGTAGAGGGGGTCTTTTCTGTTTGGATGATGATGTTGGAGGTAGGGAATTCCTGCCTTTTTTGGTGGCAATCGCCTGCACAGATTCAGAATGCCTAAATTGCAATTTTCTCTTTGGATAACCATTCTCGACTGTAGTCTTTTGCCTTGACAGCTTGGGAGTGGTTTCTATATTTTCTTTTATTTCTGACCTAGGGAAAAATTATATTTTAAACATATGCAACATAATCTGTATAAGTAAATAAACTCTCACATTTTTAATTTGGTGGCAGAACAAGAAAAAAAAATCAATTCAGAATAAGGGTATGAGCAGAAATGAAAACATTATGGTATAAAATAAATCAAAAGAAATATTTAAAAAAAATCTCAATAGAAATAAAAGTCCTTATTGGCATGTTTGAATACACTTATGTAGGTTCCATATCTCCTCCTAAGCTAAGAGGTTGAATTCAATAATTTTACACATTTATTATTTAAAACAAGAAAGAAAACTGTCTACTTTTAAAAGTGCAAAAGTCAATTAATTATAAATTAACTAAAATTTCACCTCTTCTCTATAGTGATTTCAAAAGAAATCACTCCAAAAGAAATATTTTTAAACCAACTTAAAATTCAAAGTTTTACCAATTGTATACATTTGATAAACTTCTTCATTTGATCAACATTTTTGCACAATAGTTCTTTCAAATGCTGTAATTTTTAAAAAAAAATTAAATTCAATGAAATTATTGAACTACATCATCGCTATTTTTTAAAAATTCTGTTTTATTTTTATAGATATATTTTCATAATATTTTTCTTTTGTTTCAGTGATTTAAAACATCTAAAAGTAGATGTAAGTTAATTGTTCAAATGGAGGAAAAAAGAAAAGACCCTACAAGGAAATGAAGCAAGCTAAACCTTATACTATAATTTAAGACTTAAGTAAATAAAATATTGATAGTTATATAAATAATTTACACATATTATAATCAAATATCTCTGTAAATGTATTGTGAATATATTTCAAAGTTAATTTCTGACTCTGGTTACTTTCTTATTCATTTATTAGACATTTAATTGTTCAAACAGCTTTCCAGATATTTAAGACAAGCAAACTATTAGGACTACTAGCAAAAAAATATTGTATAATATCTCCACATGCTGTTCACTATAATAAATGTTGTGCAATATCATGAAGATAACCTAACAATATTGCTGCACATTTTATGTTAATACAGTATTTTTATCAATGGATATTTAACTATCACAAGCAAACAACATGCAAATTATTCTTTAACACTACATGTTTTCCCAATATAAAAAGATATGGAAAACCTTTTGGAATAGCCACAAGAACAAATGGTTTATATTGTATTCCATATTTTTAAAAGCATGCATTAATGCCTAATTTACAATGCCTGGGGCATATAACGAATAAAAACAGATACAAAAAAAAATTCTATATATTGCATCTAAAGATCTAAAGCTGATTTGAAGTTGTTCACGAATACATTTATTTCAAGATTAATTTATAAAAATTATTTTTTATTTTTTATTCTAATGAGCCCTTGCACACTTATATAACAAACTTTGCTTACTTTCCAAACACATCAGAAAACTTCCAAAAGGAGTGACTAGATTCTTCTTCAGGAGGAGGACTGGGTGTAGGACTCAACATATAGACTGGTATCCTCGCAAAATGTTCAGTGGGAATGCGCATCTGAAATGATAGAGGAAATTGAATTTGCCTTTTCAAGTATAAATTCTTAGTCAGGTTTCCTTTGATAAGTTATGAAGCAAATGGTATTGACATATAGCAAGTGGTCACACCAAAGCAATTTATACATGAAGAAATATATTAAATTTTTTGTTTTTTATAATTGGAAAAATTTATAAAAAATAATAAAAGATTAAAAAACAAATATCTACTGCGACTATATAATTGCAATATTTGGAATATAAAACATAAATGGTTTATTCCTTTTTCTCTTACAGAAACGTTTTATAAAAAGTAAAAATTCTTCAAAACTCCCATAGTATGTAATAGATAAGCAATATATTTGATAAAATAAGTTTCATTTCATAAAAAAATATGTGAAATAATTCACATAAATATTTTCACAAATTCACTTAATTTCTTGATTATAAATTATAAATTAACTAAAATTTTACCTCTTCTCTATAGTGATTTCAAAAGAAATACAAAAAATCACAGGATATAAATTTCAATTCAAGTAATGCTTGATTTTTAGAAGGTCAATACAAACAAAACAAAGCTAAATAAAATTTAATACACTAAACCAAAGAAGCAATTTTGATATTGTATTTAAAATGAAATATATATTTATACCTTCAAAATTTAAATTTCACAATTGCAAAAAATGAAGGAAATTCATTATTATTTCTCAGCATATGAAATTTTTTATTCGTAGATTTTAAGAAAGAGGCAAGACCTAATAAATAATAAAATATCAGCATTGCAAAGAAAATTTGCCAGTATTTTAAAGAATAATCAGATTTTTAACATTTATGTATAATGCTATGATTAAACTTTAAAATGGAATTTTTTAAAAACTGAATACATGTTTAAAACTGAGGAGAATTTTCTACTAAAAGAAGTGATTAAATAACAATTCTAAATAACTTATTAATGATCAAAATTACATAAAAATTATATCTTTTTAATATTTAATTAATTATTTTACCATAAACAGGATTTCCCCAAATTAATTTTCTCGCATTTGGATCTAAGTGTAGTTTGAAATACATAGAGAAAAAAATTATTTCACATTTAAAAATGGTCCCAATAGTTTTGAAATCAATAGTAATTTCTCAAATTTGTAACAATTACTCTTTAAAAATCTAAATAGTTACAAGCAATATAAGTCTCCAAAATAATTTTACCACTTATAGACAAGAAACAGCTACTATTCAATTAAAAATTAAAGCTTTCTTTTATGCTATAGGCTGTCCAAATCGTAAATTTAAATATTGCACCTTGTTGTCTGCAAAAATTTTACGTAGACAACATCCTCACCGATTTTTTAATTATTACAATTTGAAATATAGTTAAGGATACCTTTGGAGTATTGTAAAAATTACTAATAATACTACAAATATGAGAATAAAATATTACCTTGCTACTGCATTTATCACACACTGTTCTTTCACACATTTTGCATTTAACACCCCATGGTCCAAAGAAAGAAAATCTAATTTGTTTGCAAGTAAAACACACCTGTAAAAATGCAAGCGAGAGAAAGATAAGATTAATCATGTGCTTTGTTTCAGAAATTAAAACAAAAATGAATTATACTATATGAAAAGTATGAAAAAGAAAATCTGTTCAGACACTATCATTTCATAAAAAGCATAACATTAAAAACAGTTTTAACTATGAATTGCACCATATACTTTAATTCAATTATTATTTTTGTATAACTGCATTAGTTAAAAAGCATAAATGTGCTATCAAAAATTACCTACAAATCAGTCAAGCAACTTATTTGTATAAAGGCCACACAAACAAAAAATTTCGGAACGAAATTTAAGAAAAATGAGTAAAAATTATAAATTATACTTGTACTGTAATATACAAATACAATTCTAAAAATAGCACCATAGCATCACAATTATTCAAAGTATAATAGAGTATTTAATAAAATCAAACCAAGTAAATCTTATACCATATTATATATTAGATACTAGCTATGATGTGAAGTATATTATAACCTGATGACATAGGAGAAGTCAGATCCATCTCTATAGTTGGTATATAACAAATTATCATTGAAATATGAATTAAAAGCATGCATAAAAGTTGCTTCTAAACATATGTTATAAACATTTGAATTTTAAATTTCAGTTGATATTTTTTCTATACTCATAAAACTCAAAACCAAAAGACAAAATGAAGCTATTTTGGTAATTTATGGCTTTAATTATGCAAAATTTCCATATAAGACAAAAGGAGATACTGAAAATAGGTAAGTTTTATTAAGGAAGAAAACAACCAAATGATAATTTTCTCAGATAAAATGGCTCATTTGTATCAATACTAACAAAGAGCTTAAATACCTTCCCAAAGTGAAGCTCTACAAAAATCATACCAATGCTAAAATGATAACAGAAAAAAAAATCATTAAAAATATTAAATAAGTTTTAAACAGAACTTAAATATTCTCTACATGATTTAATATCTAAGGATATTTAGCATGCAGAGTCTTTGAAAAGATAAAAACTATACCTTAAAGTATATTGGATGCAATATTTGGAAAGTATTTAGTACTTGCCAAATGATAATTTAAGAAGAAATAAAATATTAAATTGAGTCCATACCTTTCCTTTCCGAATATCTTCATATAATACTGGATCAACTATTAGACTTTCCAGTTCAGCTTTAGTAAGAACATTTCGAATATGAACCACTTCTTCAAGAGTCAAAGAGAGGCATTCAAGAGACTGCCATTGAGACTAAAGAAAAAATAGCAGAAATCAGAAAAGAAAATATTGAAAATAAGTTAATATTTCCTTCAAGAATAGTACTGTGCTGTACGTAATAGCTGTTTTCTAAGCGAAATCCTGATCAGAATTGCTTTCTTATTTTTTAACTTGGAGTTTAAGTTCAGGCTAACATTATCATATTAATCTTTTTAATAAAAATGGGACATACTTATAATAAAATTTTATATTTTATGGATTAAACCAATTACATTTATAATCAGGATGACAGTTTTATCTATAATAGTTCAAAACAATGAAAACTCATTTACACAATGTTACTTTTTATTGAGATCATGCATAATGCACACATAATCAAGCTGATATAAAATAACTGTAACATTTAAAATAAAAATTTTATATATTGCCTGAGATTTCTTTTAAAAACAATATTTTCTTAAAAGATGACTAAGCACAAAATATCAAATCAGTGAGAATATTGAGATAAGCTGTAAAATCAGAAAAATCCCAGCCAAACAACTATCAATGGAAAGCCCAAGTAACATCATAACAGGTAATTATAAATAAAAAGTTATTCCATTTTTTCAATATTAATGCTATGCCAAACTTTTTAAAAAATTCTTATTTGAAACAATTTTGCATATTATTAATATTTAGTTTCCACATTTGAAAATAATATCAAGAGTCTTTTTAGAAAATATGAAAAATTTTACATTATGTAAAACCACTAATTTTATTTATTTATGAGGCCTTTTGAAAAAAGGAGATAAAATGTACATAATTGCTTTTCCTTCTAAAGAAATTTTTGTTTTAATTAACATAACTGTGCATTATTTATTATAATAATGATTAAAGAAATGAGCAAGCACAACTTACAGATTTCCAATAATCAGACCTCGCTGCCTGACTAGACTGTTCATAGAAACCTGAGAAGTGTGGATCAATGCCTTCTTGTGGAGTTTGATCTCCGGATCTAGGGGGTGACTCGCAAACACTAATACTATGCCTCCTTTCGGCTCTAGACATAGCTTCTGAAAACAATAGAATATTCTTAGAATCAAATAATATATAATTTTTTATATATTATATAAGAATAAATATACAGGTGGTGTGATTTCTTTAAGAAATAAATTTGATAAATTAAAAGGTAAAAAAAAAATTCCTAATTCAAATATTAAAGGAGGTAGCTGGCATTGTAATTGCTCAGGTTTTTACTGAGACTCACATTTTTTTAATAATGGTAAAATGATTTATGATTTAAAAAAGTTTATTAAAAAATAACGTTATACTACAAAAAAACTGAATACTAAAAATTAACAGAGCCTTTTTTTAGATTAAATAATTTTACAATATTCAAAGTTACAGTAAACAATCAAACAAAAAAAAATAATGCAAAGAATAACCAGAACAGTCAAAGAAATTTCCAATTGTTTTTTGGTAATTCATAGCAAAAAGATGTGAATTTAATACATTCTATGCATTTTTAAAATGGGGAAGAATGATATGCTCTATACCAAAAATAAGAAGAAAAAAGTATAATCTTTTCTTAATAATAACAACAAAATATTCAAATGCTAAATTATCTACATTATTAATTTTATAAAGTATTTTTTGTCAGAGATGTCATCAATCATTAAAATGATGACAATTCAATTGCCATTCAATGAAGAATATTTTAATGCATTTCTTTATATATATATATATATATATATATATGTGTGTGTGTGTGTGTG
>JAPMOR010121036.1:469687-512749 GCA_026543865.1 Argiope aurantia | reverse complement strand
CCCTGTCTCTACGTAATTAATTCAAGAGAAGCTTTGTTAAATTGCAGAATCAGCTAAAATAACTTTCCCACACTGCCCGTGAAGAGGCAAAATACCGCTGATGAGGCAAATTCTTTTTTAAAATCTCCCTGTGTTTCCCCTGCCTTCTCCATGCGTGTAATGAAAATCCCTATCGAAATCTCGTAATATATTAGTGCTATGAAGAAATGTTTTCCCTATCAAAATCATAGGTTATATAAGACCAGGGACAATTTATTTTGCTCTTCTTCCCCACTTCTGTTTTTGCAGCATGCTGTGGCGGACGCGCAATGTCCGCGTCTTTGCTTGTAAATAATAATTCTTTCCCGATGGATTAAAAAGAACTTAAAAATGTAAATAGTCTCTTCACTGTCTTCAAATTGAATTCTGCTATTCTGCTTCACAACAAATAATGTTACATATATAATTATTAATTTTTAAAAAGGGAATCGGTTGGCTTCATCTTTTTTATAAACATTTTATAAAACTCAATAATTTAATTATAATCTTTTATTTTTAACGAATAAAAACTTTACAATACCTGTTTGACTATTGCTACGAACTACACAAGATTTTCTATTTTCATTCTGCATAGGAAGTGATAAATGTTCTTCTGGTGGTGTCTGAGGAATATCATCTAAATCCTAGAGATAAAAATAAATTATTAATATTCAGTACATAATTCATACATAATACAATAACATTTAGTACATAATTCATACATAATACAGTAACATTTAGTACATAATTCATACATAAAACAATAACATTTAGTACATAATTAACACATAATATAATTGTATTTAGTACATAATTTAATGGTTAATTACAACTGGAATCAAACACTCTATTAATGTAAACTTATTTCAAAAATCTTGCATTAAAATCACAACAACAAAAAATAATGTATATTAAATAATAAAGCCAAATTACTATTTATAATAATTCAAAATTTGGTTTTCAGTATCAATTTCAAACAGGTTTGAAAGAAAATTTAAAAATATGTATTTTAAAAAGTAAATTAAAAATACATCAATCATCTATAAATTGAGAAATTACTTTAAACAGAATTATATTTTGTGAGAACATATAACAAAATAAATATTACTTAAAAATTTTCATCATATTAAATTTACCCTAGCGATGTGCTGATAGGAGCTTATAATATTTAAGAACACATAAAACAAAATGTAGAAGTCATTAAAGACCATACATCAATGGAATTTAACTATATATGTTTTAATTAATAGTCAAATTATTTTCATAAATTATTAGCTATCAAGTCTGAATAATTCATCAGTTGATAATTATAAAATTTAATGCACAAGAATATCTCTCCAACTGCTACTAAAGTGATCCTACTTGTAAAGTACTTCAGCAAAAATCAGCATGAAAATTTTGTTACAAAATAAATATTAGTATATTTCTCAAGTACTCTTTTGCATGCGCTTATTAACAAATTAAATTGTATTCATTTATTTTCAGACCCCCAGGTTTATTTGGCTACTCCAGATTACACGAAGATCTTCAAAACCAAATTGCTAATCGTCAAACTGATAAGAAATTGCATATTTTGGCGATTTATCAGAGGCCATAAAAATAAATCAATATGTAATAATCTTACTGAAGTGGAAAATTCATTCCTTAGATAAGTTACACATTTCTGTTTTTTATGCAAAGAAATTTTTTTTTCCAATAACAATGGAATGATAAATGTTGTCAAGCACAATGTATACTGTACTACTGTTTACTACTGTACTAATGTATACTGTTTATTTCTTTTTTTTCATTTCTGTAGAAGGCAGTTCTACTTTTGATATAAATCAGAGCACAAATTTAAAACCAGAAGATTACAAGTAACATGTTTTCAAAATGGCTATAGCAAAAGAATTAAGACTTTTTATAATTGGAATGCGCCAATCATTTCTATTTGATAGGGAGTTAAAAAAAAATTCATATGAATAACCAATAATTTGCGTCTTTTTCAGCAGATAACCTAAATTTAAGCAGCATAAATTTCAGTTAACTCCCTTTAAAATTAGTACTCTGAGAAAATGAAATTCATAACTAAATTAAATGCATATTTTAAAATCTTTAATTAAATAAATGTTTGAAAAGTTTTTACTTCCAGTAAGCATACTGAGCATTTGAAAGTACATTTAACATTTTTTTTATCATGATTTATAACTTTTCATATTGCAATATCAAATGGCATTTGAAGAGGAGCAAGTACAGTTTGAGTTTACAAAGCTCATCTTTATATTTTTTACAATAAATCAATATAAAAATTCTTATCGTAATACCTCAAAACTAGACGATAGACCCAGGTTTATATCTGCTTTAATAAGTCTTCTCTGAGGTTGTGGAGTTTCATCTGTTTCTTCTAACTTTGTTCGAGACGTCTCAACTAAAAATAAACAGAAATAAATATAATTATTATAAATTTAAAAAGTTGCATTTAAAAATAAAAAAAACTTTCCTTATTAACACATTTATTTATTTTGCAGTTTTCACAGGTTATATTTAAAAAAAAGTGGTAGGCATGTTTGAAAATAATGTTTTGTTGGGCATTTTTTAAATTTTTTTTTATGGGAGTTAAAAACAAATTCAGTTTAATAGCATTATTTTTACGAGAAAAATAATTCCTCCTTTTAGTACAATTGAAAAAACAAACAAACATTACTTTGAGAAAGAAATTGGCTATTATTATAATTTATGCATTATTTTTTTAAAATAAAGAGAATATGTTTTAGATATCTGAGATGATAAATCATTTAATCGTAGAATTGAGTTAGCTTTTTTTAAAAATTTCAGTCGGAAATATTTTTGAAGATATTTTAAGTTTAAAAATATTAGCAAATGGCCACTGTTTTAGTATCTAGTAACAAATATTTTATATTGAAATCTAAGGAGTAGAATTTCTCATATGTACTACATGCTTGTAACAAAAAATCTTATGATAATTACCACAATATGTATTTCAATTCTGTTGCTTTCTATATTTTAGTTTAAATAGTTTTAGATAATCACAAAAGTTGTAACAAAAACTTTATTTTACATTATATCTTACCGATCTTCTCAATACAGTTTTAAAATTACAGTATCTTTACAGATTTTCTCAATTTTTTTTTAATACTTAAACACTGCATTCATATTATATTACCATTTAGAAAAGCATCACAAGGGATTAGTTTTTAAAACAGATTATATGTATAACTTAAAAACTTCATTTTGGCTCCAAATAGACTGCTTCTAACTCCATTATAAAACTTCAAACAAAAATTTTTATGTAAATTTTTTATAGCAATTCATAAAACAGTACAAAAATAAAAAAGGAAAATGTATAATATTATAATTTATTCAGATAGAAAAATATAAAAGGTACCATGTTAAGGTTGTAAATAAAATTAATTAATGAGTCACAATTTAGAATATTTAACAGAAAAAAAATATTAAAATTAAATTAATTTCAGAGCAGAAAACTCAAAAGTAGTCGGTATGATTTGTTTGCATGAATGTTGATAGTAGTAATGATTAGGTTCAGACTTAGTTGGACGATTTAAAATTTTTTCAGTCACATGTATAAGAACAAAATAATGTTTTCAATGGCATAATAACATTCAAAATGCAATGGTCCGAATAAATAAAATTTTGTATGAAGTCTTGTCACCAAAATTGTATAACTATATCATATTATGGTTTCAATAAAATGAAGAGATGTTTAAAATACTTATTCAGCTTTCTATATTATACACATATAAATACAAATATGGTATTTGAATATGAGAAAGTTTTATTTTAGAGCTACTAACAATAATAATAAATAAACCAATAAGCTAAACGAAACATTACTTATAAATGAACTAATTTGTAACACAATGTAAGGACAAAGAAAACAGCCCTTTTATCAAATAATAATATTACAGATTCATACTTTTTCTTTTATTGGTGCAGTCGCCATTTGATGGAACTGTTGGTTTTAATTTGTGTTGTTGCTTGATGGAAGCCATTAATTTTTCGTATAAAGACAGCTGCCTAGGAGGAGTGGGAGGTAATTTTCTTTTTGATACCTGGAAAATCGAATTTTAAGTGAATACAACAAAAGAATGCAATCAAGTAGATTTTACTAAACATGTAGCATTATTTATAAATAAGATCCTAATAAAGGCAACATATAAAATAATGCTCTCAAATATATACAGCTTAATGAAAAAAAAAATGTACGATGTTTCCCAATTAGTACAATATATTATATGATATCTCTACGATTTTGCTCAATATTCTGAATGTTCATAAGAATATCATAACGATATTGTAGGGCAGTTTGTGGCTCTCGAACATGTGCCAAAATGATTTACATGATTAAATTTAATCAAATAATATACAGAATTTCCAGTGTTTGAAACAAACTATTGGCATTTCTAAATAAGTATTAATCTATATAATTTTTAAGTTATATGAATCAATGAGTGCAATGCTTTGAAAAAAAAAAGGCTAAAATTTGAATTTTTTCAAAAAAAAAAAAAGATTTCATACTTCTGTAATTAAAACCGAATGTGTAATGAAACTTTGAATAATATTATTTTAAATAATTTTAAAATCTACCCCAAGGAATGACATTCTTTTGAGGTGCCTGATGATCAACTACAAGAAAGAAACTCAAGATTTCATAAGTGGACCAATTTTAATCACAAAATGTGAAAGCTTTTTTATCTATAATATTAATGTGTTAAGAACATCTTTTCTTAAACATAACAAATAAGGCAAGAGGACTGCCTTATTTTCTAGGTAGGTAATTTTTAAAATAATTTAGTAATTTTTTTATAATTTAGTAATTTTTTAATAATTTAGTAATTTTTTAATAATTATTAATTATATATATTTTTAATAATTATTAATAATTATAATTAATTTTAGTAATTTTTTAAATAATTGTAATAATTTTTTAATAATTTAGTAATTTTTTTATTACCTCAAGCAAAAACAAAAATAATATTTCTTTAAGTCAATTGCAGCCTTTTTCAATGAGAAAGTAATAACTGTCTCTAATAGCTACGAAGTTAACCATTCAGTTATGAGTAGAATGGATATTCTATATTTAAAATTTTAAAAAGTTCTAATCTATTTATTGAAATAGTTTGAAGACACAATTTTATTTCATTTCCAATGAAATGATGTTATCATAAAATAAGATTATTCTAAAGTCTAATATCGATAGCATACTGCATTTGGAATAAGAAGTAATATTGTAAAAACAGCTTACTGGAACTAGAGGGGGTCTAGAACGTATAAACTCCAAAATCAGAGCATGTGCATCCTTCTTCACTCTAGGTGGGATATCCCCATTTACCTTAAAAAAAATGAGAGATAATTAAATTTAAAATGAAATAAGTTATTCAACTCAGAAATAACATAATCAAGTAATCATAAATTAATTAGCCACTTTAAAAACTACACAGAACATTTAATATTTCGCTTTAGGTAATTTTTAAAATAATCATTGTTCCGTTAGAATTTAGTAGAAAAGCGATATAAAATTGCCGAATAATCAAGTTTAATTAGTTAAATAGCAAATAATTCTTAAAATGACAGCTTCACAAACAAAAAGGGTACGTAATTATTCATAATAGTACCGAAAAAAAGTTAAATTAAAATAATTTACAGAATAATTTTTTGAACAACCAGGAAATACGATGGATAAAATTTAAATCAGCTGTAAAAAAAATTCGATATTTTTCAGAAAAATAATGAATAATAATGTAATAAAAAATATGCATTGTAAACAGTATGTAACGCCAGATAAAATTAGAAGCAGTTGTTTAAATTCGATATTCAATACACTCTAGGTAAACAGAATTAATAAAACTTAGATAACTACACTGAATAAAACAAATGCTAATTTGACAAAGAACACATATGCTAATGAGAAGTCTTCTGGTAAAAAGAATTGAGAGGAAATAAAGTAAACAATTAAGTATTCTGAAATGAAAAAGGAATTGAATAAAATCTTACTGTTCGCTTCCGAATCCAGCTTTTGAAAGCGCATAAGAGAGATACGCAGTGACTAAGAACAGCACTTAGAAGGATTCTTCATTATGCACGTTTTTTTCCCCTGTTTTTTTTTTTTTTCGCTATTCATTTCAAAGATTGATTTTCATTTCCAATAATACTATTCTGTTTTAACTGAAAATTTCACAATATTTCTATACATATTGCTTAGTAAAAAATAAATCTCTCTTCCATTGAGGTAATAAATATCTCTTAAAATAAGAGAGTCATTTTACCTTTATTTTAATGATATAAAAACACTTTCTGTTTCGGCAAACAGACACTAGAATTGATTAAAGATAAAAAAGAAAGACTGCAGGGACATTTTGTCAACAAATTATGAAATTTATTCATTAAACTGCATTAGAAGTCTCAGAAGCGGATTTTCATCCAGGAACATTAGATAGTCGACTGCGGCCAAAAGGTTGAGAAGGGGTGGCAAGCAGGTGGATTGACAGTATTAATTTGGCAACAAGGAATATAAATGTTAGGAAAAAAATCGAACTCTATGAATGATAAAATGTTAGGATAAAATTAATGCTTTTATAAGTATAATCAGTCAGATTTCTAAATGTTTCATTATGTCCACTAAGTTATTAATTGAAAATCTGCTCAAAACAATAATACACACAATACAGATGTGTGGCAGTCTGGATGAATAAAAATAAATACATAGTTACAAAATAAAAAATATTTACCTAAAATAAATCATTAACATGATAAAAATGTGCTGAGACGTGAAAGTTAATTAACCATCTTATTAAAAGAGAGGTTTCATAATAAGTACTACCTAAATCCGCCCTTGGATAATCATAAATTTATAAATAAAAATATCAGAAAATTCGGTTGTACTCTATTTTTGCTATCAGATTGGGATATTTAAACCTTGAAATGAATACAGATAAAAACTGGAAAGCATTTTGCTTTGATTTCTGTTAGTAATTTATTAATGAAACACAGAATTAGAAACTTTTCAATTATATTTTAAGTTTCCTTTTTTTTTTTTGAAAAATTTATAAGTAAAAGATAGTAAATAATTTAAATTATTCAATTTTATAAATTCAATAAACAATCTACATTTCTGCAACACTATTTTCAATGAAAAATATTCAAAAGAGGGGGGGGGTATGAAATAATTGTATGCTTTCATTTACTACAGTGATATCCAAAAAAGGGGTGGTGGCGAAATAATTGTATGTTTTCATTTACTATATCTATAATAATAAGTGCTTGGCTTGAAATGATATACTCAATTTATATTCTTTACATACAATACTTAATAAAAATATGCTTTTTTTTTTTAATAAAGAAAAAGGAGCTATAAATGCCTTGACCACTCATGAAAATCATGTACCTGTAGAAGCAACATAATTTAGAAAATAATTTTCACTATTAACCAATATTCAATGCACATTTATTAGCATGAAATTAATGGGACTAGAAATAAGAGTTTTGCTTACCATAACTTGCCTAAGCTTGTACCGTCTGGATCGAATGTCATCCAGAAGCATTTCGTATGGAGTTAGAGCATATTCAATAGAATGTGATTGTGCTGATTCCACTTTTTTCAGTTTTACTCCTTGGCGGAGCTGATGGATTACCTGCATCCATAACCGTGCCTACGAAAGAAACAAATGTATCTTCCAATGGAACGAATGTAAATCAGAAATACAATTATATAACATGTATATTATATAATCCATATTTTTGCAACTTCTGAAACAAAAATACCTAAAACTTCATACATTATTTTTACTTTAAGTGGACAACTAAATGGGTTCGCGCTTCCCTCGGGTTTTAGTAATGGTATGGGGTCGAGTTATCTCTATTCTGACGAGGAGATGCACCTCCTGCAAAAAGGGTTGGGCCATGGTCAGTGATGATTGATGTTCATAAGATTCCAATCGGCGTTTCAATGTTATTTTCGAGATGATTATCACTCTGTTACATCTTGGATGCTTGGGGGAGGGGATAACTATTTGATGGTTACAAGTATTAATGATGATTTATTAAACAGTTATAATTAAATTATTTGAATCTGTGACAGGAACAATCAGCCCTTTCACTGCATTATGTCACACAGGATGTCTATTGGAATGTCTATGTCAACGAAAAGAATTATAATTTCAGATGTATCCGAGTTTTGTAGTAAAAATGATGAAATGCATTCCAATTTTATCTTGAAAAATTAATTTAGCTTTTTCACAAAAACTATGCTAACATTAAAAAAATATTACAGCTTCAAAAAAAAAAATTTAAATACACCATATCAGCAAAACAGAGGCTTATTAACATTAATTTAAAAAATGTTTTCTTACCCAATCTTGTATTCTAAGTTTCTCTAACGTCCTACTATCCATTTCATCTTCTACCGCACGTGTAAGAATCTGTACGACAAAAAAAAAAAAAAAAAAATCATGTAACACACATATAAAAAAATGAGTTTCTTTTTTTTAAAAAAACTAATTTAAAGGAAAGATACACGTTTCATTTTTTAGGTTGTATCTTATCATATATAAAATTAATGCGAATCCAGGTGCCATAAAACTATGATCAACATGCGATATAATTATCCTGATATAATTATTTATAGATTTTTTTAAATAATGATTACGTAGCAGTGATTTCAGCTATTTTATAAATCATTAAAATGTTTGGAATGTTAAGATATTTTTATTGTATTGTGTTTTAGCTGAGATACGAATAAAGTGAGAAGATTGTATAAATTATGATACATTTCATTCAGAAACAGACAATTTTCTTACCTTTGTCCGATTGGATATGTTTTCTAAAAATGTCGTGAGCTCTAAAATTTCAGCTACCAGTGCGCGGCATACGGCTTTGTAGTGACAGTCGGCGTCTTCAGGGCATGGCAAGTGATTCGCACATAGCTGGAAGAGAAAATATCTGTTACTACATACTTGTTTTGAATTAAAAACAGAAACAGTGATTAGCATTTATTGTTCAACTTCAAATTTTTCTTTTAAATATGTATTAAGAGCTGTATGAAAATGGTTCACTGCAAGTTCACTTGCGGAATCATTATTAAGAAGATTTTTAACGAAATTTCTGATGTCATTCCAAATGATCCATCCACAAAATTTCTAAGTAAGATACAATACTTCAAAACTCGGAAGATATAGCATCACCTTTCTAAATAACCAATGGGAGTAATCCATCCGGAACTTTCTCGCATATTATCTAATTACGGTATTATCCCGAGAATGTCTTGAATGGCATTGGCGTACAATAGTTACAAAATATAAACCTTTTACGTGAATTTAGCATTTTGACTGAATCTTTCTTGTCATCGTTGGTGAGACATTTTTTGATCTCTGGTATGTGGTTAATAGTATCCAAAAATCTAATTTGTGTTTTAGACGTTTTTTCTAACCGATTGAAACAAAAATTTGGGACAGAGCCTCACTTGCAGACACATAATCATATACCCAATTCGATATATTTAGGCCGTGAGTTTTTGAGTTATTGAATTTATATATTTCTGAAAGTACAGACCGACAGATGATCAACCCCTTGTAGGATTTGGCTCACCATTTGATAGGTGTCTACATTATAGATTGTGTTTCGAATTTTATTCATCTTACTCTCTTCGTTTTGTAGTTAATTGTGCCAACTCATATTCGAATATATGACGGACAGACTTCCTCTGAACACATTTTGCTCAAATTTTGATAAAAATTTGGTGTAAAGACTGTATACCAGATTTCATCCTTCTAGATCAAAACGTTTTTGCTTTTTTTTGTCACATCCAGATAAACAAACATTTTCCAAAAATGTGTTTTTCGAAGTGAGGGAGATTTAATACGTGGAGATTGATCAAATTTCGAGTTCGAATTTTTTGACGATTACAATAATTTCTATGTAAGAAATGTACGAGAAATTAAAAAACTTTTTAAAAACTGATATTGACTGTACATTTTAATAGCAGAGATAGGATATCAAAAAGAGCATTTTTTTAGACTTTTTTTTTGAAAATTAAAAAGTGTTATAAAAACATATTTAATTCTAAGTATTTTTCTACATTATTCATTATTTATACATTTAACTTCTGATATTCAAATTAATCAATATTATTTTTTGAAAGGATACCTAAAACATAACAGTTTTATTTTAAGATTAATTATAATGAATAAGTTATCGAAAGAAACGAGAAATATGATATATTTAGTGAAGTCCATAATTTCATTTAACATTAGTGTGTCTCAACAATAATGGCCAGTGATTTGCGCATTTTGGATTATTGAACAGATTCTATGCTCATTTTAAATAATTCTAGTTATTACACTTTGATGCAAGGAACGAATTGTTTATTTAATAGCCATTCAAAAATTTTATACAATTTTTTAGGATACTTACATTTATTATTTCCTTCGTGAACAGAATAACAACAACAAAAACAATGCTAAAAAGCAAGTTTATCTCTTATTTGCACTAACATATTTTACAAGGAATATCTATAATTTCAATATTAAAATCAGAAAATCAATACCAGCAAACATATTAATCCATTATTGCCCAATTATTTATTGGATAGTTACATTTTACTTTCATGAATAAACAAATAATTACCATGATTTCATTTTCGTTTTGTCAGTAAGATATCAATACATTTGCCTAACACAATTTATTACGGTAATAGTAAAATGTGTTAACATTTTGAAATTTTTTTTGTCATTTGCATTGATTTATTTTCGAAGCAATGCAAAAAATTCGATAATAGCTGCTATTTTTAAATATAAAATTATATTAAAAATTTAATATATACTTATATTTTTTATATCGAATAAAAATTTTTAAAATAGATTTGCAACGACTTTTCTATAATTTTTCTTAAAAAATTAAAAATTTATTCTTGATGATTTAACACAATTAAAAAGAAATTTACTAAAATATATGCTTCAAATTTAGCTGCTAGTTAACTGAGTTAATGGAATCCGCGATAAATAAAAGAATAAGAAATATAAACATATGAACAAAATATTGGCTAAAAACGAAATAAAAAATTTCGGGAAATTTCACTTTTGCCAGTCCTTGGATTTGTTTTTATATTTGTCTCGGGAAAACAATATAAAATATCGCATAAATATGTCTATACTAAGGAACCTTGGAATATTTTCTACTGAATAGAATGGTAATTTTTCAGACTAAAATAAAATTTGACTCTGCAGCGTGGTCAAAGTATGGGAAATGTGGCAAAATTTATGATTTCGAGCGTGACTTGAAGTAGACAAGGACAAATGCAATTTTTGTACAGCAATATTTCGTAAGGGAATTTTGCGTGTTAAAATATTACAAAGAAAGAAATTATCATGATAAGACACATTTTACAAAAAGGTTTAGGCAAATGGAAGTTAAAAAAAGCAGCAAGAATTAACAAATTTACTTCTATCTCTATCAATAATAAAGGAGAATGTGTGACTGAATGTATGTTTGTGTGCGTATCTGTTGGTGCTTTGCGATCCAGGTCGTTTGATTTACAGTTACATAACTTGGCAATTACATACCTTAAAGGGTGAGAATGTACAACTTAGAGCGATTAAATTCATTTAATTAACTAAAAAAAATCAAGCGATTTTTTTCGATGAGTTTCCAGAATATAATTGTTAAAAAATTATCTTTAAGCCATTTTAAAATTCAAATCATTCTTTTTTAATGATATCAATTAAATTATCTTGTAATTTGTTTTTCTGAATTTTGACATTATGTCAAAAATATTCCTTACATTACTTTCAACCGTTCATTTCATTATTGTAATGAAATGAATGGTTGAACATTATTGCAATGAAATTCAAATCGTTTTCATTGATTCATTTAATATTTAATCAAGTGATTTCTTCCATTCTTGGAAGTTAAAGAAGAAAGATTTTTTTTATCAGTGTACTTTATATGAACAGTAAAAATGTGAAGTTCCGGTGTAACGAAATTGCAATTAAAAGCTGCATTGACAAGTACCGTGACAGTTTTTAATGGTATGGTGATATCAATAAAATCGACTCCATAAGGGATATTCATGTATATAATTAATGTAGCAGGTGTTAGGGCGCTAAAATAACTCGACTGTTAAGTCTGTTACAGTTTAAAGTTAAACAAGCTCTCTACCATAGTTTAAGCTTGTAACTGGGATCAATTATCTACTATCTCTTAACTATAATAAAGAAGGAGTGATCCATTTAGATAGTAGATGTGAATCACAGGAGAGTCACATAGCAGCGAAGAGGGAAAAATACTTTTTTCAAGAATCATGAACAAAATTATGCATAAGAGAAAAAAATGAAATTAAACAAAACCAATGTGTCTGGAGAACAGCTGGTCGCCAAAGGCGGTTAATTATAAATAAAAGAATAGATGACTACATCAAATGCGTTTGTTAGAAAATAATTGAATATGATTTTCTAATAAAATCGTGACTTATTAAAAATTTAATATTGCTTGTAAAGCTCAATCATAAATATTTACTTCCCTTTCCATAGCTGCGCACTACTTTCATAGGCCATTTTCTTAGCTTTAAAAGACAAAATTTCATAGCCTGTATATATATTCTCTTGTAGGGTAGCGAAGATATGGGATCTCCCGCCGAAAAACTTTGACAGTAACAAGTCAGTGAAATCAAAACTAGAGAAGACACATTGTTAGTTCAATAATAAAACACTTGCTCCAAAAATAATGAATATTCGGTAATTACAGTTAAGATATTCCTATTCACAGCGCTGAAGAGGAGTGAAGTATAACTAAAGTAAAGATGACCAGTGATCATAAGAATGTTAATCTCAGTGCCATGCATTTCAGAACTAGAAGAAATGGACGAGGCAATAAACGGAATTGGTCTCTTTGATTTTTTTTATACTTCCTAATAAATGTATTATAACTTCTTCAACTTCTTCCTAATAAATGTATAATAACTTTTTCTGTATTATAGCATGAAAATCATATACCTTGGGCAAAGCCGTGAACGCCATGAGTACTCAGATTTATATCACCCACAGAATGAAAGAGCGGTAAAGCGGAAGAATGGCAGCAAAAGTAGAGAGTACATTTTCCTTTTGCTCTCACATAGAGTGACAGAGCTGTGCTTGTAAGCATAATACAGTGAAGAAAATTGTGCGCGCATTTTTCAATTAATAGAAACTAAAATTTGATATGCATCATGAATTTTAGTAAGACGCATGCATGCAAATGCTAAATTTCATTAATCAAAGTCGTTGCATTTTTCAGTTATCGCGACTGTTTTACACACTGCAAATAAAACCAACAGAAACTCTTGACCGATTTAGTTTTAAGTTAGCTACACATCTACACTAGATGAGAAAACCGTGAACCAAATTTTATTCAACTAAATCTTTACATTTTTTAAGGTGGGTTTACATTCAGCCAGTTATACTATTCCAGTAAAATTACACACGCGCTGAAAGAGCAGGCAATAGCAAGTACTTGTTTCGATAGGACAAATACTTGCTGCTGTACAGTTTCTGCGCATGCTGGATGGATTGTACCTGGTTGAATATAAACTCTACTTTAGTTATCCCATTCAATTATATTGGGACACGGGATGAGAAAACTGTGAACTGAATTTTATACCAACTAGCTCTTTAGATTTTTTAAATTATCATATTTACTTGTATACGAATAGACAGACCACATGAAATAAGTTAAAATTTGATAGAAAAATACAGATTTCATGTAATGACTTCACCGAATTTCATCGACCAAACTCAAAAGCATTTTTGAGTTATCGTCCATAAACTGTCAGAGGGATAGAGAGCCAGGCATAATTCAAAAATATGTTTTTCGTACTTGAAAAAGTAAAAGTACTTATTAAAATTTAGAGTTCGAGTTTGATTTCTTCTATTTATTACAATACTTTTTCTTTTTGTACTTGATATACAATACCTTGATGATAAAGAAGGATTTAGGTATTTTACAGTCCTAGGCAGTGACATTATGAGGCTCCTCTTTTAATAATCGGTGGATACCACATTTTAAATACGTAAATTATTTATGCTATATTAATAATTTTTGCTTCACTAACTTTATTTATCATAATATTAGTGAAAATTTATTAGTTCTTATTAATCTGTTAACATTCCATATTACTTGACATTCAAGTTTCTTTCTATACAATACTGAAGCAATGACTTTGTCGATATTCAAATAACTGAAGGATCATAACAAGACTTATATGAAAACTGATAAATTTTATTGATAAAATATTAACAATATTCCTAAAATTTTATAATTCATTGAATTTGTATTTTCCCTAAACTTATTTGGAGCAGCTCCGGTATACGGCCTATTGGCGCCATTTGTTTTCGCCAAGAAGTCCCCAAAATGCTCTTTGCGATCTTATAATTGAAAAAGCCGGTTAACAACAACGAGGCCGGTTAGGATAGCCAGAAATAACAGTTTATCGTCAAATGTATTGCAAAATTTGGCATAGGCCGTATACTGGAGCAGAAATGCTTATTTATTTGGAAATTAGGAAAATAAAGTCCGAATCAATTTGAAGTTCCTTTATTAGCCTTGAGATCCTAGGCAACTGCCTCGTCTTTGAAGTCGAAAATTCGCCTCTGTTCATATACGAGAAAGCAAAAAAAAGTTTCCAAAACGATACTGGAAGACAAGCGAATACACAATCCGTAATGTAAAAATTCCATCGCTATCGTATAATAATGATAGTCACGATACTTTTAATCAATGCACATATGGTAAAGAGTTCCAACATTAAAAAAAAAATGGTCATTTTCACCAGATGCTTCTTTGCTTATTCACATTTTTTCCCTTCCAAGCCATTCATTTCTTCATGTTCTGAAACGAATACCTTCGAGATCTAATGTGCTTAACGATCATTTATTTTTCTTTTAATCTTTTTTATTCTTTATTTTATTTCGGAACACGAATATTTTCACTACCATTTACATATCAGAGACAATATTTCAACAATAATTTTATAAATATTCCCAAATTTATTAGAGAAAGGGCAACATTCACTAACAAGTTTGATGAGAATTTGATTTCAGCTGGCATGTAAGCTGGTTGGCGTAGCTAAAGGGATGTATTTACTAACACACTGCTAATAGCTTATGTATAAAATGTAGCTCAGAAAAATATATTATGCGGAATAATATATTAATATTATATTATTAAATTATCATTATTATAAATTTATTATCATGACAGCAGCAATAAGAACTCATATTTAATTAATAATCAACAAATTCATCTTTTTCGAAGTGTTTTCAATGTCAAAGTCTTGAAAAAAATTAATTCCTTGAAATAAATTCGTATATTTTTTAAGTACAATAAGAATACGAATTTATTCATTAATTTTCAGACGTTTAGGTGTTCTTTAATTTCCCTTTAACAAAAGGAAGGCGTGTATGCACCAGACACAGGAACCATTAAATCCAGAGAAAGAATAGTTTGTACTAAAGTTAGCAAATTAATTACATCATTAAATATTAATTAAAAATATAAAAAGTTCTAAATGATAGTACGAATAGAAAATCTGCTTTCAGTAATTTCAGAAGGATTTTACCTTGGAGCTCTTTATGCATATTACAATTAACTATCTTTTAGTATTCATTAAGCAGAATGTGACACCATTTACAGTTACCTGATTAGATGTGGAAAAATACAGATGTTATCTTGAGAGCGATGAATGAATGATATGGCATATAATATAATTATTAAATGTAAATTGGATAGACTCGATGAAATCGCTTTGTCGAGAATTTTTTCGCATTAGGTTTGTAATCAAATAGGATTGAAGAACAAATAATCAGGTTTTGCTGAAGTTCAGGCATAATTCTTTAATCAAGTCAATGGTAGAAAACAAACTATAATCAGTGACAAATTAAACTGACAGGAAACAACGCTTCCTTGCAACATTACCTTCACATGAATAGTCAAGGTTTTGATTCTAATGTTTTAAAAAAACTAACGTTTTTGTGCATAATTTAGTTTTAACACCCTGACTGCGTAATTTTTAAAAATCCCTATTTAGATGCGATGTTTCCAAATAAGTTTAAATATTTTTCAAAGTGAACTGAATATTATATGTTACACAATAATCATAATAAAAATCTGTAATCGTAAAAATCTGTAATCTAAACAACGAAAAACGCGGGATGCAATAGAAAATGGAGTGATTGCCAACCCGCGGAAATCGCGGGATACACGCTGGAAGGTTAAGTACAAATAGACGACATTCAATAAACAAATTATAAATTTGGAATTTTTATAAAAATTTGAATAGCAACAGCAATTACAAAGTACACCAGAAAGTTCCAACGTTATTACCAATGAATTTTTCTTAAATATTATATACATACAAAATATAATAATAGGTACAACATGAATTCATTTGAACTTTCATAAAAAAATATTATTTAAAAAATCACTTAAAATGTTTTCTTCTATAGTTTAACATACATGAGTTCTATTATAATTATTGAATGGCCTGAGAAAAAAAATCCCTTGGGAATCAACAGCAAACAGGGTCGCGAAATATATTGACAGCGGGTGATTTGGCTAGACTTTAGTTCTTTAGTAGATAAAAGCAAATAAAAAGTTAACTAACTCATAACATTACATTATTTTTTAAATACCTTAACTGGTCTAAATTTTATTTTGTTTACTACTATGATCTGCTGAACTTATAAATTTAGATTTGAGAAAACTTCCTTATGCTGTAGATGGGGCTCCAGCTTAAAGAAGAATTGGCAAAGAAATTGAGAATTCAGAATTGGGAAAACTTCTTCTGTGGATGGGGGCTACAGAATATTTTTATTAGCCAAATTGGAGTCGCGAATGAAAAAAGTTCAAGAAATAGGAAAAAGACAATTTTTCGAAGGGGGGGGGGATTCGAAAACTGTTTCTAAGAAATTGTTTTTTCTTTTTGGGATACAAACAAGAGGGGGGGGGGAAATCAATATTAATTTAAGGTTTACAGCTACTTAGAAAGTTTCAGAAGTAATTTGGTCTTATAGCTTCGTATACTTTTTAGAATATTGCCCTATTTTGAAGCAACATCATCGCTACTAGGGCCGCAATTCCTAGTTTTTATAGCTTAGAGTTTTCACATTTGGTTTTTATATGATCTTTGTTTTATCAAACACAGAGACGTTATGGTAGGATGATGTCGATCATGCCAATGAAATGCGCTGATATTACAACAGTACGATAAAGTTTTCAATTTTGGATATTTTAGTCTTTATTTTTTAATTTGGTGTTTTCTTTCATATTAATATTAAAGTAAATAATATAGTTTTAAATAAACTCTTTTGAAAATTAAATAGTAAGATCGTCACGTTTTCACCAACCGCATTTCCAATTCATTTACTCTAGCTTTTTTATTCTTAAAAAGAATATATTAAAAAATAGCATTAAAACTTCTACTTTAGTCATATTTGGTAAAATTAGTTTTCTAATCATATTTAGGTAACTTTCCAAATAAGTTGGCTGCTTTTCTTGACGCAAGAGCGTATTTGGCCATGCTCAGCCAAGCATTTAGTATTTTTTTCTAACCAATTTTTCTAACCGAGATCGAATTAAGGATGGTTTATAATTTTATGAAGATAACGTGATGCTTTAAACAGATGGATGGATGGATGTTTTATAGAAATAAATTCTAATTCAAAAGTTGTTCGTCAATGTCACAATCATTAATTACATAATATAAGCAATTTTTCAAAGCTTTTAAAGTGTAAAAGCAATGTGATCACCAAGTAAGCTAATTAAAATCACCATTGCTAATTATGTTAACGCATCCAAATGTAGGCTTCTAGATTATAAATTCATGATTCTCTGAGCTGAATAATCTTTGGGGAAGTGGTTCTTTGAATTAATCGCCTCCCGAGAAGCAGAAGGACAGGAAGGGAGATTTCCTACTTTTAATTGAATTTGAAGCAACTCGAGAACACACTGAGATACTTGTCGGTTGTAACGCCATGAAAGAATTTCGCCAATTTGGCGATTTCACTTGGTAAAATGTGATTTGCACATGATTTGATCTTTTTTTTTAATCACTTGAGTATATATTTATAATTTGGCGAAATTTTTTCTTGATACTTTTTGGTCGCTATTACAACAGACAAGTACCCACACAGGTATAAATACATCCCATTATGCTCAAAAGGATTTAATTTTATTTCGTATATTTGGCTACATTATTAATAGATGAGAAAAATCAGCCAAGTCTAACTTACTTGCGAATCATATCCATATCTCTATCTGCTATACAACTAAATAACACCAATCAGATGAGCACAGCTTTGTTCTCTCGATAATTTAAGAAACAACACAACCATTTTAATGAAAATCAACTGAACACCGAAACAGATGTCCACAAAAATTCAAGATGGAACATGAAAATTTCAACTTCGTATCAACTAATTTCCATCTCTTTAATTTCTTACCTCTATAACCTGAATGAGGGAGATGCCCCTCCTGTGCTTGGCATCTGCGTCGTCCAAGGAGTGTAAAATGTGGTCGTCCTCCCCCGAGTCCTGCTCGATGCCCTCGTCCGCATTCTGTGACGAGGAATCCGCCTCATCTTCGTCATCTTGCAGGGAGGTGGAGGTCATCTTCTCGATGAGGGATTCGAGAGGACGGCTCAGGTTCCGCTCTTCGTCCCGCGGATTCAGGTAGTCGAGGGCACTGAAGATGATCATACCTAGAGTGGCCACCAGCTGAAAGAAAATAATTTGTTGTTAAACCAAATTGATAAATCGTACTTATTTAAGAATTGAAAAATATTCATTATAAGTGGCTTCGTGAAGAATAAAGGACACAATGGCATAAGTTATGAATGTAACATAGTAAGATCAGGAAGAGATTAATTAGACGCTGTTATCCCAAAGTACACAAAATACACATTTTTACTTTTTCGTATATGTAGTACAGTAAACGTCAAAAAATTCAAATTCGAGATTTTAACGAATCTCGTCGTTTCTGACGTCTATGAATTCGAAAGATGTATTTTTAGAAAATATCTGTCTGTCTGTCTATCTGTGACAAAAAACAAACAAACTCAAAATCACTTTGATTTAGACGGTTGAAACTTGGTATTTGAATTTTATAACCAATTTGTAGATTTTTATCAAATTTTGATCAAAATATGTTCATAATAAATGCGTCTGTCCGGCTGTTTGAATGTGAGTTAACATGATAATTACAAAAGGAAGAGAGCTAGATATATAAAATTCGGTACGCAGATTTAACATCTTTAATGTCGACGCCCATCGACTTTTGAGCGATATCAAACAAGAGGTTGACCGTATGTCGGTCTGTACTTTCACAAACCTGTAAACGTGATAACTCAAAAACGCAATGATTTAAATATATGAAATTTACTATATGATTTTGTTAGTACAAGTGTAATTTGTGTCAAATTTTTGAATCAATGGGTTGGTAAAAAGCTATCGAAAACACAATTTCGATTTTCAGATACTAATAACCACATGCTAGGGATTAATAGCCAAAAACTCGCTAAGAATGATTTAATAGATTCAGTAAAAATGTTGAATTCAGTCGAGGGTTAATATTTCGTAACTATATTACCCCAATGTCATGCAAGGCGTTCTCTGATATAACATCTCTATTGGAGATTATGCGAGAAAGTTTTGGGGAGACCACTCACACTGGTTTTTTGATATAACTGTTGCCGAAACGTAGTATCAGAAGTATTCAACTGCCACATTTACCATTTTCCAATTTTAACAATTAATATCGCTTCCTGCCAATCGAGAATTAATAATGCTTTGCAGGCCACATTCGCCGATTAAATTCTTTAAAAGAGATTGCAGTAATTTGATTAGAATCAAGATCATTAGTTATGATTTCATTAAATGTCTGCCAATATTGTTTGATAAAAATTGTATCATATGTGTTTTGAGTTCGAAGTATGTATACAACCCAACGTTCCTGTAACGATGCTAGTGGAGCGTCAAAAGTTAGTTATCACATAATAAACAATGCACAATTTTGCATAGCAAAACTATAGACATTTGGTACAATTTGTAACAGAGGTCAGGGAAACCATCAAATTATGATTGATCTAATTGCATCTAATAGTAACGAACATATCAAAGATAAACAAGAACAAAATTAGAAAGATCCGAATTTATGTGTACAGTACAAAAAGTTTAAAATGTACAAAGGTGGAAAAAAAAAAATCTTCTCATTCTGTATCTATTCTCTTTTGCAAATATATTTGATTGCGACAGTTTTCAAAACTGATTTCAGCTAACTACCAATAGTTCTCACTTTTAAAGGAAATTAATTTCCTTTTATAAATTTTAATAATTACAATCACAAACTGACTACCCCGACCCGCCGGAAGGCACGCAGAAAAACTTGAATGATCGGACTGCCGCAACAGCAACACTGGCGGGGAACTGTGGTTGAGTTCTAAGGTCCATCACCGGCCACGGTATAATCCTTCCCTAAGGAAGTAATGTCCCGTCATCGATAGAAGATGCCGGACCCACACCTTTTCGTGTACCCAGTGGGTACACGAAACACACATGCAGGAATCTTTTCATCTTCAATTTCAAGGTACCTCCCCCCCCCGTGGGACTATAAGTTTTAATAATTGCAAACCCTTATAATTGCTTTCAAACATAGAAATAATTTTATACGCGAACCAGCATGGTAAATAACTTCAACATTCGAATGTAGCAATTTCATTGAATTTTGAATTCAACTCGTTATTACAATAGATCTCAAATTCTTTCACTCAGCTACGATTATGGATCGATCTTTTAATCTATGGTGAGATTCAAACAAAATAAAAATATGAAGAAAAAAACCCCTAACCTTTCAAAGATTTAATAATAAACCCTCAGTCCACGTTCTTTTTTTAAAGCTTTAAATGCCATTCTAATGTTTATATATGCAATTTTAAAATGATGCAAACTCTTCTAAATTTGATAAACTATTATGTATTAATAAAAATTCTACACAGTAAGCCTTATGTACATAATTTTAATTACATTTTTTAATGCGTATAACTGTTGAGTCAGTATTCGTTAAGACAGTAGGAACACTGACACGCTTGAATAATAAGAACCAAACCCTTAATTAAACTGCATATGATTGTGCATCGTCAAATGCATAATGTAAATCTTAAGAAGGGGTAAAATTGACCTAAATTAACATTTTTATTTTTTGCTAGTATAACAAATTATTTTTAATAGAATTTTTGATTTTTTTTACATTATATATAAGTAAACATTGCTAGAATTTGTCTCATATGTTGCTCGGATGCTTTAAAATTATTTTTTTTCTTCATTTGCTTCTTTATTTATACAGTGAAACCGTTGGTTAGATCCCCCTTCACAAAACAGCTTCATACAGTTTTTAAGTAGATATTTTCAGTCATAGCTAAAGCCGAAATGATACATTTTTGCGATTTCTTTTAATGCTTGTTAATGAAATGAAAAGTTTGTACTAGCAGTACCATATCGCTATCAAGCCCCACAACGTGTATTTCTAAGAAAATCTGAATTTATACAATTTTCATCATACAATACTAGCGAAAGTGGTTTCTTCAAATTTTCTCTTATATTCTCTATAAAATGCTCGTAAAAGTTTGACCTTCGAGAAGACCGTGAACATCAGGATTTCTCAAAATTTTAATTCTCAGAACCCACACATGAGAATTGTGAACCGCCTTATTTAGCAAAGAAATTGATATTAGAGTATTAATTACTAGGCGTTGGAGAAAAATAGTTATGAAACCTTGATCTTTGATAATATTCTTTTTTGGTGATTAATCACTGGCAAGTACCAGAAAATCGAACATTTATTTTAGGCGTATTTTTTTCCGACCAACAGGAACTAAAATTTGACCCAAAATTACAATTACAGTCACAAGATTATACAATAAATTTCATTTGTTTAAATCATTACGTTCATGTACATGCAAAATTACAGATGAACAGATGGTCAACCCTCTGACGGATTTGGTTCCAAATTTGAGATTGGTCTACATTTTAAATGCTAAACCTGAGTACCAGATTTTATCTATACAGCTGTTTAAGTTATGCAATTGTATCCACTTTTATTCTATCAGCCGGGTATATAGATTTCCTCTGAATGAATTCCATCTAAAACTTGATAGAAATCAAACAAACAAATTTGAACAAATGTGGAATAAAGTCTATATATCAAATTTAATCCGTCTGGTTCAAAGCAGTTTTGAAGTATTTTTTTAATAGGCAGGCATAATTCCAAAAATGTATTTTTCAGATTCAGAGGAGTCTGAAACATCGAGATACGCCAAAATTTCGAGTTCAAATTTCGCGGCGATTACAATACTTTCTTGTATAATTAGTATGTGAGAAAGTGAAAAACGTACAGCAATAAATATAAGTTCAATAATTAGTTGATAAAGGTTATCCATGTACTAATTTTTTTTTGCTTATTATTATAATTGTGAATTATTTTTAGTATGCTATGATTAGAAGGTTTCAATATCTACAAAAGCATTTTTGCAGATCAATATATCCTGTATAGTCACACTTTCAATAAATATATTCGTGACTTCGCACTTTTGAACTTTATAGTTATAATATACTTTGTTCAATTTTCTGTTACAGTAAGTCAGTGAATATACAAAAAATATTATGGGACTATATCACTTAAAAACGAATTCAAGACATCGATGGTTGAAAAATGTTAGATAAAGTTTTTGACAAAAGTAAATTTTTTTCTTTTGATAAAATTGTTTCCGAATTCGGAAACTGGAGGAGGGGAAAATGACACAGAGTAAATATTGGATTTGAAGGCCACTAAAGATTTGAGTGATTTAAAGGTTTCAAGTTCAAAGATATCAGAAATCTTTTTCTAAATTACGTCACTCCTAAGAGATAAAAGTTCGATATTTGAAAAGTACGAAACTTACATAAAGTATAAGAGAAAGGAATTATCAGATTGGAAACTTTATTTTCGCGTATTAGGATGGGCTAACAAAATTCATTAGTTTCCTTATTTATCATTTATTCCTTTCCTTATTTAGATTTATTAATGCATAGGCAGATAAAATATCTTAGAATACTTGTCTTAAAACTTAATTTTTTTTTGTTTAAGAGAAATATTTTTAAATGAACATAATCAAATGATAAAAAAAAGCTCGAAAAATAATTAAATTTAACATTGTTACGAGATATATGATGATTTTTGATATAAATGTACAATCAAAGCTTATTTAACAAGCAAAAAAAAATGTAAAAAAAAAATGACTCGCTTTGCTAGCGATGTTTCGCAGAATAAGTGGCGATGAGATACCGTACGTCACATGCTAAATTGTCCTTCATCAGTATGTGTTGAAAGCTTGTTTGAAAAGAGCCCGTAAATCTACATGGAAGAAATTTTGATCTTATAATTTGTCGAATTCGACTCCGAAGGGTTTGAGTACCAGTGGAGCCTTAATCGAAGAAAATTACGGGGCTAGAGTTGAATAACAATTGCATCGATGAGCTGATGGCAGAGCATAGCAAGAACTACTAAAGAGTTTATGGAGTTGCATTCAGCATCACAGCAAAACGTTGCGGAGCAGCTTTGGTCAAAAGAGGAGAAAATAATAGACACAACAGAACAAGAAACGTCCAGTGAGATAGGAAGATGCTGAAATCATGTGAAATTACTGCATCGTATGTTGAAAAGTATAAAATTGAAATGGCAGTAACTATGCGCGCTATAGATTCATTTAACGATAATAATGCGTCCCATTTTCGTCAAATTTTGAAGCGTAACCAAGGACAAATATTTTTAGATAATTTTTGTAAAAATATCCCGACATTATAAATAATAAATTGCATTATTATAAATTTGTTTAGTGTTTCATATTACGAATACTGTTTCATATACTACTGTTTCATATTACGAATAAGATTTGGGAAGAATTATGCTCGTTTACGCGTCTATATAGGTATAAATAAAAAAAACCGCATGGATGCACATTTTATAAATTAATTTTGATTATTCAAGATTGATGTGATTCATGATTTATTGCCATATTTTTATTAAGAATTTCGTAGAATTATTTAAAAATTAAATCTGCGGCATAGAAAAACTCGAAAATGAATTTCTCATAAAAATAAAAATGCTAAACTGATTTAAATCGTTATTTATATTAATAATCCATCTCCGTATTATCGATCTCCGTATTACTTCGTATTTCGAGCTAGATAAATACAAAAAAAAAAAAAAACCCTCAAAATTTTCCGAATAAATATGAAATTAGAAGCCTTTAAATGCACAAAAACTTTATTTTAATCTTCCAAAGCTAATTTTTTCATTCACATGAAAAATTATGAGGTATACAATATAAATATTAAATCACAACTATTTATATTAAACAAATATTTCTAACAAAATACTTTGAATTATTTGAAACACTAGAAACAAATATCAACAAGGATTTCAGTACTTTCATACTTTCAAATTGATTTTAATATGATGAATACGATTTATAATTTCATATTAATGGTATATAATATTTTGCTTCTGTTTCAAATTGTGTAATTAGGTATTTTAAACTCCTAACATTCAAAACTAAAAATAATTTTAAACAAAAAAAAATGATTAGAAAAATCACACATTTTCTTTAAACCATCCAAATACTCTTCTTAGAACACGCTAATATACAGTTTACCAGAGCTGTTGATTAGCGAGTCAACCAGTCAACTGAAAAATACCACATTGATTTGCAAACGAATTTGGAAAGGGGGTAGGGAGGCGAAGAACAGATGTTTTAAAATTCTAAAGGTTACTATACTTGATCTGAAGAAGAACGAGCACACACCATTCGTAAATCAAATTAAAGCACTGAATTAAATTGAAGGGGAAAAAAAAGAACCACATCGAGTCTTATTAAAGTAATTATTTTATTAAATCTTATTAAAGCAAATTATCATTTATAATAAATACAAAATAAAGAGATAAACGGTAAAATTTCAGATGTGATTAATGATCACCATTAACACTGTTCACAAAGGGCAATTTATTAAAAATAAATGCAGATGCTACATCACGTTGTTAACGCAAACTTCCGATGAATCAGAAAAACATGGACGCGTCGCAAATCCAGATGGCCCCGCCGATGTCCTTTTCTCATTTCTATTGTGAAAGGGTTTGAGGCAATATCCAGCAGGACAAAAGCAAAACAGAGGAGACGAGCGTCGCTTCAATAACATTAATCAAACTCGGAAGTGGGGGTAAAAAGACTCGCGTATAATCATGCATCTTTCGAAAAGAATCATATTTGATGCAGGGATCGTGGGTGACAGGTGTGGGTCGACGGTGACTCCAATCTATAAATGTCCCCACCCTTGTAGTCGGCAGACGGAGACCTTCGAAGCCCACCTACGAAAGGCACAAGTATGAAAACGTAGGCTCAAAAACCAGACTTCAATCAGCTGGAACCTTTACGCTGCTCATTTGCAAAAATGATAGTGTGTTAGAACTGTATAATAAGACGCTGTCGAAGGCGAAGCAAAGGTTGGTAACTCAATGTAGACTTAGGAAATTGTGACACAAAATTAGCACATTTTTAATTGAAATTCATTAATAGGTGTCAAAATCCAGTTAACAAGTTTACAGACAACCTTTAATATTGTTACCCTAAATGCATAATAGATGGCGGAAAAAAAAAAAAAAAAAAAAAAAAAAAAGATTTTAGAGTAAAATACATATCCTGCTGACATAAATTATGAAAAGCACTCAAAATTTAATAATTAGAAGAACAATTCTATTAACTGCAAAACCAATAGTATAGTAAAAATACGAACAGAGAGGATAGTTAAAAATAATATGGAATAAGAAAATACAATAATCTCTCAATAATCTGGCAGATATCAGAATATAAAATTACCGGATTAATAGAATCTCATTAAAAATATTAAATTAAATAGCAAGATCTGTGTTTATCGCATAAAATATAAACAGATAAAAAATAACACAATAAATTATAAATATTAAAAACTATATTTCAAAATCTAAGCAGTAGTCTATACTTATGCTGTTCCAAGGTCAATGAATACAGAAGCAGTGATTTTTTTTTCTCATTAATATTCTGTATTAGCCCTATTGAAAAATGCTGGATATTGTCATGAGACGTACTGGCGAATTATCGGATTGAATCATAGCACTCCGGCAATGAAGATTACAGTGATCTTCATTGCGGATCTTCATTGATTGTACCATCAGATACAATGGTACAATCAATAACAAAATGAACTTTTACAGCAATGCAGTTACTGCATTAACAATACAAAATCTAAATTTTCCTCAAATTTTAGGCGTTAATTTAAAAAAAAATCTATCCCAACAGTCGCCTAAATGAGTAGTGATTTGTCTTTCATCCTTCGACTCCGATTCAAAGTAAAATAGTACAGTTCACTCTTAATTAATTAATGTCAACAATTTTAATTTGTAAGATGAAAAATGAGTTAAAAGGAAAGTAATTAAATAGATGCAAAAATTTAAAGTCGTTTCTTCATTACTATAGCTAATATAATTTTCCAAAAAGAACTAACCGAAATACTTAAGAATATTCTAAATATTATCAAAATATCAATACTAAAACTACAGAGAAGGCGATGAAAGTATTGATTGTAAACCTTGTTTTATATATTTTATAAATAAAATAACACGGTGCTTTTGTAAATTTTGGTTTGCAATTTTCTAGTCTGACGTCTGCATTTACTGCACTTCACAGAATTTATAATAATTTACTATTTATACAATAACTATTATTATAGAAATATTATAATATATTTAGCTATATGTCTACAGGAGCTATACATTGTTATAAATCATATACATCACAATATTTAAAACATTCTGAATAACTTGATATATTTAGTAAAAAAATTTATATATTAGAATGCGAAACTTATTTCAGATATCGTTTCATTTCGAGTAATTTTATGTTGGAAATAATTACTTAAAAATTTTTTATAGGGCTTTTTAACACATCGTTTGCAATAGAATTTTATATAAACTGATTGAAAAATGACTATTTGTTTTCAGGCTTATTTTGTGAGGATATACAAACATAATTAGAATTTTAATATATTAGTGCATTTTTTAACAAAGTTCACATTTTTTTTTTTACTTGCGGTCGCCATAGTACTCATAGAATAATTTCACTACAAATGAACATATATCATGTTTCTTTCAAATAACTTTCTCAGCCAAATGTAGAAAAACCATGCCAGGCACTTTATATACTGAAATACATAGAGTGTCACTGGCAGCGCTGAATGATAATTCAAAGACCACTCTACTCTGTAGGTCCTCTGTGATCTCCAAGGCACTATTGAAATAATCATATATCGGTCACTGGTGAGTCCCATGGCAACCAATGTGTTAATATAGAATTATTATAAAAAACAACGTTCTGTTTCTACGAAATTTTTTTACAAATATTAAGTTAGAAATAAATTTCTTACGTGTATATACTTTTCATTTGGAGTAGATTTTACAGCCGTTTAATAATAAAACTATAGTGCACCAGATCTATTATATTATATTATATTATATATATAATAATATATATATATGAATAAGGATCAATTATTGGTTTCAAAAGCAAGAATATTAATAAAACGATACAGTTATAAAAAATACCTTCAAAACAATCCATTCAAAACGTTTTTCTAACGAAAGATAATAATAATAATATATGGCATGCCGAAATATACAAAATGACGCATCAGTTAGATTCGGAAATGTAACATTTTAAAATGTCGATACGGAAGTATCATTTCAGGAAGGGATGAAGTCACCAACATGTTCAACACAGGCCATCAGAAGCCAAGTCCTATAATCAGATTACAAAAGTAAAAGATGGGGGTTTATATCTGGTATATATTGTTACGATACCGCGCTACATTTGGGGCAATAAGGAAAAACATTTTTCACTAATCCGTCCGAGTAATTCAAACGTATCTCCTCTCTGGACATTTTGCGTAAAATCTGCTCTCATATAACCCGGTAACCTGTAATTTCAGATAAAAAATTGCATAATCCCCACCACATTCCGGTCGATGAGTTCGAAACGCTTCCGCAGGGCTATACTTGCAGATAACGCTCGTTCGACTGTTCTAAGGGCATTTAGTAGCTTGAAGACCAGTTTCTTTTGCTGGGCCTCTCGCAGAATTTTTCAGATTCTTTAAGTGCTAACGATTTCTGTTATAACTTTGTATAATAAAATCTTTATTAGCCACGCTGATACCACCTAAATGAAAATGTGTCGTGGGCCTTTCATATTTTTTAATATCCTCTTCCGGCGTCGTATTATACTATAGGAAACCCGTTAAATACTGGATATAATTTAAAAGACAATAACAGAATCTGTAAAGATGCCTTGCGAAATATAAGCGTAATTTTATAACAAAATTCAAAATTTTAAAAAAATTATCAAATATATTATCACACAAAATAATGCAATTTCTAATGAGATGACAAATAACTTTCAACATCTGACCACTTTCAAGATTGTCATTGGAGTTAAATTCGTTGTGACGTTTTGTGTTGCGTCATATGCGAAACAAGCTTATTCAATTTAATTTTTGATTTCATCATGTATTTTACAGAAGAAAAAACGAGTAGTATAAAGCTGTATATATCTGACAGTTGTGATGTCATGGCAATTGATTTCATTTGATTTAACGAAACACTCGAATTATAAGCTATCAGTTATCTAAATATATAATACTTCCAAAAATAATACTCCGTTAAAATGAAATTTAAATTTAAAAATCGTTGTTCCAATAAAATTTTATATCTCAAATGGTAATAATATTCGTGTCTTTTGACCTAATCCAAAGTATTTAAAAAAATTCTAACAGAAAATTGTTAAAAAATTTTGACGAATTCATATTTTGAACCATTTAAATGGAATCTGTCAACTTAAAAAAGGATTATAAACAACAAACTGTAGTGTTTTTTTACTGTATTTTTCTCAATGAAATCGGAAAATACAATATTATATGATTCAAAACAGAAAATTCAAGAGGAAGCAACTTTTGTCTAGTTATCTAAATAGCTATACAACTTTCTCAGTAATAATTTTTTTCAAGGAATGAGCATAAAAAATCTGAAAGAAAAGTTAGATGATATAAGAGTATTTCATATTACATTGATCACACACACACACACATTATATAAAATTAAAAGTTAACTAGAAAAGTTAAAGATTAGTTACAAGTTAGCAAAGTTTTAAATTGCAGAATATTCACTTTATTCTCACATTTTTACATAAAAGACCGCCTCTTTTTTTTTCGGATAGTGGGAGAGAAGAAAATACTAAGTTAATCTTCACTATCTACTTCCAAGAAAATCTATATAATAGGAATCTATGTCTCAACAATTCTGTCTTATGCATTTACAATAAATACAAAAAACTAGGCGTGTCTTACAGCAATACAAGCAGCTTTAAAAATGTTAAACATAATTATTTTAAAAGCGAGATTTCATAAAATTATAGGTGTTTAAAATTAAATTTTATTAAATTACTTCTGCTAACATTGAAAATAATAGATTCATATCCAACTAGATGCAATAATACAACACATAGCTTTTCAGATACAATCAATTCGAAAAGCCAGTAAAACCATCTTCCACATATAGGATAATTTCTAACGGGAAAAACAGATTGTCCCAAAAATGATTTATTTTTAAGTAACGAATAGCAAAATCGAAAATTTTTGTTTCGTATTAATTAATCATTCTAAATAATAATAAAAGATTTAAAACGAAACGAAACAAAAATGAAAATTTTCATTATCACAGGATTACATTATGCGTGGGAATCATCACTTTACTTCATTTTCTCTGTGTATTTACACTTATTCGATTGTATCAGATAGACACAAAACGCTTCGCGCTTATATTTGCCTTAGTCCATTTAGGTCCTTAACTCCAAACAAAACATCCATTTTCACACACGCTATACAATTCAAGCAAAATGCAATTCATCACAGTATGTCATAAACCAACCAGTTTCCACACTGCCCGATTGAGTGAAAAATGTCAAAACGCCATTGTGTTACCACCTCGTCGTGAACTTTCGTGGGTTAAGGTTAGTGTTCTCGATATTAGAACCCTTGCCTTTCTCGTCCATAGGTGTTAAGGTGCCGTATTAGATCGAGTAAGAAAGAGATCATGTGGAGCGGTTCGTGGTCGTTGCCGCCTTGACCTTTTTGCTGTTTTTTTGCTGAACATTTCCATAAAACGCAACAGAATCAACGATTGATGTCGTAATTCTTCTCTTTCGCGCTCTTAAAAGATGAAGAAAGCGACCACCAAAAAAAGAGAAATGGGTTCATTCAAGAAAGAAATGTTTTACTGATCTCGGTAGGTTTTCAATAGCAGAAAGCAGTCCTGATTTGTAATACTGGAAGACTTAACAACTTTAGTAATTGCCCAGTGTGTTTGCTGGAATTCGTTTTGGAACAGATGCAGATGATATGAGGCTAAGAAATTAAAATATGTCATATACCTCAATACCACGCTTATTTTTTGGGGTTGATGATTGTTGTACAAATTTGTCAAAAGTAGAATACGAAATGAAACTACATTCCACCAACTGTAATGTAATAAAGAGAAAAAAATGAAGATTTAAAATAATGAACGACAACAGATAGAGACACAGACATTTCATCACTAAATCGAAGAACGTTCCAAAGTTTTAGTTTTTATATTCGGATAATTCGAATAAAAGCGGCGCTGATGTTTACTATACTAGAAAATGGCGTTTTATACGCTGCAATATGCAAAAATAAGAACCCATTGTTGCATTGCAGCCTGCCTTTCGTTGTCAGTTCAACAAAGAGCCGCTTCATCAAAAACAGATTTACAGTTGTATAAGAAATTCGCAGAATTGGTTTATATGCAAATGGAATAGTAATTGTCATTCGTCCATGTCAGGTGAAAATGTTGAGTGTGTCCGAACTACAGGGAATTCACAATTCACAATCAGGTAATCACAGGGAATTCACAAGAAGAGGAAGAGAGAGAGCTTGTGATTTAGCAACCAAGTGACCAATTGTATGATGTGCGCTTAAAACGCATGTTTGCCACTCTTCATGATCGAATTATTACAGCAATGACAGTGAGTTGAATTATCAGGGATCAGTTACTTCACTATAATGAGAAATGGACTTCTGACTTGAACAATTTTTACCATAACAATTGGAACTCAAATCCAATGTACAGAATAAAATTGAAAGCTTTCCTCTATCCAGAAATGCAATGTATCGGTATATATTTATAATCGTTAGTTGAAAATAAGTATTTACAATTGGCTCCTTCTTTCTGAATATCCCTTTAATGACGATTTATGAAGAATTGTACATACAATTGATTCATATAACGAGAACAGAAAAAGAAGTTACAGAAAATGTCGCCACAAATAAGACGGAATGTAATGATGTCCCGATTGTTGGCACATTTTCCTGAATATCTTATGGGCATCGCTTGAATTAGCAGTAAAGTCAAATTCTATGCATTCTACTTCTAGTCAAATATAATGTGAAAATACCAACAGCTGGTATTGCAATGAATTGTTGAAAAATATATGCAGAATATAAAAATGGTTAAATTGCAAGCAACAATTTCTGTTTCGAATATCAGTTATTTAATAGCGGAGAATGATTCTACCAGTCAGGATTGATAAATGCATAAAACATCATGATTTAGGTATAGAAAATTCATATTAGATTGATGAATCGCAGCTTTACCCACAATATATATATAACAAACGGTTATCAGAGCATAAAAATGAGTGCTTTTTAATGTTTAAATTATTTTCTACTTTTCCACCTTTAATCTGCAATTCATTTTTATAAATATTATAAAATCTTGCAATCAATTTTTTTCTTCCAAAATTTACTATCAGATGGTTCTACCCGCACGGAATAATTAAATAAATTTAATCAATTAATTACTATTTAAGTGCGAAAAGCATTGAAATAGAAATCGTAGAGAATACAAGAGAGTACAAAATTTCAAATCTAGAACACCAGGAAGTGAGGGAAAATTCAATCTCAAAATGCCATCTTTACAAACATAAAATGTCATATTAAATAAAAATTTATAAAAAACGTACACGAAGAGCTTATCTGGTTTATATACTACTAGCCCTATCATCTTCAACAAGACAGTGGACCTCAATGTATCTTGCCGTATTTAACAAGCATTTGTGTAATGCCGTGCATAAATTTTGACATCTTTCAAGTCACCCAGATAATCCAGTAAGGGTCAGTTATTGATATACCTTAATTATTATTAATTATATACACTGCAGAGGAATTACTAACAAATTAATTAGGTTCATTTCATAGAAATCATCTTCCATAATTTAAGCAGTAGGGTCAATTCATGCTCACACGAGAAACATAAAATGATCAAATCTACTTTTGAAATTACTGCATAGAGAAAAATTGTTGTTAATGGGTACAAGAATTCTTTACATAGAGGAAAATTGTTGTTGTTGATGTTAATGGGTGCAAGAATTCTTTGTATAGAGAAAAATTGTTGTTAATTGGCACAAGAATTCTCTGCGTAGAGAAATATTATTGCTGTTAATCGGTATAAGAATTCTTTGCTTAGAGAAAAAATGTTGTTAATGGGTACAAATTTTTTTTTTCTGATTGAAATAATTTTTTAATTTTCCCCTTTATGCTTTTCTTTGCTAATATAATGTTTTTTACAAAAATTTCTTTTAAAGTTTTTATTACTTTTTTTAACATTATAGAATTTATTCAATACAGTTATTTGTTTACATAAGAACTACCAGTATTCGTTAACTTCATCAGAGTAAATCTTATTTAAATTCCATTCATGTTTTTACATATTTATAACATGTTTATTAAATAATTTTAGATGAATTAAGATTACTTTTAATTCACATTTTAGCACATAAATATACACACAAAGGCATGTTGGAAAAGCCTTTATACCCAAAAGACAAAATATATTTTATGATATCGGCTGAAAAATATTTTCCACGAATTTTCGCTCATTATTCTGAATAAATTCATGATTTTTATGAGGAAACATGAAGATTTTAAACGACAATCGGCCTTTTCTCTACTGAAAAAATTGCTCAAAAAATAAGCAAATACAGAATCATAATACAGAGCAAGATTTAATGCAAGAACATGCACTAAACGCCACGAAATTCAGCATTTAGTTATATGTTTTGATGACGTAAGCAATTGCGTTTTTCATATGACCCTGACATAAAATAAATTGATTTCATTAAATTTAAATTAGAAGTTTACCAGTAAAAGGGAAGTGGTATCCATGTTTTGTTATTGTTCATGGAATTTTGTATTTATTTACATGCAACACATTTGAAACATTTAATATTATTAAAAAAGTATTGTAGTATTATTTGTCAGAATGAAATAAAGAAATTTCTATCGTAGAAAAACAGCGTACAATTAAGATATGTATAATGCTTACAAGTTTAAGTATACGGTAAGAATAATGTAGATACTTGCTTTAATGTAAACTGCGAACATAGCACAGCAAACAAAGACAGAGTTTCCCAATACAAGTTAGTACAGTAAATCAACTCAAATGGGCAAATATTGCCAAAAGAAATATGCATGTTATGCATAAAGTTACATATGTTAACCAGTTCATATGAGGAGAAAACGCAATCACCTTTGACCTTAACGAGCTCCGAACAGCAACTAATATTGTTTGGAGTTATGCGACTTATGCAAACTTCGGTCGAAATGACCAGTGGACATTGTTTGATGTTCTTGATGTCAAAACTACGCAACAACATCAAAATACCAAGAGAAGAAGTCAGTATTCGACCCATTTCTGAAGAATTCATCGATTCTGTCATTAAAGGATACGCGTGACAGATTCCGTAACAATCCCGCAACACGCGCAGACATCACGTGCAGAAGAAGCGACAGGCAGACACCATAGGGGCAGCAAACTGACCCATTGACAGACAACACATGACAATGGATCTCACGGCTTTTTCTCGACTCATCCGAACCGGACAGTTTCCGGATTTTCTGGAGATGTAGTCCGAGGTGGGCAAAACAAAGATTAGGAAAATGAATGAATAAAAAAGAAGCCATTGTAGGGATTGGGTCATGAAAGCGGGAAAAAGTATGCGAAGGTCGTTACGCCACTGGCATACAGAAGCAGCAACAGGCCCAAATAGTCATAGGAGTGATGCGCGGGAGGATATAAATGGGCGTTTCCGTTTTGTTAGGGATTATGCCCGTTGCGTGCAACATCCACCGTCTCGTTTGGTCGACTCTAAACATCGCGTTTAGGCAACTTGGAGCATAAGATGAAGATCTTGTCACCTCGATTCCTGAATGCATTTCATTAACAGTAAAATTCGTCTGCTCATTTAAAAAAAAAGAGATGCACAACTTCCCTAAAAAGGGGAAAAAAAAAAAAACAAGACAATAGATACAATTAAAGGCGAAGGCAATTTAAAAATTGGACTGCAATTAAATATTAATATTCTGATTATCCTTAGTGGGTTAAATATAGTTCATTAAAAAAATCTTTGTGAATTTAAATAGATTATTTTACATCATAAAATTTTGATAATAGACTCATCAAGTTCCAAGTGGGACAAAAAACACAAAGGCTCGTTATGAATTTTGAATTAAAAGATAATTGACATAGAACTTTTTCGACTGTTGTTTCCTAAATAACAAGTAAATAAGGCTCAATTTTTTTTAAGTATAAGTTTTATGACATCGAATCGCAATTTTATATAAAATGAAAAATAGGAAAAATAAATAGTCTATCCATAATTAAATCTTTATTTCAATAAATGATAGTTGGACTGAAGAAATGTAGATATAATTTCAACTATTTAATTTAATATTTACATAATATTGGCGATTGAATTCTAGGAAATATTAGCCCCAAACAGTTAACTGATGAGCTAATTTATTCTCCTTGTATCAATTCCAGATCGAAATAATTTCAAATGCGAAATATTTCGTCCAACAGATTGCAATGAATTTCTAAATTTTGACCAGTTTAAAGTCTCTTCCCTCCTCCCCCTCAAAAAAAAAAAAAAAATTAAGAATGATGCTTACATATCAGTCTCTTATGAATATGAGCACATAATTATTTTTAAAAAAAGATTTAGATGGACAAAAAAAAAATAAATCATACTTTTTTTCATTAAAACTGTAGATTTCTATCAAATTTTGGATTAAGTCAATCAATAAAAAGACCACTGATCAGCCTACCCATGCGCATGCGACAAAGTTTAAGGCAAAAAATTAGCTGAAAATATAATTGGCATGGTTTTTACATTAAAATTGCAGACGTATCAAATTTCGGACCTTCTATGTCTAATTTAATAAGTTAAATATTGTTACGGAAAATTATGTGGGTAAAATGTCTAAACCTGTCTATGAGTTGTATTCTGAAAAAGTCCAGTAGGCCCAGTGAAAGGTTACGACGTTTTATTTTACAAGAAAGCACGAAGCCCAGTCAAAGAGTACACAATATCAGCACTTGCAATAAACAGCAGCATACAATCAGCAAATGAGCAATAAAGAACTGTAACAGCGTAAACGCGTTCAGTGATAACTCACACTTGATAAACATTCGAAAGAAAGATTTCGTACACCTATTTGCATATTTCCACGTCACACTGTTGCCTCTTTTTATAGGTAACGCCAAAGGGCATGGAATGTTCTAGTACAAACGACAGAACTCAAATACTAGTGGGATTATCGCATATATTCTAATTATAAGATATCCTTTACTTTTATGACCAAATGATTGCCAAGTTTATCACCAATATCGGAAGTCATTAATTCGGCATCTATCACAATATCTGTAAAACCATCTTCCTTAGGAAAAGAGGTGCAGGGAAGAAATATTATAAACTTGTAACACTTTCTATTAGACACTTATCTAAGTTAGTTATATTTCGAAGATAGGTGAAAGTGAATAGCAATCTTTTTACTGGAGATTGGTGGAAAAACTATTTTTCTTCATATGCAAGCTGAAAGCAGAAATCGTATAGCGTAGAATGTTTCTATAAGAAATCAGATAATTATACATTTCCTGTATTGTAGTGTGCCAGCCATTATTTTTTTAAAATTTAATTTTAAAAATGAAAAAGAAAAAAAGAAAAAAAGAAGAAGAAAACTGATTTGTTTAGTTATATATTTTAACAAATACATTTTGAAAACATTTTTCTTCTATTTCGAGTAAAAGTCTTATTTTAAGTACGGGTATAATTGCAGATTTAAAAAAAGAAACTACAAAAATTCGCCACTGTATTTTTCTTTTTCCAAGTTGAAGCAGAGTTGCAAATGTTAATATAACAACGCTTTTACAGATGCTACTATAATAAAAAATGGGGTGAAGGGATTTTTTCCTCCTCATAACAGAATAGAGTAGATACTAGGGGTAGAAATGAGGGTCAGTCAGTTCAATGGTGTATTCCGAGTTCGTTTAAAATAAAACGGACAACTTAGTAAAAATCGATGAAATCGATAAACTTCTTACAGAACTTTCTAATCGATTACAATACAATCCATAAAACCTCCATTACAACAAAAAAGTACCGCTTTAAACAAAAAGTGAAAGCCACTAACCATGGGGAATTAGCATTTTTTAACAAAAATTGAATCCACATCCTTAGGGCAAACTAGAAATTGTTCGATATGCACGGTAGATTATTCATCCATATCAAATCTCTTCAACTTATTCCAGTACCCTACAGATCTCTCATTCTACTTTATTCATTTTATTTTTTCAAATTCTCAGCAGAGCTTGCCACATGGGTAATGTGGTTCGCCACCCACTATTCAGCAATTGCGGTTAATGAAACGGACCGTAGCGTCACCCTTTGGTAACTACTCAAGGTCAACGTAAAAGGGAAACTACAAGGGGAGATGAGGTTGGGGCAACAGTGCGGAAAACCGGTCCACCTGCCTTTTCCCAACTTTTTTGAGAGGTTCGGCTTTTGTTTTATTCATAACATGGGAAGAGAGATGGTGCGATTAAACGCTATGTGGGACATGATGACAGGTGGTTGTACGGTGGAAGGCCACAGGGAGCGAAGATGCCGAATTCATACTTTTTTTGAAATATTATAATACTGAATAATCAAAATTAACCCTTTGCGGTCGTATTAAATTTGGACATAGGTGCCGTGCTGGTTGGAATTTATCTCCGTTGAGTGAGCAGTAATACATAGTATGCAAGATTATGAAGGAAAAACACAATTTATTCATTCTCATTCTTTTGTAAACTTCGATATTGTAAACACAATAATGCTTTAATGCAATGTTTTATTGTAAAAATTATAGTTTAAAATTCGCCATCGTGTGGTATCTTTCAAAACAGTCTCCATTGTGTTGTCCTGGTTTTCGATGACAAGTGTCGCCAAAATAATTAGTTTGGTGTCAATAATTCCACTCTTGATTTTTCATGGCGAGTCGAAGCTTCTCTATTAATATTAGGTTTCATTATTACGAAGTAGTAGAAGCACCGTATTAGTTCGTGAATAAGTTCCTTAACCCTTTCTGTTTTTTCATAGAAAGTGTAAACTGATATATCCTAAATAGAGATTAGGATATGACGAATAAATGCTTTGGTGGCTGAGAGTAGACATACGACCGCAAAGGGTTAATAATATAATGGTCATATGAACTCTGAATCTTGGTGATATGAATCTCAGCATATGGAAAGCAAAGTTATTCAAAAAATTCCTTAAATGAATAGTATGGAAATAATGATGAACAGGAGCTATTATATGTATACGATTCAATTATTAGTGAAATATATTAATTATAAAGTGACATAAGAGAGAAAAACAAATAAAAAGTCCACACTAATCGTGGTCCATTAACCCTTTCGCGGCGAACAGCGCCTTTAATCGCTCAGCTATAGATGCCCACTCTGAGCGAACAGCACCTATAGGCGCTCAGGCAGAATTGCTCTCTCAAAACGAACAACGCCTTTTGGCGCCGTTCATTTGACATATCCTACCTTGAAGTAGATTTCTACAATGCTTTTATAGGCAATTGATTTATTTCGTTCTAGTGTGTTGCGGTGTTGATTTACCTGTTCTGGATCTCTTTTCATGGGCTAATTAATCCTTTATTTTATTTACAGTTTTTTGTAAATTAATATAAACAAATAATTAAATGAAAACAACAACAGCAACAAATAAACAAAAACAATGAGAAATTACCACTATAAATTTGTGGGGGGTTACCACAATTTGTTATCAGTAACTGCCCAATAATGTCCATTAAGTCGTTTGTTCTCAACGCGCTAGCAGCACACGTTTGTTGTGCATATATTTTTTTTACATAATCAAATATAATTATCTACAAATTTTGCCCCGATCATGAAAAGTGGCAGAACGGTCGGCGGAAATGTGTGATTTGCAGCTAACACAAAAAGCGAACCGGAACACGATTTGAATGTAAAGACTGTAACATTGGATTATGAATTGAACTCTGCTTTAAATTATACCATACAAAGGAAAGTTATTAAAAATTGGTAAAGATAATCTAAGATTGTTAAAGATTACTAAAATTGTTGTTAGTATTACTAATATTGATGGATCGGCGTGCTGGCCAGCCGCCTCAGGGAAATAATCAGCAAAATCAACTCCGCACACCGCGTTCAAAATGACTCGTGTATCATGTTGTCCGCTCGGTAGATGTTACACCGTCACACCAGCTGCCTAGGGCGCAATTCATTTCTGAGAGCTCCGCCACGAAAGGGTTAAGAGATAGATAATTCCAATTGAAAAAAATACTTTAAATGATTTCAAAAATTACTCGTTGAGCCAATAAATGTATAGCAGAAAAAGTTACGAAGTATACATTTTTATACAGATTCCGACCCTATTTAGCAAAAATATTTTATTAATTATGATTTATTAACATTTTAAATAAAAAGAATACTGCGATGAAAACTGAAAGTTTTTTTAAAACTAATTAATACATACAAATATTACAAAAGAGTATTAAGATTCAAAAAGAAACATTAGAAAAGAATAGTTAAAAGATAAACGCGCCTAACAAAGAACGTTGGAAAAACGATTTTCTTAATCCCTATCACCTATTTGTGGAGTAAACTTACCCAGAAGGGATGGACACTGGATTCTGAAACGAACAATATATTTCATATTTCTAAAATTAAAGAAATGTGAGAAGTTTCATTATTAAAGGGAGGTACAAACAATAACATCTCGTTTATAGAAAGAGTAAAAAGAATCAAACATGGAGTTTCTAACAATATGTACTATAAAAATATTACTATACGTACTATAAAACAATATGTACTATAAAAATATTACACGAATAAAACAGATATATTTACCTGGTACTCGGACGTCGCCAACTGCCTTTTTCCAGCTTCTGAAAATAAAAGAATTATATAGACAGCAATAATAAATATAATAAAAATGTAAAACACAATTTTTACATTATATGTATTATCAATCATTAATGACAGAAGTAAAACATTTTATATAACAGAATTCCTTTACATAAAAAAAAAAAATTACAACAGACACTCTCTAATCCAATACTCGCTATTCCGACACTTCTAGTAATTCGACGCCCTTGTTGGATTAGTTTAGTTTAGTTATATTGACGTCTCGTTTTAAAGCAACACTAGGGCTATTGTTTGGGACCGACCTCGTAATTTTGAACCGCGGTCAGATGACGTGGACGACACCTGAGCTGGCACCCCCTCTCCAAACTTCCACAACACAACCAACGGGAGGACGTTTGGTCCCGACGGATTTAACATACACCGCACCTATTGGAGCATGTTCTTTGGTGATGAGCTATTCTTTCCTGTCAAAACTTAAAAAAATCTTCAGATTTTCTATACATGATTATGCTCTTACTCAATACCTTAACACAGTATTTTCTCCTTAACATATTGTTAAAATGTTCCATATTAGAGAAATGCATCAATATATAATTCGAAGAAGTCTATGGGATTCTCTATAACCCGGACACTCTCTGTAATTAGATAAATGGGGAGAGAGAGAGAGAGAGAGAGAGAGAGCAAAATATGCTTAACTGGATGACGGGAAATTTTTTTTTTATTTACCTTTAAGAAGATTCCAAGACAGACTAACAATTCCTGCCAATTAGATCGATTACACCTGACAGAAGGTAAAAAGATGTACATTACTACGTTTAACATTACTATGCCGTATGAACTTCATAGTAATCTAGAAATACACAGCTTAAATAAATCTCTAGTTGTACTTCCAATGTCACAGTAAATATATTATAAGCTGAATTTTTAAAAAATGCCACAAATTAGGTTTTATAGTACATTTCTCAAGCATTTTTAAAGTAAGAAATTAGAAAATTCGTAATTTGTAATTAGCAAAATTCTAATTAAAAATAAGAAAATCCATCAAATTAATAAGAAATGCATTTGAAATCCAACTTCATTAACACCATAACAAAATTTCCGGAAAAAAGAGATACAATTTTTAAAAACAAATTTTTGTTTAACAAAAAATAGATTTTTAGATTTTTTAAATTATTTACAATAATTTAGTCTTCGATTCATTATTATAAATGTAATAAAATTTTGAAATTAATTTTTTTTCAAAAATTATTATCAGAAGATTGCTCATATAATATCAAAATTTAATTTAATAAATTGATTAACTGGTAATTCAAATCTGTCATGAAGAATATAAAAATGTATCAAAACTATAAACAAATCAGGGGGTGAAAAATCTATTATAAAATTCTCTCTTTACAAACATGAAAACGTTATGTAAAGTCCTTATAAAAACAAGCAAAATTTAAAATAAACATTATTCCAACACAAAGAAACCACAAAGGTAATGAAATGATTCAACATCAAGGGTGGGAACACAATCGTAAATGGATACTAAGTATGAGTCAACGAAATCGGAATTAAAATCCGATTTTGTGCGAAAGCTACACAAACAATAGGACGTTCATCATTGACAAATCCATCTTAAAAAGCAGATGTTAAGCGTAACCATGGGATCAAGCGTTGAAAGCAGATTACATGAAGCCTTAAATGAACGCACAAAATTATAATGGGGAGATTTAAAATAAAAAATAGGAGTTCATAAAACTGTTGCGAGGTGTATTGTGAAAGAACAAATGTATCTATGGTTTCGGCTAGAGACAAGCGCTATCACAAAATATACACTCATGAAAGTATGGAAACATAAAGTAGTGCAGTGCAAGTTGCAGGGTTAATTCTATTCCAATACACAATAGTTCACACATTAACTTTTTTAACACAAACTTTTAATATTCCGTGACATGTCAGTAAACATCATTGTAAATGCAATAGAATAGGACAGAAATAGGAAGAATAAAATTAGTTTAACGTTTCTTTCTAAAACTACATAAAAACATTATTAGGTTGGACATTCTAATTTTGAAACATGCTCAAAAGATAAAAATGATATTAAAATTAACAACCTCGCAGTACAAACTTCAAGCATGATTCTAAAAGGCAAAGGTGCTATCGTGCCGTTTAATACCAGCCGGCCTCTCCTCCTATAATACTTATACAGGGTGTTTCAGTGAACCGTTTCAGAACTTCTAAGAGGGGTAGAGTACATCCTGACAACTCGAAATCATAGAGCAATTTGGGGTCGAAAATGCTTTCCTGAAGCGGTGTTGTACACAGAAGCACCATAAAGAAAAGAGACCGTAAATGAGAAATCGTTTTAATAATACATGAAAAGAAGCAAAAGGTACATGGATTAAAGTAAGTGTTCGAAGTTTCTTCCATGGGCTACAATGCACGCCTCACATCTCCGACGCATGGACATCTGAACATTCTGGAATACTCCAGGCATATCTCGAATCTCTCCGGCAGCTACTGCGATTCTTGCAACGAGCTCCTCAGCAGTGTCAACAGGGGTGCCATAAACTAGCGATTTCATATGACATCAGAAATAAAAATCAAGACAGGATAAGTCGGGTGACAGAGCAGGCCAACGCACGGGACCCCCACGTCCGATCCACCGTTGACCAAATGTGACATCCAGGTAGTTACGAACATCTCCGCTATAATGGGCAGGGGCTCCCTTATGTTGGAACCACATTGTCTGTTGCGTCGATGCAGAAATCTGTTCATCTCTCAAAAGTTGTGGCAATACTTGCTGCAGAAAGAGCAAGTACGTAGGTCCGGTTAGATGACCCGATAACAGGTAAGGTCCGATGAGGTGATCTCCCACAATACCGGCCCATACACTGACCGAAAATCGATTCTGTGCTGCACGACGTCGTATTGCATGTGGGTTCTCGACCGCCCAGATATGGTCGTTATGCGTGTTTAAAATTCCTTCCCTTGTGAAGGATGCCTTATCGGAAAACAGCACTTCAGCAGGAAAAAGGGTATTTGTAGCACATTTTCCCAAGTACCACTATGCGAAAGCAATACGAGGTACATAATCCTCCGGTTTCTGTGTCTGGACACGCTGCACGTGAAACGGATACATGTCTTCTGCTCGGAGAATACTCCAGACGCTGCAATGGGAAACCCCGACTGCGTTTGCTAAACTTCGTGCACTCGTTCTTGGATTCCCCTGTACATGCTGCAGCACATTCTGTTTGGCGTCTGCAGTCCGTGTTGTTCTTACCCTGTCCCTGTGAGTTCTTTCTTATGAACCTGTCTCAGCTAACCTCTGGTGCAGTCTTACAAAGAAATTATGACTGGGAATACGCCTCGTCGGATATCGTTCCGCGTACAAACGCTGTGCGTCTGCCCCACTACAATTTGCAGCCCCGTACGCCAAATGCATATCGGCTAACTCTGCAATCATCATATCGCTAACTCTGCTTATAATCATCCATCCTACTAACTTGGCGTTCTTGTGCGAATGAAGATTCCCTGCACGAAAGCTCGGACTTTTATCACAACGCCATCTACCGCGTCAGGAAAGCATTTCTGACTGCCCCT
>JAPMOR010121036.1:349854-469677 GCA_026543865.1 Argiope aurantia | reverse complement strand
TATATATGGATATGTTTCGTTTTCAATATTCGTGCAGCAACGAATATTTAAAGCGCAAGTGTTTTTTTTCTGCGCTTTCAATATTCGTTGTGGTTGAAATTTGGTTGATTATAGTTTAACACATTGTTGACCGGAGTTTTTTGTAAGAACTAACGCGTGTGGTCGGCGATTTTTTCGAAAGGCCTACCAGAGGACGTCATATGATGCTCCCGGTTAAAAAGGCGTATAGTTATCAAAAGACGTCATACGTTATTCCCGGGAAACGTTGTGTTAACAAAGGTTGTAGGAATTAATACTCAATGCTACAAAACTTTTGATTGGTGTATTGCACATTTAAGTTATAATTACCTGCGTATCTGCTATGGTTTGGTTGGGTTTCTGTATCCTGCATATCTGAGTTATAATAACTCACATGTTGTGAATTTTCAAGTTTTATTTCAAGCAAGTTACCGTATTTTATGGAGAAAGACGAATGACCGAATACAAACTGAATATCCTTTATATCTCCCACCTTCGTTTATGCACTATTTGCAAGAGCGGCAAAACTATGCTTACTAACTTCTAAATTTATTAGAGCAAGGGAATTTGATCAACGCAGACAGATTCAAAATGTATCAGACCCATTAATGAGCCTATACTGTACATATGAATATCATAGCCGTTATCCTACGATTTCGAAGTCGATTCCTTATTATCAAGAAAACAGCCGTCTTAAAAGACTAGACATCGTACAGCATCAGAGAAAATGAAATGCAAGACAGTACGAAATTTATGACGGATGGCAGGTCATTAAAATATAGATAGGATTGAAAAAAGATCTGAAATTCTATCTAGATTCCTACTTAACACCATTTACAAAGAATCTCATATTTATTGATGTATAACAAGACGATTCAGTTACCAGATTTATTTATAAGAGGAATATTATAATATTATGGGTGTGTTATAATTCGATATAAAATATTTAATGAAAACAATTTGTAAAAAAATCTCAATTCATTTAAAAATTATGGAATAATATTAATGGTGGTTTATGGTGCTAATAAAACAATCAATGAAAAATTTTTATAACTAAATTCTAAATAAATTGTATACGATAGATTCGGTAATTCTAAAACCTGCAAGATATTAAATAGTCCTCATAATAAATGCTGCTATAAGAGAAATAAATAATGTAATTTTTGGACTAACATTAGTTTGAGAATACATGAGAACTATTTTGGAATGAACAAGAATTTGAATTATTATTAGAAAACAAAGACCCTTCCCTCCAATTATACAAATCTTTACACCAGTTAATGAGAGGTAATTGGGCTCCCATAACACACTTAATATAAACCCACTGATCTTCTGATTCTGAAGCCGAGACTTCGCTACCAATGAAATTTGAATTGAAAATCCTGAAAAGGATGCTATTTCAATATTTATACAATAAAATATCCTCACTTAATTAAGTAAATTTTAATTTTTTAAAAATATAAAAACCAGATATTGGAAATGTAATTAAAAAGAATATTTTGTTTTTAAATAAGTAAATATTTTAATAGTGCAAAGAAAAAGGAAAAAAAATAGAGATTTAATTATGATGAAATGCCATCAGCTTTTTAAGACAAGAAATGTAGTCAAACTCTATGCATCAGTGCAATAAAAAATTACGAGCATTTATTTGCAAACAGATCTTATTTGAGAACACACAAGTTTGAGATACATACTTCATTTTTAATCAAGTGACCCAAAAATGACTTTGATTCCTGATGATATAATTTATTAAAACCAACAGGGCGATATAAAACAAATGCATCCACAAACAATAGAGCCACGAAGCTCATAAAAACGCTCAGTGAGCCCATGCACTACTAATTGACCAAATAATTGTTCTAACGATTATATAGATAAAAAGCAGATGTAGAAGGAATATTCGTCGACGATTTTCAATGTCAATGGCAGGCCACAAAGAGTTGGTCAAGGACAATGTCGTGATAGAATGCTTCATTAAATTTTTTTGAAGTCTAGACTGTATTTTATAATCGAGAATAACGTTAAGAATACAATATAAAATAAGTGGCCATAAACTTTAAATTAAATCAAAAAATGCTTGGAGATGAGAAGCAGGAAGTAGATGTGAATTTATGATGAAGCAAAATTTAAACGTTAAAGTTTTATAAAATTCCAATCGACAAACCCAAAAAACAAAAATAGATTTTCTTTCGTAAAGATTCTAGAAAGGGAAACTTCCTTCCGTTGCTGTTTCCATTTCTTAATTTCATAAAAATCGGAATAATAAGGATGGAAGACGATGGAAGAAAATGCAGATAATGACAGGTTTTCAAACAAATTGTCACAACCTTAGGATAAAATACAGTCAAAGTTAGGGGTTGAAAATCGTTTCTCAATCCCTAATATTTATACAATTGCAGTTACTGAAAAAAATTCAAATCTCATCATATCAAACTTCAAACGAGGCATAATATATGTCAAATGTTTTGAAATCTGGGGATCATGATTGGAAAAACTCAAAAGAAATCTTCTCAGTATCGAGTTATAAGGGTTAGTAGTTATTTTATTACAAGACGACTTTAACTGTCATTCCTCGAAATGGTACCTAACATTGATGAAGACTTAAAATAAATATATGTTGTGGAGATTCTTGAAAGGTATGTACAATTTATTAAAAGACGATGATCCCAAATATAATGTATAAACAGTTTTACATCTGTATGCACACTTATACTGCCCATATGGCCTCAAAAACTTTACTGAAACTTTACAAAAACTTTATTAAAATAAAAGATGTTTGCAATTTTTTCATATGAAAATACCAATCATGATCCCAAAACTGACATTTTTATTACATCAAAAATTCAGATCTTTCAAGTTCATTGTAATTTCCAGATGCCGAGTGTACTTGCAAAAAAAACCCGAAACAGAGTTTTGTTTTGATGTATATATATCCATTAAACGTAATTAACTGATTACTCATTAGAACAGCTTCACGTTTTATGATACCTTAGTATAACACATAATTACTCACTAGGGATAAATTTTCTTCATTTAAATTAAATAGTTTTTTATTAGTAGCTCTGAGCCACATAGAGCTTTGTTTTACCCACCATTAGCGTAAAAGTAAAATGAATTCTTTGGAAAACTGAATACTAAAGCGAAAGTTTTTCCGCCAAAAAAAGATGAAAAGGTTACAGACCTTAGCTGCTCATTGGCCCTTAGAAATGACTCCTCTAGTGCTATCTACATAAAGAGACTTAGAGTCGGTAGAATGTAAGTTGGCAATACCATGAAGCATGACTTTATTTTTTTTTCTACCGTCGCTAAATGTATACAGATATTATCAACTGTCGAATGATTTCTCATGCTCCCAAGGTAATTACAAGTCAAACTTTGTTCAGCGTGTTCTTGAATCAAAAGTTATTATCTTTCAGACGCATCGCATAAGAACAAAATGTGAGAACCAATTACTTTCAATTCAGGTGTCAGTTTATGAAATGTGATAAACAGTTTTCAAGGCTTGGGTGAAAAGGTAACGTTATGAAAGACCCGGTGGGTTAAAATAAAAGCGATTTATATCAGTAATTACAATAACTTGACTTCCGTCTATTGATCTGAAGTAACATTCATGAAGATGCAGAAAGTATAGACAAGTTTTAGTAGTATTCAATACAACTTTGCTTTTTATGTTAATTAAACTTTTATTTATCGAATTATTTTACCATCAATTTTTGAATTTCATTTTCACATCATCAGGTAAGTTTAATGCAGAAAAAACACAAAAAAAAAAGAAGGAAAAAAAAACTTTTAAAATTAAAATAACTATAATTAAGATTTCTAATTTCTATTTTTAACTAATAACTACTGTTTGCTGTGGGAGCTACGTTCTTCATGTTCTTTTGAAGATTGTCAGAAAAAATAGTCATATTACGAAGTTACCATCCTGATTTAAACTTTCAAGTGTTCTGTTCTTGGATTTCTGATATACCTTTACAAAAAGAGGTAACTAAAATCTTTTCTCAAAAATATTTGCATCTAAATGTTATGAAACCAAACCAATAATAATAATTAAAAAATACTTTATAAAAGCATCTAAAATAATTTTTTCCTTTTGATTGCAAATCATATTTTTTTAAACTGGTAAATTTAATGCTTTCTCGTGAAACATTTTGGAGATTATAATTAAGTAAAATGATGTTTTTATATCACATTAAAATTCAAAATAATTATCGATTTAATAATTGCTATTTATTCCGATAAGCTGAAAAATATTCTCCACTATAGATAATGCATCCACTACAGACCATATAGACATTCTTCATTACTACATATATAGTAAGGACATAAAGCCATTTAATATTTTCATTTACATGACTGGTGACATGAATTTTTATGCAATAATTAGAAATTTATATATTTTTATTCAAATAAATGGCAATGCTCATGTTAAGAACTTTTGTTACGAAAGGCATTTCATGACTTTCCAAAACAGGGGCTGGGGGAAGTATGTACTTAGAAAAAAGTCTTTTTTGCCGTAGACTGCAAGATCAAGATCTAAAATTTGATACAAATCTAATATTTTGATTCAAAAATCATAACACCAGATTTCATCCACCTAGTTAGCAGGATTTTTCAGATGTGTTCGCACGTAGTACTTGGAAAAAGAGACAAACAGAGATGGCCTCTTCGAATTCATAGTAATTTAAAAATGTAGAGAAGCGCCAATCATTTGTATTCAATAAAAACAAACGAAAGTAAAAAATAAACAGCATATAAAGCTAGATAACTCAAAACTTTGAATAAATATTGCTTTAAAAAGATGAATAAACAATGCAACTCGTGTGTCTGCAGTTTCAATTTGATAATACTGAATTTGAATATAAAATCAGTTTCTAAATCAATAATATTATATATTCCAAATATTATATCTAGAAAAAATACTAAGAAAAGAATTGTTTTCAATTCTTTGACATCGTACGCATTATTTGCGTACTAGCGTTTATAGCAATATATGCGTTATTTGCATTGAAACTACAGCACGATTTTTATAATAAAAATTTATATCTATAATAAAATGTAAAAATGTAAGAAAAAATTTTCATTTAGATTTCATAAACGGCATTCAGTAATCAACGTATGAATGAAAATTAACTTTAGGAATCCTTTATGGTGGAGAAATCCCGAAGTGGAAAACATTATTGGGACATGGGTTATCCAGAGCGTAAGTTCTATTACCAATTTACCTAGCAACATACTGCAATTGCAAGAACGCGCATGCCCAACGATTAGTTTTAGTTCGAACCATACGTTCGACTTTATTGTTAATGAAGAAATCAATGCAGATGTTCCGTAATAAATTACAATAATAATGCTTAAAAAACGCTCTCGATATGTGAAGTGTGATCAAACGGATTTCAATGCAACGATTTGAATAATGAATTATTATTCAACCATTGCCACCAACATATTTTGCGGAATGTGCCATACAATTCAAAATAAGCAACGTGCTTTGTTTTGTCGTCGTATTGTTTCCAACAAGTCAATGCTCAAATCTATACGGTTGGCTGCAAAGAAACGACTCATTACGGACTTTGAATGGAAAATATTCCTTCATTTTCTCTTAGAGCCTAGATCTCATCCTTTTTTTTAAAAATTATTATTTTCATCTCTTTTTTTGCAATTAAGATCTTTTTTTCCTGACATAAGGTCCCAGGATGACGAAAAGCAAGAGTTGTGAATCAAGCTTTTGAATTTTGTTACAATCACACGCGGAATCGTTCTTCGATATGGATATATAGAATATACTGCCTCGTTATTGTAAATGCCACAACATGGATGGCAGTTATATTTAAATACATATCAAGGCAAGTATCTGAGATAATTGATCCATTATTTTAAGCAGATCAAAAGAATTAATTAACTTTGTTGATACCTTAAATATATTTATACTCAAAATCTGCACTATTACTATTAAGAAAAATTAATATGCTCTTCAGATGAAATGAAATTAAAGTTAAGACACTAAATGCAAAATGTCGGATTGAAACATCCACAAATGTCTGAAATCATATTGACTCCTTTTATTAAAATAAAATTCTTAAACTGCAATGCTGAAAGCTGCCAACCATTCAGATAATTTAAGGTAGAGGATATTCCGTTTAAGTATAAAAACCATTTTTTTTCTAAAAATACCAAGAAATTTCTCAAAACAACATTTACAATACAATTATAATAATAGCCTAAAAATGTTCATATATTAATACATGCAGTTAAAGCGTAGCATAAGTCACATTTTACGTCTCAAAATTAAGTTCAATTAGTTTAATTTAATTAATTTTTCAAAACGAAAACAAAATATTTAAAATATTGAGTTGACTTGATAGAGAAATTCTGTAAATGGCGCCAACAACAACAACAAAAAAAAGGTGGAATGATAAAATGGTTTCCTCTTAATAAGCAAGACCAATAACGAAATAGTCCATTGCTTATTCGTAAAAGGTATTTAATATTTAATCTTCAGGAATAAAAGAAAAATTCAACTCTTGATGAAGCTATATTCGAGGCTCGTAAAAATAACACTAGAGTGAACGCTGTTTACCAAAAAAGTGAAAGCACGCAAAATACTAACTGATAACTCTATTTCTCCAAACTGGAAAGAATGTTAATTGTTTTAGTATTGCAACAAACATCCTTCTATTTATAGAATCTTCATTACATCACTGACTTGATATTGGTCAAAGGACAATATCCACGCAAACGGATTTCTTTTGTTAGCACCAAGTGAAAATAATAGTGCAATAGATAAAACAAGACAAAAAGCGGTCACACTGGACGCATCAGAAGTCAAAGATCACTTTCTTCAGTCAAGATCCTGGCAAATGATGAGGTGGGTAGATTCCTACTGCCAAAATAAGTCAGAAGGTTACACAACTCTTTCGATTCCTTTTCCAAAAATAGCTTAACATGAGAAACGCAAATTCCACACGTTTTTCTTGAAAAATTTTAGAAGATATAGGCAATCACAGCACAAATTAGATATCTTTGCGTGCTTCAAATTTATAATCTTTGTATGTAATGGTACAGTATCTATCTAATTCCCGATAGACTAAATGCAATTAACCTCCATCTGTTACCGATTCGTCAAAGCTGTCTAAAAACTAGGCCGGACTTTTGAGAATCAGTCAGGTACAGAAGAAAAAAAGGTAACAAAATAAAGAAACAGAAGTTTTTGTTTACGAAGTGGATAAGCCAACCCTTGTAAGGGAAATCGACACCTCTTTACAGAGAATCTGAACCGATACCTGCAACGAATGACAGGGACGGGCCGCTATGACACAGATGATTGAAAAGAAGAATTTAATCCTGTCACGCAGGATTAAGATCGATATCATAAAATATTTCCCAAGTAGGACAGAAAAGAAGGAAAATGGCAACATGAGGTGGACTTACAATAAATTTCCCGAACAAAATTGAAACTATAAAGTACTCGTAAAACTTGTTTTGATATCACTTATAAGTAACAGTTGGTCCAGATAGATATGGGCTTTTTAACTGATTAACGATAATTTGTTTTTTATAGGTTATATATATATAACGGTATTTACGAAGGGAAAGTGAAGCAACAAACTGAAACGGATTTGAACCATTTCGATTTTTATCATTTGTCTTTCTTTTAAGGAATTCCTACTTTTTAATTGTTTTGCTCAATATACTAACAGGTAATAATAAAAAAGTAATATAAAATAAAAAAAATATAAGTAATACGATATAAATACTAAGTTTATCTCTCTACTAAATAATATAAAATAATTATTAGAAAATAATATAAAAAATTCCGTTAAATTTATAGTGAGAACTGTTTATAGAGAAATGAAACTTATCAGATCGTTTCTTAGATCTATTTCCACATAAGAATATGATACCGTTGTTGAAATAATGACATAACATCTGTACACTGAATAATAATTTGAATTGCAATCAATTTTATGAGGGTATCTCATATAAAATTATCGATCTTCATATTCCAATACAAAACATTTTGGTTACGTCATGGAAATATGGCAGTAACTTTATACAGCAAACAATCTTTGAGTACAGCTCGTTCCAGTTGTAGTACAATTATAGATTCTTCGGAGTAATCTCTTCTTTTGAAAATACAAGAGAGTTACTAGAGACTGATTTCAAATTTTCACCTTTAGCTATACGAGAACAAACATGAACCAGCAGAATACCCTCCGAATCTTCTCAACACATCATAAGAATACACCTTATATTAATGCATTTTAAAATATATGACAAGCATGATAGATTTTTGGTGGTTTCCTAATCCATGATCCATCAGTCGATTGTAAAATTAGTACTGCTCCTGTAGTCTGAATAGTACAGCCTGTATTAGTACTATACTGTAGTCAGAGATTATAACAATTTAAGGTAAGCAATTTGCGTCTAAATTAATTATAAATAAGGTGGAGCAATCCCAGAAGATCGACATCACAGGATATATAAAGATAAAGTTAATAATAACTTCTGATTCTCATGTCATTGGAAAGTTTAAATAAGTGCAACATTCTCAAGAAATGAAATAAGTATTAGACCATCGGTAATACGGTCAGAAATTTTCCTATGGTTCTCATCTTAAGTTCTTGAAGAAGAGTTTTATTGGGTGTAAAGAAAAACATATCAATATATTAAATAAATAGGCTTCTGAGCAATATAATAAAAGAACTTAAGTGGATATCTCAGGCGAAAAACCCATGAAATGATTAATGATGGCGCATATGGACCTATTTTGAAAAATTTAAATACTATCTGAGAGAAATGATAAGCTGAGACTTAGATTTCCAAGTTGATTTTGATTATTATAGTTAAGATCTATTATCAATTAACAAATAAGTTCAGATGACTTCATCAAGGATAAAATAGTTTCTATACTACAATGAAATTAATTTATTATTGTGTTAAAACACATTAAAATTTTTTTAAAAATTCTGTTTGTCATTGAACGTATTGCAATTAATAAAACATTAGGCAAAAATAAAATACAAATACTCATAATTAAAAGTCAAAAATTTACTGTACTGCGCAATGAAAACACATATTAAGAACAGATAAACTGGCGAAGAGATGGTAATTTAGTCTAAATACCAATTTTTCGACTAATGAAAAAAGTAGCAATTGTTTTTAAACGCCAATTTCTTAGCTTTTAATTAACCAATGAAAAGCTTATTTCACAGTTGAATATAATAACATTCTTCTATTTTCAGGTGCTTTTTTTTTCCATTTCAAAAAATATTTAAAAGGAACCATTAAAAAAAATACAAAAAGATCATTCAGTCTGTTCTAAGAATCTATAAATGCTGTGAAGATTCAGTAATAAGTTATTCTGTATTAAGAGCAAAATATAATCTACTTTGCAGCAAAACAACTAGTTTTACGCCATAAAAGTGCCTCTGCTTCATACATGTAAGCTTCAACTCGGATGAGACGAAAATTAATATATCAGCCGTTAAGTCTATAGGCATAGTTTTCGCCGCCATTTCAATAAAAAACAAACAAACAAAAGATTGCAGACGGGCTGGCCAAATACGTAATATAAAACACTAAAGCAAGAAAAAGATCTGTTGACGTCAGAACTGAAATCGATATTTTCCATAAAGGCAATCGATTTGCTGCAAATAGAAAGACAAGATTTGAAAATTCTAGCAATATAAATAAGAAGTTCTTTATCTAGATAACTTATCAATGATTAAAAAAAAGTTTAAAAAAATTAAACCTACCAACAAAATAAAATGTAAATAAATTTTCATATAAGAAAACAATTACAAAAAATTCTACTCAGTATGCAATTTAAGCTAAGAGTTATGAAACAGTAATAGGTCATATCTTTATTGCTGAGTCAAATGAACTTCAAGTACTTCTACTTTGTACGTTGCTTGCATCAGCTCCGTTTTAGTTTTAAGTGTAAAAATAAATTTTAGTCATTTTTGTAGCGTATATCAAGATTCACAATAAACTAAAGGAGATTCATTTTTATTTTAAAATTTATCAAGGAAATTCAACGATATTAGATTTAATTACATGTTCATAGAACAAAACGAACTTTGGAAGTGCTTTACTCATATTCAAATTATCAACAAATAACAGATGAAATTTTTACTTCTTTTTTTAAAATTTGCAAGACGATTACAGTTTATTTATACGTGTCTTATAATATCGAGATATATATGTGAAATTGTAAATATAGATTTTATGAGGATAGTGATCAATATTATATAAATAATAAAAGATAGAATATATTGGAGAGAAAGAATTGGAATTCTCGAAAAATTCGAGATCAAAATTTTAATAAATTCCTAAATTTTTTTAACGAGTCGGAAAAAAAAGCAATTTTGAAATTATGCCATTCTTTATTTGCGTAGATATATTTTAACACAATAACTCAAAATACACCACGAGGAAAATAGATGAAATTTGGCAAATAGCCTCGTACCAAAACAATAAGTTTGCATCAAAGTTTGGACAAAAACCTGTCAATGGGAAGAGGTACTTTTCTGACACATTTATTCGATTTATATAACAATGATATGAAATTAAACACAAAAGTGAGCCATGCTTTTAAACATATCGATCTTAATATTCAATTAAAATATATATTATATGTATTTTTAGTAATTACGTTTATGTATATTCACTCAACTACTATGTCGAAAAAAATATTACATATATTTATTTACGAGCAAAACACCGCGAGTTCATATTACAATTAATCAGCGGGGGAAAGTATAGTAATATTTAACTGATATCATTGAATGAATAAGTATTTTTTAAAATTTTATATTTGCACAAATGTTTTTTTTTTATTACAGGGTGCGGCAAAAAACCTCGGACAAAGTTATGACATCATAGAATAGAAATTAACTAATTTACTTTTAATTTGTGTTCATTTCTTATTGACCACCACTTCAACGTTAAAGTATTTTATAATATATATCTGAATCTATGTATTATCTTTTCGCTATTTTTTTATTATGGCAAGCAAAAGATTTGCAATTTTAGAATTGATTAAGCAAGGAAAACGACAGCGCGAATGTTAAGTGTGCTTCGACAAACAGTGTCTCAAATAGTGCAATGCATTTCAAAGAGCTCGGCAATGATGATCGAAGTTCAGGAAGTGGATGAAATAATTGTAAATAATTTTCAATAACTGTGAGGCCGTCAAAAAGTGAGTTCGATGAAATCCGTGGTTTTCAATGAGGAAGATTGCTCTTGAGATACGAATAAGTGATCGATCAGAGCGACAAATGGCAAAAACAGAGCTTAGACTGAAGCCTTGCAAATTCCAAAAAATTCAGCTTTTCATTGAAGAAAACAAACTCTTGTGGATCCAAAGATACCGAAAACTTCTGAGACGGGTCGCAAGTCAGCGCTGGGAGATATTCCTTTTCACTAATGAGAAGCTCTTTATCGTGCAAAAGCTCATAACACCTAAAACTATAGGATCTAGTCTGTAGACACTCCAAGCACTTCAGCAATTGTTGAACATCGCAAAAAATCCAAAGTCGGTCATGATCTAGGGCGGAATTTGCGGAAGCGGCAAAACACTTCTGGTTTTGGGGGATGAGAGTGTTAAAATAATTTTAAAAAATGTACAGAGGGAGATACTAAAAAGATGTTATATTTCCGTGGGCCAAAATGCACTTCGGCAATGTAAACTAGACCTTTCAATAAGACTTCAATAAGACGCCAGCTCACAAGGTCAAAAAGACACAAGAGTGGTGCAAGGAAAATTTTTCGGATTTGATATCATCTCGAAAGTGGGCACAATATTCGCCTAATCTCAATCCTATGGATTAGAGTGCGTGGTCCATTTTGGAGTCTAGGGCTTGCACTAAACCATATAAAAGTTTTGACTTTCTAAAGCAATCACTTCGGCGGGAATGGGATAGATTAAAGGTAGAAGACTTGTGACCCATTGCTGAAAATTTCAATAAAAGTTTGCGCCTCTGCATCGTTGTAAAAGGCGGCCACTTTGAAACTAATTAAATTTATTTTTTAGCTAAAGTCCATTCTTCTTATTACTTTTTTTGTAAATTTATTTCTTTTTAATAAAGTTATGTTAAAAATTGTTTGTCCGGTTTTTCTGCCGCACCCTGTATAATCATCAATATATTTTTAAAAAAAACCCAGCAATCACTGAACCGTTTTCACTAATTTTTGTTTAATATGAAAGTTTATGATCTCTAGATATATCACTAATGACCATCAGTTCGCATTTTTTAAATTTTATTTTCGAGATAAATCTAAAAAAATCTATTCCTCTATACATCTTTTATGAAGGAAAACCGCGACAGAGTTTCCCATCCACCCCTATGCACTGGTTTCGAAAATTTTTTATTTCATATGAACGCTCATGACGTTTGGAAAAGTCAAAAAATGATCACGTGTCATCATCCATTTTCCATTTCCGAGAAATATCACAAAATAAAAATTTGGGAGAGTTTTCTAAGGTCTAATAAGGCGGGTTAGTCGCCAAAAAGCGGCCATTTATTATTATAGTTTCATAAAAAATGGATGGAAAATATCAAAATTATGGAGAAAAAACACTGTTAAATTATCTCTGGTAATGCACTTATAGACATTTTTCGAGTATTTAATGCTAATCGAATATCGCCAAAATTAGTTTTGGTTACAAGAGACGTCTTTACGTAGAAGTTCTAGACGATAAAATTAGAATAATATTTTTGATTCATATAATATCTAGTATTCGAATTTCCCCAGTAAATGTGATGTTTGAATTTTTATGGTATTTTTCATATTAGAATAACCTACAGTATAATATGGAACACGTTTTTCACAATTGATTTAAGTTGCGCGATTTGAGCTCAAAGGAGAAGAAATATCCTCGATATGGAAAAGTACAATGCTGTAAAAGCCATTTCATCAAGGAAGAAAGACTTTTCACAATCGAAGTTAAAATACAAAACAGTGCATAAAAAACCTTATTTAGATCAGATAAAATTGCCAAAATGCACAAACCACACATAAGTCCCTCTAAAAGTACATTGTGGAAGAAGAAGATAGCCAAGATGAAAATAAATTATAGACAGTGCAGAAGAAAATCATCATTAGCGGGCAGATCTTTTATGATCCAAAAAGGATGATGCGTTTTTCATGACACAAAAGAAGCTAATAGCTAAATATTGAGATAAAAGTTTAGGAGAAAAATGCACGATCCCATTCCAGTTATGTTCTGAAAGGGTAGAATGCAAAATATTTGATTATTCCAGTTTGTAGTATCTAAACAAATAAACAGATACAAGTTTGAAGAAATATTTCATATATATTTCCTGAAAGTACATATAGAAGCTAACTTTAAAAACTTGAATCCAAGCTTTTTTAGAAATCTGTAGTAATTTTAAATCCTTCAAATGGTAAATCTTGCCTTAAAATGTAAAATTATTAGCTTTAACAAACTTCAAAAAGACGGGAATAAGAATTTCAGCCCATCAAACGGTTTTATACCAAGTAAAGGGTATTTCTCATTGAATAAAAGTATGAATTATTTGAATTTTAAACTGAGATAACTAAGAATTATTCAGAATATACTTTCACGCATTTAATCTAGTTTAATTTCTGTAAATAACAATATGTTCCCAGCAGAATTTTATCTGTTTAAGATTGATATTTTGAAATTTCAAAATTTAGTTATCATGAATTTCACAACTTCTGGATCAAAAAGAGAGGGTCGAGGAGGGGAATTAATGAAACAGTTTATTGCGATAAACATTTTTAAAGAAAAAAATAAGTGATTAAACGACAAAAGAAACAATAAATTTTATATTTTCCTTTTAGGCATAAAAACACTTCAAATCAATTATACTTAACTTGTAAGATTAGTGCAATATTGCGAAATATAATTCTTCGGTTATTAAAAGTCACTAGCCAGATAACTTTAGTTAGCAAAAACAAACAAACAAACTTGTAAAAAACAACAGCAATTAAATAAATAAAAAAAGGCACATTTAATACAAAAATTAATCTTTAAAATAAAAAATAACAAATTTATGAAATATTCTATAATATTAACTAAAATTCAGAAAAAAAATCATTGGAAAGAAAAGTGAAAAATATTGCAAAAATAATTAATGATATAGGCACTACGATGGAAATCCATCTTTTACTATTTTATAGATTTGCCTCGAAAATGCCGGATAAAACGGCTATGGATATTTTGCTACTCTCTGATAATTCGGGGGACGAAATTCAATCAGAATTACAGAGACGAGGCATGAGTACGACAGATATGAAATGACAGAAATGAAACTCGAAAAGGGTGAAAACCGCTGGTCTAAATCATCTCTTCTTGTATGATAAAGCAAACTTATTTTTGGAACCGCCGATAATGATTCACAGAAGAATCGACACAGTCTTTTTTTCTTTTTATCGTTTGGACACACTAAAAACACCATGATATCTGAGAAATAAGGAAAGGCAAACGAGGAAGATTTCCACGCGCACCCCAAACTTGACCTCATTTGATCACTTTTATGAGTTTCCCCCCATCTCCGTGGTAGTTCATTATCGGTTATTAAGAATCCTAATAAATGATACACAATGGCAGTCTTGTTCTTTTTGGCAGGCAGGCATTATTCTCAACAAGTAGGGCATCGGAATCATAAAAACATGACATTGGTAATGGTTCTTCAAGCCGACTCCAGAGCAGTGACATGGGCATAGCTCTGAGGGAGGTTGATAATGAAAGTGGATGGATGATTTGGGTCGTTTTTCACCCAACACACCTGCGCTCAAAGAACTCTTTTGCTTCCCCCTTGGAATAGTTTAATATTTAAGTGGGATAATAATAGTGGGAAATGGAGAAGAGGCATTTCCTAGTACAGAAGAATATAATGAGGGCCTGAGCAATTATGAGTCAGCTCGTTACAGAATTCGAGGAATAAACTAAGATCGCATAGCATAATTTTCAATAATATTGAAGATCAACAAGTGGTTGAAAATTCTGTACACGTTATGGTTAAAATTTCATTGCAGTAAATTAAAAGATTCATCTGCAAACTTTAAGGAGGGTTAGAGTTAGTCCTGTTTTACGGCACAAAAGCCATTTTTGTTACACTGCGCCCTATTCATGGTATTAAAATATTTGTATCAATTTATAATAAAATCGAAACATTGAATGTCTATGAAATTCCTATGTCTAAAAGTATGAAAATTTACCAGTCATGAAAAAAATGCAACAATCATGTAAGGTAAGGACAGCACTAGAAAGCGTGGCTAATGTTTATATATGATTATAAAAATCAATATTTTTTTTAAAAGCTAAAAGGTTTTGGAAAAAAACCCACCCAAATCAAGGTGAGATTAATGGTAATTAATAAAGCACATATTATGTTTATTTGATAGATCAACATAAGTCATTTTAAATGTAAGTTGTTTCATGCTACTGTGACGTAAGTTTCCCTCTACCTTTCTCTAAGATATGGAAAAAATTTAAAATCTTTTTGGCGAGTTGTATTTGGCATATAACATATAAACACGTATTAATCTCTCTGTTGCTAAACAATTCATCTCAGAAAGGCCTAAACCATTATGCCGTGATTTAAAGAAATCTGAACATAATTTTTGAAACCATTTGTTAACAAAAAATAATATAAAGAAGAAATTCTCTACAGTTTCAATATTAGAATTCAATCAATTAATCAAGTGAAAAAATGTACATATTACTTATTTTTCTGAAACACTGATATACCATGAAAGGAGCAGAATTAAAGGAATCTTGTAGTTTTGAATTTGTATTTAAAAATTACACAAAATTAAAAAAATAACTGTATAAAGAACAAAGTAAAATATTAATGTAAGTGGAACAGAAATCGCAATTATTTACTTATTGTCAAATGGCAACAGTCAGATGTAAGCAAACCATTGTATGAATTTCAAATTATTTCATTAAACGTGTTTTACAGCTCACTAAATAACTTAGCGGAATAATAAAGCCGCGAAATTTAAAAATCTTCTGGAGAAGGTTCGCCTTATCAACAAAAACGCCATTTAGCAACTTAAAGGAGATTTAAAAGAATTCAAGAAATAGGCTTCATACAAGTTTAATAGAGTGCAAAAATAGGCTTAATCGTTGCCATATGGGAATCGCTATGATTTGTTTATAGAAATTGATGCTCATATCTTCCAAAAATGATCCTACAAGTGCATTTATTACCTTAAGATTAAAAAAATTACCATTCGATATCATTTTCATTTCAGTACAAGGCTATTCTTTATTTTAATAAAAGTTTGAAATTCAATTTGACATACCATTTGTAGTAATATTTAAAAATATTTTAATGAAATTCAAACTTGTCCTTCAAAATATTCAATTGTGAGCTATTGTCAATCATTAACTCCGTAGTAGGAATTTCACTTCCGCTTTTATTTCGTAATATTTGCAATATTTAATTTGCAGGAAACACATTCAATTGAATTCCCGTTTTTCAGTCGCACCAAACAACAAGACAAAATTTTTTTTTGAAAAAATGCATTCGCCGCTAACCTTTTAACAATTAAAAAAGTCAATAATCTGGAGGAACAAGTTGGTCGTCAAAGGTTTTAATATTGAAAATTTAAATACTAATTACTATAAGAGCGCTGTCCGGCATTTATTAGATATTCAAGAGAAAATATGTATATCATATACGTATATAACTGAACCTTCATTCAAACATATTAAATGAAATATTGCCATATCTAGAATTATTTAAAAAAGAAATTAGTAAAGAAAGATACAATAATCAGATCGTGCAACGATTCATAAATAATCCCTACTATTATTGGTTTTTCAATTTTGAAGAATTAATAACTGATTAATTAATTTACTTATATCATTTTCGATTTGAAGAATAATATATTTTTCACAAATAAATTTCAAAGTAACAAATTTTTATTGATTTTCTTAATGCTCATTCGCATCTTTTACCGAAAATCAAAGATTGCAACAAAACGTGAATAAATAAATACAATAGACGCCCAGTAATTCGGCACTGCATCAGTCGGGGAGGAACGCTTAACCCTCGAGAGGTGACTCATGGTCGCCATTCAACACGGTGCATCATTTTGTTTTATTTATTTTTCAATTTTTATTGATAAAAATACCCCCGGTAGGGTGAAAAAGTGTAACTTAACTTTTCGGGGAAATTATATAAATTTATGAAACAGTTATATATATTTATTTGACAATTTTGAAACAATTATATATAAATTTTTCGGAACAATAAGCAAGCCCTTGTATTAGGTGAATAAGTTTGCACCGAATTACTTTTCCGAGTGCATAGGGTTAAGCAAAAACAAATAACTGCCAGCAGATTACCTTGGAGCGGAATAAACAATAGGATTTTGAATTATATTTTGTAATAATTATAAAATACAGTATAACTTTAGGTAATATGTTCAGATATCTGCCAGATACCACACTCTATTGTACGAGGAAAAACATAAAATAACGTAACTATCACATAGCCATAGAAGTGGCCCCAAAATATTCAAATAACATGTTAAAATAAAATTAAAATCAATGATAAAGTAATTCTTTATTATAATTCAAAACAGATCTATATGATGACAACATTTTATAAAGATCTAAGAGAAAGCATTATAATTTAAAAGCTGAAAATTTGACAAATGTAGATTCTTTTCTAAGGAGTAACAAATTAACGTCCTCCGATGAGATGCGACAATAAAGCGTTCTACATACGAAGAGCAGAAATGTTCTACATATTTTGGAACATTCTAAATCGACAGCTCTCGAGTTGCCCGAAACAGCACCACTATGCTCCGAACTGTGTCATTCTGAGCGTTAAATGATACTAGCTAAGCCGCTTCGAATCAACCTCTATCACGATCGCAAGGGAAGTGATGGGGAGAGTTTTTTTTTTTTTTCTTTCTTTCATGTCGATACAGAAAAGATATTTTTGAAGATTTTACAACTTTAAAAAGTTTAGCAGAGTATGTGATATAATGCGACAGAAATGTATTAGATTATGCATCACATTTTAAGATTGTGTATTCAATAGCTAAAAACAAGACAGCTATTTAAATTTTTTAATGTTTTTGTTTAATTCTGACTTTTATAACAGCTAAAAATAAACCCGGATTGAGTTGATTTGTTAGAATAGCCTCTTGTGTTAAAATAATGTGTGGGATTCGTGCACTGAATGAAAACTCTATATTTAAAATTAAAATTTCTAAGTACTAAGTAGTAATTAATTTGAAAGAGGAAAATAATTTGGACACGCTTTAGTATTCCAGACGCCATTTTCGTTCTCACATAAATGCAAATAGCAATAAATTTCAAAATACAATGTGATCTCTAATAAGGAATTTAAATAAACTCGCAATTAATGAGGTTAAAGTTTATTTGAAAGTTGCATGAGAGTTATTTGGGGAAGAGCTTAGTAATTCAGACGAGTAATTCCATGGGCAAACGAATTGAGCTGACATTCCACAATACAAACTTAAAGCACATCAATACAATACAATACAATACCGATTATCCTATCATTTATCCAAAATGACAATCAAATCTAAATAAAAGGCCAATCCTCGGAAAAATCCGAGGTATAGTCATCAGGCCATGGAAAGTTTTAAGTAAATTAGGTAAGCTATTTTCAACATAAAAAAAGAATTCTACCAGTTAAATGGCAAATAAAAAGTTTCTGATGTTAACAAATAAAAAAATTAAGCATAATTAACCACTTGGATCTGTTTTCATAAAAAAATAATTAACAGTTGAAGCTACTGCATATCTTAATCATATTTAAACAGGGATTGAGGGTGGGGAGTTTGTTCACACACACAAGCATTTTATTCTACATGAAATATATAACCGAACTTGAAATACAACACGAACAAGAATACAGAAGTCGATATAGTTGCCAAGAACACTTAGCAAAGAACTAGAGGAAACAACTAACAAATAACTTTTTTTTAAAGCAGTTATTTCAAAACAATTAAAAATTTCCATCAGAAACAACTATATTTGTTAATACGAAGTTAGATCATTTCTAGACGATAAGAAAATCGTTTATCTACTAATGTCAAAAAATAATTTTATATTCTAATTAGTAAACTAACTTTTTAAAACTGACTTATTTCATGGGCATTCATACAAATACCAACCAAAATTTTTATAGTTTTTTTTCTTTGCATGCGTGGAAACATTTATATTACCATTTTTAGGATCAAATAATAATAAACTGTGACAGATTTTATGAATGAAAAATTAAGTACATTTTCATGAAGACAAAGGTTGAAAAACAATCTTAATAACTGAAGAAAGTGAAGGCATACTGATTGGCGTATTTTCTTTGAAACGATCGATGGAAAATCTAAAATTATCCTTTTTTTTTATTGAATAGTGATATTCAAATTTTCATAAATCAGTCAGTTTAAGTAATTGATTTAGTTGATTGGAAATTAACTCTTTTTATTTAAAATATTAGTGTTTCAAGAACATTTTGTTATTCGTGATTTCCACAGCAGAAGCTTTATGTAAAATCAAAAATTCGTTATTTATTAGAGCATTTATTGAATTTAGTTACATAAAATATAATCATTTTTCTATTTAAACCATTTTAGTATATCTGTTGCGTTCGTGCGTCAACAAAAATAGAATGCAGACAAACTTATTATGAAACTAAATCTTATTACATTATAGATAATATTATCAAATTTACATCAACTTATTTTCATTCAAAATTCTAGCATCGTTTTTAAACAACAAATTAAAAGTTCCAAAAATATCACTGTTGCCAATCTGAATTTCACAACTATTTACAAAATAAAATTTATAATTATTAAGATAATCGTTTGCTACTTTTAAATAAAATATTTACGATTTATGTCGCAACAGATCTGTGTCTTACTCAAGATACCAAAGGATTACAAATTAGCTGTGTGGCCATGATTTGAATGGATATCCTGTTCATATTAAACAAAACTTGCCTTAAAATAAAACTGATTTACTGGATTAATAATATAGAGAGTCTAAAAGATCATAAAATAATTTTTCTTGAATTTATTTTTTAGAAAAAATAATATTTCATATTTGTTTCATTTCCTACAGACACGTGCCGAAAATTATATTTTTGCAGATTTTATTTCCAAAAAGATTTAATTTATTTTTAATTGGTGCTTTAATCAATGTGATGGCAACACTTTGAAAAAAGCTATTTTTTTCCCATGAATGCGAAACGTTTATTTTTATTTTGTACGAAAGAAATTGTTGAAAAATAGAGTTAAAATACTTATTTAAAAATTCATTAAAAATAGAAATTTAATTTTAAGGTTAAAACATTGGTAGCATTTAAAAGATAAATTTTTGATCTTTAACTTGATGTAAAAATCTTTTTTGTGCTGTAATATTTTCGGAAGTTATAGCAGAAACACACCAAAATTTCGCTTAATTTTTAAATAAATAAAATTCTAATTAAAAATTCGAAAAAATAACCCCCAGGTGCACATTCCCGGCCTCCTAGGTATACACGTGCCAAATTTGGTAGCTGTAGGTTGAATGGTCTGGCCTGTAGAGCGCCAACACACACACACACATTGAGCTTTATTATAAGTATAGATATAGATAACACTTTCAAGTTGAATCTTCACTAAAATATGTATCACTAGAAATATTTTTTTTATATCAGTTAGTAATTATTTTAAAATTTTATTGACTTCTTTAATTTCTAATATACCCATATTAAATTTCACTATAAAAAACTGATTAGTATCATTATTCACTAATTGCCTTTTTCGACCAGTTGGTTTATCGGGAATATTGGTCAGATTTAATTTCAATTAAAATGTTTAAATATATCTTGATGTCCATGATTACATAAAACTACCAGATTTTGAAGTCGTATTTTTTAATTATTTTTCTTAAGTATTGTTTCTTATATACATAAATCTAATCTAATACAGACTAGTCTCATGACTTCATAGCACTATTTAAAAAATTGAATGTTCGGTTCATCTACCTTCTAAAGCTCGAAACATTGTTAGCTTCACTTTTTAAATCGTAATGTAAATTACATTGTTATTAAATCACTTCTTCTTTAGCTTGAAAGAAGAAGAAAAAAATGAATGAAAATCAAGCGATTAAATATCTGATGAAACAATGAAAACGGTTTGAATTTCAAGGCAACTATGTAATTTATTATTGAAAATTAGGCTATATATATAAAAAATGTTACCAAAATTTAGTAAACTTTATATGACTATTTAAGTGGTTCAATTTTTAATTACTTACATTTTTAAATTTTGGAACTTATCATGGAAAAAAGCCAATATTTAGCTTAATTTTTATTTAATTAAAATTCGCCCCCCCCCAAATCGTTCTGAGGCGCAAATTCCTACCAACTAAGGAACTAAAGTGGTATATATTCGCCAAATTCGATAACTGTTGGACAAACGGTTTGCCTCGTAGATTTCCAAAACATACACACACGCCCTTTATTATTAATAGATATATCTTATCGTTATTTGTATAAAAAGACATGTTATAAATTATTACTTTCTTTATACATTAACAACGAAATAATAATTTTAATTTCTGCTTAGATTTCATAATATTATGCACTTGTTTAATTTGTACGTGCAGTAATTTTTGGCAGATTGATTTCATTAAATTCATATTTTTCAATCTTATCAAAAAACAAAACAAACAAAAAACCAATCTTATCAAAACAAATTTTAAATTAAATGTTCTCCAAATTAATACTTGGATACCTGGATATGGATAAAAATACAGCTAAGTTGAATTTCATTTATCAAATATAATAACAATTTTAAAGGATTTATACCTGCTTTTATTTACAGGGGCATCATAACGACATTATTAGACATAACAGCACCATTAAGCTACACGGGAATGAAACTAAACACGTACACGAAAGCAAAATTCAGACAAGAAAACATCTTCGAATCATTTAAGCGTCAGACATTAAATATTGCCTAAGGAAAGCAGTAAAGGCGTTTGATTCTAAGTAAAAATGCATATTCAACGCAGACAGCAATATAAATAATGATATAAAAACTATTTAGATCATATATATAACGATGCTTCTTTTTTTTCTTAATTACTACTAATTATGGCAAGCACAAAACAATACAGCAGTAGGATTCGGAGAAGTAATTGTCATCCGGAATCCTACGCATTATACATTTGCTGCAACATATATCTACAGATATAATTTATTTTGGCATGCAAATATTCATTCTGGTTGAAATCAGAATGCTAAAAGCAGTGTGTTCTTATGAATAGCAATGCCAATTTTTTTCTTCTCTCGTCTATAAATTCAATATCAAGAATATTCTGATTAAGAAAACGTGCATGTGACATCATAAATTATGATGTTCTAAGAAGGACACTTAATTCAGAATATGCCTCAGGTAAACGAAAAAAGACTCTTAATAAACGAATGCCACATAAACCTCGATCAAATATTGAATAGAATCTTCTTAGAGTATAGGCAGATTTATGACTTAGTTAAAGAGTTTGGTGACCAAATTTTTTCGTTTACAATATAGGAATAGATTAGCATTTTGTTTCGGTAGATTGAACCTTCCAATTTGTTTTTTATAAGCGAAAAATAAAGGTAAGTATCAAAAGAAAATTATACTAATAAAAAATTTATCATAAAACTGAAAGAAAATTGAAACGGACTTTTTGAGCCGTTTATCGTTATCTATAATTTTTAACTCCATTAAAAAAATTAATAGGTTAAACTTCAAACAGAACACATTAAATTAAAAAAAAAGGGTGGAAATGTGAAAGATGCATCTAATACATTAACAGCTTAACTGATTTGCTTATGCATCAAATTATCATACTCTTAAATTTATGTTTAATTTGGCGCAAGAAAGATCCATAAACATCTCAAACGTTCTATGGTTTTTAATTCCACACGTTTCTATATAATACATAATTATAATTAAGCCTTTTAAATTAAAAAAAAACTGAATTGTACAGGTTTAAAAAGAAAACTGGCTAAATAACACTTACTTCTCAAAATTATTTTAAGACTAAGCAACGTTACATAAAGCTTTTAAGCACTATTATTAAAAATATACTCGGCAGCTTTGATAGACCAAAAACGAAAAGAACAGAATGGTTTCAACTTACAATCACTCACTGCTTACAGTTACTGAATACATTTATTAAAATTAAATTATTTTATTGTTGGTGAAAATTATATTTGTACGTGAAATATAGCTTATATGTATGAAAAAAAATCACAAATTAAGAAATTTGTTGTTAATGAATCAGATGGATGCGTACATGATTATGACAAAAAAAAAAAAAAAAAAAACTTCTAGGAAGTCAAATCCATTGACTGCATTTATAATAAAACGCTAAATTCAATGTCAGCCACTGATGAATGATGTGGCAAAATGTTAAAAATATAATTAAAAGTTAATTCACTATAGACTAAATAATTTTACAACAACTAAATTGGCATCATTGAAAAGATAATTTTTTGGCCTTTAAAACTGTATAAAAATCCTTTTTGTGCGGATTCTTAATTAACTTAAATTTTATAATCTATACTTATATAAAGCTCAATGTGTGTGTGTGTGTGTGTGTTGGCGCTCTAATAGCCAGACCGTTCTACCTACAGCTACCAAATTTGGCACATGCATACCTTAGAGGTCGGGAATGTGCACCTGGGGTACCTTTTTTGAATTTTTAATTAGAATTTTAATTATTAATAAAAAACTAACTTTCCCGCCAAAAAATCTTTTCATTTCCCCATCGCTAAATGAGTAAGGCTTCAGTTTTTTTCCCCACGCTAAAAAGGATAGGCTTAAGAAATTTTCGGCAGATTATTTCAAAGGATTCTGTTTATTTTCTTAATGTTTGATGCATTTAAAATTAAACATTGCTAATTAATCGATCTTTCAGATTCATTCTGAAGTACGTTTGAATTAAAATAAAACAGAATAAAGAAAATTAAAAATTTCTAATCTGCATAGCGTTACCCCAACTGAAGTAGAAAATTCACGCATTTGCGTTACCATAATTGGCGTTGAAAATTCACGCATGCGCATTGTGTTCCGATTGCTGATAAACTCTGGATACTGATTTGGTTTTGAATTCTTAACATGTTTCCGACCGATTATTTCAAATGATTCTATTTATTTTCTTAGAGTTTCATGCATTTAAAACTAAACATTGTTAATTAATCGATCTGTTCATGATGAATCTGAGAAAATTTTGTTGAAAACTTCTTGAGATATTATATAAATTAAGAAAAATATTCTTTAGTGCCCATAAGGTTTAAATACTCAGCGACTCTGTTTTCAGTACTCATATTTAAAAAAATGCTTCGCTTCAGAAAAAAATATATCATTATATTTATTGCAGTTTAATCATTTTCACTTTAATTTAAAGCATGAATTCTACGGGAGCTAACATAAAATTAGAGAGATACATATTACGTTATGGCTGAAAGCCTTTATAATATTATGAGTGAATTTATGACTATTAAAATTTGAAGTTTTAAAATATTTTAATGAAGAAGCAATTAAATTGTGAGTTACATAAAATATTTAATTATTAAAATTTTACCGTGCATTAAGATTGGCGAACCGGCTGATCGCCAAAGGCGGCTAGTGTTTTATAAAAACTAATAATAATTTAATTAATTATTAGTTAACCTAATAATGTACCCTAACTAATAACAATTTTAATTAATTAAAGTTTTAAAAAATCTCTCTGTGATACACATTTACACCCTCCAAAGCATATATCAGCTAAATTTAGCAATTCTAGTAAAACGATCTGATCCACAGAGAGCCAACATGCGCGCACACACAAACACATTCATCTTTATAATAAGCAGAAATTAAATAGGGGAATTTATAACACAAGAGGATGATATCGTTTATGAATAGCACGTTTGCAAATCAGAAAATATTTATATCTATTCTGTAAAACTTCAGAGAAATTTAAGAAATGCTTTTAAAAAAAGGCTACATTCTTTGAAACATAAATTTAGGACCGACATCAAATGCAATTCGGTTCGAAAACTATTTCCAAGAACAACTACTAAAAAGCAAATGCGTCTCTTATTATAATTACTTTTGAAAATAAAAATATTTCGATTATATTACCGTATCGCTATCAGCCCCAAAACAATTTCTCAACTTCAAAGCGTCAGAAGGTTGGAAAAACACTTCCCGAAGTTTACGTCCCACTCAGACACGTAACCTCCAGAACTCGTTCCCATCGAACTGAACGTAGAAAACAAAAGTCGAAGAAAAAAAGGAAAAACTAATGATATTAATTACTTAATGGAGCACGGAAGGTCACAATTAAAAGAAACAAACATGGATGTATCTCTAGCTATACATCCCTCAAGTTATAAGGTTAAATGGCCTTTAAATTTTTTTCTTCTGTTAATTAAAAAGATAATAACACATTAGTTTTCTTTTTGTATTAAAGATACTTATTACCTATCTTAACTAATGACCAAAATAATAAAAAAAAAGGAAATATTTTGAATATTTTTGTATAACAGCGCTCAGCCATGCATATCGAACAACTCCCAAAGATATGCTTATCTTCTTTTAAGACACGAATAATTTTATAAAATATTACAGATCAAATAGAAGTATTAACCCTTTGGGTACACATTTATTTGATTTTTTTTTTCACTTGGTGCATATTTAATTTTGTGGGCAAGTAAGAGCAGTAGATTTTATGACGTATCAGAACGCGATGCGCTTCTTTGCCCAAACAAATGCATGACGTACTGATATGTCAAATGTAGTTAAAGGGTTAATGTAGCATCAAAACAAAATGGCAAATCTTCACAATAAGATACAATATTTTCAGAAGCATTAACATTTTGATCTACGAATTTTCTTAACTTCCCAATTAAATGACACATCCTATTTAGAACATGCATTATTATTTTAATTTCTATAATAATATAAAATAATTTGAGATATTGAAGCGTTTTAAGTGATTTTTACATTTAAAATTATTTAAATGTAAAAATTTAACTCATCAATTATTTTATATTTTAACTCGTCATTTATTTCATATTTTAACTCGTCATTGTAAGAGAAGGTGTTAGGGCGATGCAATTGGCGAATATTTAACTTAAATGCATGCAACAACAGAATTTTAAACTCAACCGCATTGGCGAACAAAATAGACTGCATAATATAATAGACTAACATACCATCTTAGGTGAATTTTTGACGATTAATCGCTGGTTATAATAAATATGACATCTTTAGTGATTTTTTGGCGATTAATCGCTGGTTGCAATAAAACTATTTTTCAAGAATATTAGTGTTCAGTCTTACGATGCATGGCGGCCGGGCCATTCAAATATTAACAAACGGATTATTGTCTGGGACATTAGCTTTCCATGAATGCCCATCTTCAGCAATGGACTAATTTGCGGATGTTCGACTTAAAGATTCAAGAACTATATTATCGAGACTTTAGGATGCATAGATACTGATAAAAAGATCTGTTCTTAATTATCTGTGTATGCAAAACTCAAATTACTATCTGTTTTCAAATCTTGAGAAAAATTTAAACAAATCAGCAAGCTTCAATTACAAAATTATGAGTACCATCACGCCCATAAGGAATTTCTCTGCATTAAAATAGCATGTGGGCAAATATTTTTAATGACTTCATTTGTGAAGACAGACTTTAATAATTTCAAATATGTTATTACTTATAAGGAAGAGTTCACTGAAAAAACTGTATATTTGGGCATGCTTAAATTATGCCAAAACAATTGATTCTACAATTTCTCAAATAATATGATAATAACTCGGTATTGTTATGAAACTGGTAATTCATTATAATGCTAACTGAATAGTTGAAAAACAATATTTCTTTCATGGACATATGATCCTTAAATAGTCAATCCTAGTAAAAGAAATATTAGTAAAATCTTTACTGTGCAGTTTTCAAATACACATTGGAGGTTTCGGTCAAAACGAAAATCAATTTGAACGTTATTAATTTATAGTTTTCGCTAGTTCGAGATGTAAATAACAATTATAATATGTTATATCGAGATGTAAATAACAATTATAAGATTATACATTTTCTTGCAATTTTAAACTCATAAATTACATACGAAAATATGATATGGATTACTGATTTCATCATATAAATTATTATTTTCAATGATGAATTTTAGCAACAATTTAACGACGGAAATCCACAGAAAAAAAAAACACCACTAAAATATAATAATATCGAAATTATTTTGACAAATGATAAAGCATGCAATGACCTCTGAAATATCTTCTTTCAATTAAATTTATATATTGTTTTCAATAAAATACATAAATAAAATAAACTGACTTTTGTTATTAAAATAATTAAAACAAAAAGCTATACAATTTACGGATCAATGACGATCGACACATCAATTAAAAGGAATTCAATGCTGAACTGGTGAATAGAATTCAAAAATATTCAAGGTCATTAGCCTTTCGCGCGTTTACTTCCTAAAATGCTCATTTTCTCATATTTATATATTTTAATTACATGCACCGGGAAGCAGGCTCTTTAACCAGAGATACAAATTCTATAGAGCGGAAGGTATTAAACCTTTCCACTTTCAAACTTGATTAGCTATAAAAAATTTCTGCAATTCGCCCACGAATGGAATTTTCTTGCTAATCAGAAATCCATGTATAAAATGGGAAAATTTTCCTAAATTTAAAAATAATAATTTACTAAATTCAGAACAAAATTAGGTTTTGAAAATCGTAATACTTTCTCTCTAAATTAATCAGGTTTTTTTGTGAAAAGTTTAATCAAGATTATTTAAAGAAGAGCAAAATATTATTTCTTTATGTTTCATTTCGTAACGAAAGTTTCATAGATAGTGAAATAAACAAATGTAGTTTGTTGATTGAGGCTGTGTTATAAAATCAAAACATTGGGATACAAAAATTATCACACAAAAGTTAACCAGTAATAATTAAATAAATAAATGGACATTCTAGGAATTCAACACTCATTTCATTTCCCTATTATTGAAAATAGTATATTCCTTCCCTGTAAGTTGTTGTTGGTTGTTTCTGCCAATTATGTTACTTTGATTCTTGACAGTCTAAGACTGTTAAGCAAACAGGGAGAAATGAAATATCTTAAATAATCTTTCTCAACTTTTAGTATCTATATATGTTTTCTTGTAAATAAATACTTCCATTACCAAACTAATTTGAAATAGTCAGTATTATATTCCATAAACATTAATACTTAAATTCTACAAAGTCATATAATCCACATCAAAGCCCTAGTTCGATTTTTCTTTTTGATGAGATATACTTTCAAACTCTTCAAGAGTTCAACTTTCCAATTCAACTCCAACAAATTTTATCGGGGTCATTCATTTTTGTGTTCCAGCCTTTTAAATAATTTGTGGAAAGCGCTAAGCCATTTACCATTCACAGTTTTCTCTTTATTTCTCCAAAATAAAATCATATCGCTCTTGTGAGAACAATATTATATATAAGTATGTATCTAGAAAGAAACATCTCTAAACAACAACGATAAGAAAGACAAAATACAAAGAGCAGCCATATCTCCATTATATCCATCATCTAGTGATAGCTTGTCCGTATTGGAAGCAACCTCATTACACATGTACCTTTAAGCTGGGAGGACATGAAAGCTTTTCTTTGCTGCGGAAAACTTTTTTTAAATCTTCGTCGCACTCTTATTGCTTTAGTTCTATAGAGTGTGCACATGAAGTACATTTGATCATTCAGTTTTCAAATTTGGTGAATTAAATCAACAAGTTCTCATAAATGAAAGCAAATATATATAAAATTATATCACTGAAAGGTCTACTGCAGCTGTTTTTTAATGCGGGGGTCTTAGGTATATAAGCTACCGCTTGAACAATGGCATATTTAATTTTGTCAGAATAACAAGGGGTATTCTGAGTAATAACAAACCGAAAATCTCTCACCAAGCTTCTTGACCACATGTCAGTGGAAAATAATTTTATTCTCGATGGATTCAATGTACCACTATGCATCTTGGATGCTTTGTGAATCAGATCTATACTTTTTCGGTCCTACCCGGTGACTCTACATATCTTCCGATAGGCTAATCTCTGTGAAATACATAAAACAGTGACTGAGTCACGAAACAACCACTGATTCCATTTAGAGATAGAATTGACCGATAAAGGAAACTCAGAATAAGATGATACTGGGGGATTCTGTATGCAGGTATTTCGTTTCATAATAATATCACAAAAAAAAGGACGAAAATTTCTCAGCAGCATTTCAAAAAATTATTAAGATAGTTCTGATAAAACTGTCTGGCACAAAAGGTTAAAAGCGAACAAACCCCAAACAATAAATGTCAAGGTATTTAATACAAACTTGCTTTGCAGATTTGACTAAACGAAAGTAAACGAGAAGATAATTCTAATTTTTTTTATAAAGATAATTACTGGTGGAAGACATCGTAAAAGACCTCCTAAAAGTCGTGGTTAAAAAAAGAACCGGAAAATTGTCTACTTGCTACTGTTGGACAGCTACTGTTATGGATTTCAGAGGAGATTCATTAGAGCGTTCATGGTTTGTGAACGCTATTTAGACATCCTAATTTCTTCACACACACACACAGCCCTTTTTAAGCAATGCTGGCATGAAAAAGTGCTAATGCGGAAGATAATTTTAAATTTAACAGATAAGGGGAAAAATCTAACTACTTTCTTAGAAAAGAATACAATTCTTTCCTTGTATTTTATCCACTATAGTAGAGAAAACCTATATTGTAGAAAATTTCAATAAATGTTTAATGGAACAAATGCTTCATAGAAGAACAGATATATGTATATAGTTGCATTTTTTTTTTAATCTCGAAGAACTTGCAGCCTTCAAAAACAATCATGTGCTTTTTCTGTATCGTTTCGGTTAAATACATTAATTACTTAAAGCACCTAATTAAATATAACTAAAAGCTATACAACAGAGGCTACTAAAGAATTGTGCAACACAATATCATTCTGTAAAAAATCATACATATGTTTTGTAAATTATACCTGTTGTATACATGATTTTAAAAAAAATTCGTAGAAGATTGTATAATAAACTTTAGCAGGAATATATTGCATGTCTTAAAAGTAAGACACTCTTGTGTACAATTTTTTTCCATTTAGATCCGAAAATAAAATGAATCTTCACCATTTGCGAAATTTGTAAGTACAACAAAGGATTAAAATCTGGGAGGCTAGAGATTTTATTTTCCATTAAAAAGAAGGAAAATATTTCGATTTTTGGTTGCTATTATGTAAAAATACAAAAAAAATGTCATTAATTGTTATAATAAGAAAAGAATTTACATCGCTATGATTTATCACTACACATAGCAGTTTTAAATTAAAATCGTTAATTAAAAAATATTATTCTATTACTATAAAGATTTTTTTCACATTTTACCACAATAATTTATGCATAAAATAAAACTTGCTTTTTATTTTATACTTAGAGAGGAAAATATGAAAGCGCGGGGACATGAAAAAACCTTTTTAGTCGTTAAAACTGATGGAAAGCATTCAAAGCACTATCTAAGAAAGGTTATTTTCCTTTTCTAATCAGGCAATTAAACTAGATATTTTTTGAGAATCATCTCAATACATTTTTTATCAATCTGATTTTAAGTCGTCAACAAAAGAAGTACCCCAAAACAAATTGAAAAAGAAAGAAGTACCCAATCACACGAACTGCAAGAGAGAGCTTAAAATAGAAGGTTTAAAAGAGAGCAAGTAAAATTCTGAATCGGTTTTTCCTAGAAAAAGACAATGAATGACTTAAAACAGCTAAGTGGGACAAGCAAAATCAGTGCAGTTCGGAAAAATAACTTTTACGACTAGATTCCTATTCAATTTGTTCAATGAAACGTTCGCGGTTCATGATAGAAGTACATTAAAGGATTTGGTCAGTCCATAACAGTATTAATGATTGAAAGGTTTTATTATGAGAAAAAAAATCTTTTCACGAACGGATCAATTCACGAAAAATCATCACCATTGTCAAAGCAAGGGGGATAATATATAAAAGGACCTCGTAATAAGCTAACAGTTGAAGAAGTAGAACGCAAATATCAGCCTGTAAATCGAAAGTTGCTTCATTATTTCCGGATTAATGCTGTTACTATTATTTCACCTGAAATAGTAATTTGGTTGTGGCGGTGTCTTTGGACTTATTTACGGAAAGATGCTTTTTGTAATCCTCAAATATACTTAATTTAAACTCACGAAAAATCGAGAAAACGCAAAATTCTATTGTTCTAATCGCCAAAACTTCAATTAATTTTTTTAACCTTTAGAGCTACTGACACATCTTTTATATTCAAATGAAATAAGATGTATTGTTTTAAAATCCCTCAACTCGAAAAAGGGTTACTTAATTCTAACTTAGTATCAAAATGACAAAATTATTCACTAATAATGTTTAAATAAAATTTTAACAAGATTCGAACCCTTTCCTTGAAACAAAGTAGCATGGTAACAGTTAGGCATGATTCGTATATATTTTATTTTTAACATTTATTAATTATAAAGCAGTAATAATGAGCACATACAAATAAATGCATATAATATTATCGCAAAATACTATATATTATATATATATATATATACACATTTATTGTAATACTATAAAAATCGCAATTCAATTGTAAAACATATTGCCAAAACAACAACAATAAAAATCCTACATATTGGGAGTTCAATATATTTACACCAAATATTACATTACTTTAAAAGAAAATTACAATAAAAGTTATCCTTTAATTGGTATTTTTAAACACATATGTAATACATTCAATAATGTATTAACATTTTGTAGCGAATAAAATATTTTTTGATGCACATACTTGCGCATTTGGCATGTAGCCAAATAAATAATGCCAAATATTTACATGCTATGAATTGTTTGGTTGTAAAACTTAAGCACTGCAGATAACCAAATGGTTACAAAGTAAAGGGTTCAATAATTTGTGTCAGAAAATTGTCTGTTTGAAAGTTTCTTAAGAAATTAAGAACTATAATGACGGCCCTTTTGTATTTGAATCACATTTTTTTTTTTTTTTTCAAAATCGTTCCAACGATGGACTAGTTTGATTTCGGTTATAGTTTAAAGTCAGATAGAAATAAATATTTATTATTTTAAAATACAAAAAATAAGTGAATAAATAATTCAGTAAGTTCCAAACAAATAATAATCTCAAAAATTAAATGCCATAACATAAGCACAAAACCTTTGATCAACGAAAAAAAAAAAAAATCCACACACCTCGAACGTCGATATCCCACGGATCAGACAACAGTGTATAGGTATCTGAACAAAAAGCATTTTATTTATCAAACTATTTTGGCCGATAAATCACTAGAAAATGCATCATGTCAAGAGAGAGTAACTGGAAACCGAGCGTTTACGGCAGAGATAAACCCTTCTCCTTATCACGACGGTGTGCAGCCTTTCATGTTACTACTTACAGATAGAAAATTGATTTTTCAGGAAAAATATTTTTTTTTACAGCATAATAGAATGCAAATGATGAGACAGATAATCGATACAGGTGACGCATAATCGATATCAATATAGATGAGTAAAGAAATCTTCATTGTAAAGTTAAAATAAAAAGTGACAAATATTCTGAATATGAACCCGGTTTGTTCTAAGTGCTAGAAGGAGAATAACAGAAAGAATGCAAGGGAAAAAAGAACAAATATCGGCTATCAAAATATTAAATATCGGCTATCAAAAGATCGTCTGCTAACTATATTATTAACAGCCACCTTTTGCTACCATTTAGATTCGTCGTGACGAATTTGACGTGTATCACGTGACCATGAATTAACTAAAAAGTTAACAATATTTCTTTATGGTAATAGGCATTACTGACATATTATGAAAATGAGTTATATGAAGGTTTCACATTTTGGAAACATTTGAGTGCATAATGTAATTCATAATTAGAGTCCGAGTTCGTTAATGTGATTTTCTTGACTATTTCACTTGAACTCTCAACGTCACTACCTTGACTGACACAGCAAAGTATTACGATGATTGAAAACAAAACTAATTTTTGAAAACTATACAAAAGAAAAACAATTAGAGCAGCAACGTAATCTAATAATAATAATAAAAACACGTCAAGCTCTTGGAATATGGAAATACTGTAAATCGAATGTTCAACATACATCTGATATTGTACCAAATTCAAGAATCAGTATTTTGCATTTATGGAAATGAAAGAGAATGCACTCTCAACGAAAGAGAGGAATGCACCTGATTGCAATGATAATTTCGAAATTACCAATTGTGTGAAATGTCATTTCCAAGCCAGCTTTGTTCGCAGAAGCCGTTTAGAGCTTATATCTTAAACCGAAATTCAAATTTCAACCTGCGACATGATTTTCATCAAATTCAAAAAAATGGCATTACGGAAACAACACGATATTGTTTTCTGTGAACCACTCAATCTCAGTCTCGAAATCACAGATAAGAAACACACAATGGAATGCATAGTTTGTCAGAAATAAATACAAAATAAAGGAAAGTTTGTAACGCATTTTTTTTTATCGGGAAATGAATGGAATATTCTGGGCAATTAGAAATTCTGTCTTGGAAAGTAAAATAAAATGCGTATTAGAAGGGGGGGGGGGGTCATCGGCCGTAATGGATGGAATAGGAAGTGGCTGAAACCATTTGCGCAGGCAACAATAGTGGGTGCGACGCCAACGCTGTGTCCACTGTCATTAAGAATTCCGAAGAGGTTCGGATAAGAACAAACTCTGATGGGAAGTAAAGCCGGTCTTCTCACGCCATCAGGCCGATGGTATCTTCCAACCAAAGTAATGAAATTTTGCGCACGAAATTGAAATGGGTAGTTTATTTATAGTATTTTTTGTTGTTGTTTTTGAATTTCGATTTATTTTTAATCGCCTCTATAGAATATTCATTTTACATTTAAAAAGTCAAAGTTTTGGTGTATCAAATACGCTTGACCCTCTTGCTTCAGCCAACGCAGAAATCATATTTAAGTTAATTGAAACAGTTTTAACAGTGGTGAATTTAAATATTTTGTGACCTCAGGAAATGCACATTCTGTGGCAATTTTTTTTTCTAAACAGATAATTTTAGCTTTACGTTTCAAAGAATTTTTAAAGTGCCAACATATTATTTCAGATTATTTTTTTATTTCAATACTTTTGTGTAAATGTATTCGTTTTTATTTATTACAAGTCGTCTTAGATGGCCAATTAGTTCGCTGGGGATACTGATTATATTCGATTTTACATAAATACACTGGTGTGCAAAACTTAAGCAACAGGTATGTTTTTTGCCATAACTTCACGAGAAATCATCTGAGAGACATGAAATTCAGAAATGAGATACAGCATGTTCTGAAAGAATGACGAAAGCATAGTTGCGCAGAAATGAATACAATGCATACAGTATGGAATCAAAAAAAAAAAAAAAAAGGCTTTATTGAACTCATAGTATCGTTACACATGATTGTCTGTCCAAGAGGAAGAACAGCAAGCAGATGTTCCTTAGTATGGGATATGCCCTCCCCTTACTGCAATGGTTGCTTCGCACCGTCTCCCCATACTCAGCACCAGATTGTCCAACAGTTCTTGAGGTAAGAGTGCCCATTCCTCAATCAGCATCTGTTTAAGTTGTCGGGTGTTCCCAGGAGGATGTAATCGTGCCACAAGGCATCTCCCCAAAGCATCTCACACATGTTCTATCGGATTTAAATCAGGGGAGCACGTCGGCCAATCCATTCGAGTGATATCTTCACTTTCCAGGAGCTCCTCAACAGCATGAGTCCTGTGTGGCCGTGCATTCTCATCCATTAAAACGAAGTCTGATCCAATGGCATCTCGGTACAGACGCACATGGGGAAGGATCACCTCCTGACAATAGCGATCTACAGTTACAGAACCTTTGTCGAAACCCTGGAGCTCAGTCCGCCCATTCATCATAATGCCTCCCCAGACGACAACACCAGGACCACCGAAACGGTCTCTTCCCGTGATGTTACTGGGATGAAACCGTGTCCCGACCTCTCTCCAAATCAACTGGCGTTGGGGATCGCTTGTGGCACTAAAACGACTCTCATCTGTAAAGAGGACACGACTCCATTGATGAGATGTCCAGTTTTTGTGCTCCCTGCACCACTCTAAACGGTGCCGCTGGTGGGAAACTATCAAAGGGATGCAGCGTTCAAGACGGCGGTCGAATAGGCCACCTTTGTGAAGGCGTCTGTCGCCCCGTTGCTGCACACAGTTGCTGAGCAATGGCGTTTGCTGACTGGTTTCGGGTTCTTTTCGCCTGCAGGACGATATGTCGGTCATCCACTACAGTTGTTTTCCTGGGGCGGCCACCACCAACCCTTCTCACAGCTGTACCTGTGGTTTGGAAGGCTTTTCAAGCGCGTGAAACGACACTTTTGTTGATTACGAACTCTTCAGCTACACTGGTCACACTACGCCCCTCCTCTAGCTTTCCGATCATTCTTCCACGTGTGAAATCGTCCAGGTGATTTCTGCTAGCCATATTTAACGAATTAACTCACGTGCACTTGCAGCGAATGTCTTTAATTGCGTCTCCGTCCTTCCTTTTACTGTAGTGTTGAGCTGCGCGCGCCTTTCGCACGTGTTTTGCGTACGCTCACGTCGCCTGTGACGTTTTGTTCCTGATATTTGCATACGCATGACCTTTCTCTTGAATTACGTGTTCATTGTACTGATCGCAAGAACTCCTTTTCTGCAATTTCATGGCTATCTGCTTAAAATTTGCATTGTTGCTTAAGTTTTGCACACCAGAGTAGTTTAGATATAAGTTCATGTCCGTATATCTGCCAAATTGTCTGATTTTCGGCTCGTGTTATTTTAATAGTCTTATTTAAGTTCTGTTTATCGTTTACATGAACCTTGCTAATGGAGACGGTCATATATCATAGCGTTATTAAAAATAAATATCCGGATCATCTTGTATGTTTTTTGATATAAAGAATTCAATCTTTTTATTGGTTTTATACACAACACAGATATTTTAATTCACACTAATTCCTTTTCTTTGGCTTTCAACAATGGAAGAAAATCATACGATTTAATATTTGATGAAACAATGAAAACGAGTTGAATTTCAGGGCAACAATGAAATATATTATTCGTAATTAGGCAAAAATCCATCAAAAACAGAAACTTAATTTAAAGGTTAAAACATCAGTATAATTAAAAAGATAATTTTTTGAACTTTAAGATGATTTTTGGATTTAATATTTTCGGAAGTTATCACGGGAAAACGCCAAAATTCAGCTAAATTTTTAATTAAAATTTTACAAAAAAAAAATCACTAATAGATGCACATTCCCTTCTTACAAACTATAGATGGCCCAAGTTTGGTAAGCAGTCTGTCCGTTCAGCGCCAATACACATACATATCTTTATTATTAATAGAGATTATGATTCCAGAGAGCCCGGCTTTCACGTTTATACACAATATTATTGAAGTAAACTTTTGATGTTTATAAATATTTTATTAACATAGTGAACGCAATAAAATTTAACAATCTGGTGAATTATATTTTAAAAAGTATTAATATTTTATAATTAATATATATTTGCATACTTATTTAGAAAGTAAGAAAATAAAGTTTTTAATTTATCTGTTATCGTTTATTATCAACCTAGCGGTTCTAGGTATTTACCTAATCGAAAATCAGCCACTGAATCTTTCAGCTAAGTTTTTAAAGATTGATTTAAATAAATTATATTACAGTATAATTACATTACGTATAAATAACAATTCGCCTTGTTACGAATTTGGACTTATTTGAATTATTCAGGATTTAGCTTTAAGCCACTGATTCTTAACGTGTAAGATGTGCCTGTATGTGAAGGGAGGCGGTAAAAGAATACGGGGGGAAAAGACATGAAAAGGGTAAATTTCAATATAACAATAATTGGAGTCTGATTAACATGCCATTTTCAGAATCATGTATCAAAATACAATAGATTCTTTCTGGTCTAAATATATACAGGGTGGTTATAATTAAACTTCCCCAATGAACAGCATCATACAACGCAAAGGGTAGACAGATTGCAATGAAATTTTGTATATAGACTATACACGAGATGCGCTCACGGAATTTCTAAAAAAGTTTTTTAGTTCCAAAATGTCCACCAGAGGGTGCCTTTTCCGGAAAAACATTACTTTTAACACAATAAACGACCAAAATGGAATACAGAAACAATATTAACATTTATTGATTAGTTTCTGATCACCTTGTCATCGAACCACATTAAATAACAATAAGGAAAAAATAACAGTACGCTGTTTGAGAAAAACAGTTCAGTTTGCAGAAACAAGAACAGATTAGGATTTAAATTCACAAGAGTTGCAGTTGTTAATGAAGTCCAGGATGATGCAGGAAAAGATGTTCCATGTGACCACCCACCCTCATTCACCTGCAAAATTTCAAGTCGGTGGACAGTGTGTTCAACAGTAGATAGTAACTGATCAGTTATGATGCTTCTCACATGAAGCGTTATGGAGTTCTTTAAGTCATTCAATGTCACAACAAGATACCGTCATCATTACAGCTGGAAACATCGACATAAAACATGACAACGACTGCAAGCGTTTCTTATCCTAAATTGTTTTGCATAAAGCTTCCTCTTCTTCGCAAACATGCAAATCTCGCCATTTTTTTCCTTAGAATTGACAGCTTTTCCCAGTTTTACATTTTATTACTCATAATTTTTGTTCTGGATTGTTAATATTGTTTCTTTATTTCGTTTTGGTCGTTTATTGTGTTGAATTTAATGTTTTTCTGGAAAGGCGCCCTCTGTTGGACATTTTGGAACTAGAAATTTGTTTTTGAAATTCCGATAGCGCATCTCGTGTATAGTCTGTATACCAAATTTCGTTGCAATCCGCACATCCGTTTGTGCTGTAAGATGCTGTTTATAAGGAAAGTTTAATTATAACCACCTTGTATATCTTTTTTCTGGTTCACTGATATTTTTTTTAATAATTTCCTTAATAAAATATTTTTATCATGCTATATTCCAATTTGAAGTTAGTTTTCCATAAAGTAAAGTGAACAATTTTTTCTCGCATCGAAATTGGGCTCACCATCTCATTTTTAGTTTATAACACTTTAAGCAAACAAATGTATCGATTTTTACTAATTTTTATATCGACGTGTATATAAACAACATAAAACGTATTTCCATATTATTTAATTAAAATTCCAAATTTCATCAGATGGAAGGCGCGTTTGAAACTGATTCTTAAAAAAATGAACCGGCAAGTAGTTTTTATAAAGAATGAAAATTGCTGTTTTACAATTGAAATTTTTTTGAAAGCATGCTTTTATTATGTAAAGATTTCTTCAACACCAGAATGTAGTAAAAATATTATATATGAAACAGAACCTCGACTTGATATTAACGTCTCTAAACATAACATACATTTCAATACCTGCGAATTTCCCGATAAGTTCTGGAACAAGAATTTGTAGTACATTCCATAGTAGAATCTGTTGAAGCTAGTTCATTACTACTTTATCTTTCTTAACTGGGTAGCTCATAAGGAAAAATGCTATCAGTTTCATAAGTCCACCACCCTTTATTTAATCAGGTCACAAAAAGTTAGGATGGATCGGATGACAAAAGGATGGCCGATCGTCAGGAGGAATAGCAGCAAAGGACAAAAGGCAAATAACAAAGCTCTTTAATCAAGCCTTGCCGACAAATCAACGTTTTCAAAAGACCGCACTTGCCAGGAATCAGACCGCAGATTGAAGAGTAATTCAGAGAATAACTATTTAGAGAAACAATGACAGACGGAGGCACCGTGACAATTAAGAAAATGTAGTTAATTAGATCGATAGCTAATGTTATCCGCATTTGCAGTTCCACGCGTACATCGGTAAGCCTTATAGCGCAAGCAGGATGTAGCATTTAAATATTTTAATAAGGATTTGTTTTATTGTTTTCGTCAGTCAAGAAGTGAAGTCCGTGACCGAGAGTAGCAGAACGAAGCGCTTCTTATTAAACATGCAATTAGATCTATTTGCTGGACTTAAATGTTTTCTTGAATACTAGGGTCAAGTATTTCTGCTTAGAATGAAGTTTACAAGAAGTAAAAACTTAGAATTATGAACAACAAATAATAAATTTATCTTATCCTTTCCTGATTCATTCTTTGTGGTAGTCGTAATAGCAAGAAGTGGAACTGAATACTTATTGGAAGAGACCCCCCCCCCCCCCGCTCTTTTAAGAGATCGTAAAAAATGGAATACATATTCAAATAAAAAAAGTGATTTAAAATTTATAATAATTGTTTAAAATTATGCATTATCAGCTGAAGTCAAATCATCTTCTGCTACATGAAATTATTCATAATTTGTGTTAGTTTATTTAAAGACATAGGTTTGGAATCAAGCATATGACACTTTCTGAAATTGATTATTACATTGTTTGTACAGATATATACAAAAAGCAATATGATAAAATAATTTTTTCGCTTCATTTAAATAAGTTAAAATCCTCTGAACAATATAGTAAAATTTATAATAACTTCAATCAGCACAAATTAATTTTAAAAAAGAAAGGTTTTATCAATCATAATAATTATTAAATGGGTACTTAAAATTATAGTAATGCAAGTTTTTAAAAAAAAAATGCTTGAAATTGTAACCAATGCAAAGATTTAATTCAATTATATGTTAAATTAGAATTCAAAAGGCTTCCTAAAAAATAATACTACAACGTTTTTATACATAAATTAAAGCATTACATTTCTGAAATACGTCAATTTCTGGAAACAAAGAAGCGTGATTTATATCACTGTAACTTAACACCAAATTTTGATTCTCCTTGAAAAGTTAACTAATCAAAGCTAGCTAGCCAAAAGAATAAAAAAGAAATCTAAAAGTCATCTAACTAATTGTTCTATCAAACCATTTTAGATAATACAAAGATTGATTTCTAATGAAAATGTTTTTTGACAAACATGCATTATGAACTGCAATGAAAAAAAGTGAATTTTTGAATAATATTAATAATGACTATAAATAAATTGAATAAAACTATAATACTTATTTTATTTTTTCAATCATATTTTTCAGAAAAGATGCATGTTTTAAATTAGCAGGTGCGTAATTTACAGCGTTGGGATATTTTCAAGAGATGATAGTTATTAATTACCATGGCAAATTTTCCAAACTAGAAAACGCTAGCGCTAGAAAACTGACAAAAGTTGGCTTCAACCATTAGATTACAATTCAGTTTTTGGGCAATGTTAATGGTCAGCAACGGACACGAGGGATGCACTTAATATATCATACAGAAGCAGACAAAATAAGAATTCATCTCTTCATATTGATATATTGATTTCAAAATGTATTAAATATATTTGATCAGCAATAATATTAAAAAGAGTAAATAATGGTAATTTTGTTATTTTTTAAAAATATAAAATCCCCTTATTTTGCGTTTAAGAGAAAGTGACTGTTATCTTAAAGTAGCATGAACTAAGGAAGCAAATGTGGTGTTTTCATAAAAAAAATAATTGAATATTCTAAGAATATATTTTTTGCTTAATTCTACACAGTATTTATCCAATAGAATTTCTTATGCAGAAAATGGAACTTAGAATATATTATATAATGATATAAATTATAATACTTTGACAATGAATAACAAAATTCATAGAGTTTAGAATATATTACATAAAGCCGTTGAAATTTTTCAACATTTCATGTCTCCATTTAAATTAAATGAATTAAATCTAAAGGCTGGATCGAAAAATGTAAACAAATGCTAAAAAAGATTACAGATTTTATATTCAGTTATTCAGCTAACTTGAAAAGGAAAAAGTTTTGAAAAGTTACATAAATAAAAAAAAATTAAAACAAGAAATTTCTCTACCCACACATATTCACAAACTGCCAACAGTTTAAAAAACGCAATCCATAAACTCATAAATAAGAATTAAAATATTCATAAAGTCCATGCTCTTAAAAAACTGAATGTGGCCAGCATTTTAATTTTTACATGTCACAATTCAAATAATACCAGAAAGTTTACTTAGTATTATCTGTACCAAAAATAAAGGAAAATGTATGTGTGCGTGTTTCTCTCTACGTTAGCGCTCAACAAGACAAAATTTGATATAGAACCACCAAATTTGGAACTGATATAAAACGAAGAATGGGAATGCGTATCTTGGCGTGATATTTTTTAAAAACTTTAATAATTAGAATTAATTAAAAATTAAGCGAGATTTTGATATTCTCCTGCGATAAATCAGAAAATATTATGGCACAAAACTTTTACATCATTACAAAATTTTAAAAATTGCCTCTTTAAGCATATCAATTCAATATTCGTGCGAATTTTCCTTAAATCTTACCAAATTTCTAAAAATATTTATATGCAGAATTTTCAGCATTAATAACGTTGATGGAAAGAAATTCAAACTGTTTTCATTGTTTCATCAAATATTTAATAGTCTGATTTCCTTCCACTGTTGAAAGCTAAAGAAAAAGTATTAGTGTAAATTAATATCTGAATCCTAAGAAGCAAAAATTCTTTTAATTACGTTACCACGAAAGACGGCCTGCAATTTGAAATAAATTGCTCAGATATTCAAATTTTTAATGACATTATTATGTCGTTAGACTTAATAATGGAAATAAATAATAGGAAAATACATAATAAACAGAACAGATGTAAAATTATTAAAACAAATGGGTTAAATGTTTGTTACAATTTGTTAATTAAAAATGCCTTGTTGTGGGAATCATGAGATCAAGTCATGCATAAGAGATTTACTTGAAATTAAAAGAAATTAATATTATATTGAACCAACTGGTCACCACAGACGGCCAGTTGATAATAAAATATCAAAACAACATTTCCATTACTATCTCTAACTGTATTGTAACTACGAATAATTCATAAAATTTTAAATAAATATAATTTTAACTTACTATAATATACACAATAAAGTGCCAGTCCTATTTTGATTTACGAATTCATGCATTTTTACGATCTAATGGGAAGAGAAAAGATTCCATTTCGCAAATTATGATGCTACTGACATTTCGATTAGCAAGTGTTCCGGCGGTTCATAAAAGATCATAAAATGCGAGTTTATTGCATTTGTTAAGACGAACATATGTGCAATAAACAAACTGTAAGCTATAAGTAGTTACTCGATTTTTTATTCCCGATTCTTTCATACATGATGTTTTGAATTTTTGTTGAGAGAAAGATTACATATAATTTGAAGCGGAATTATCGTCCCATAAACTATGCAAGTTCTTTTCTCACTTCAAACGTTTATATTATATCCATACTTTTAAGATTTAACACTAGCGTATATACTTATAAGATCTAGCATTAGTTGTTTAACCAACTGCATTTCGAGTAAATGGCATGGCTTAATAATGTTTTTGCGGTTACACTTTTAGGCTTGAAATATATATTACATGATAAAGTTAAAAAAAATGTATGCCTAAATAAAAAAAATCGCAAAAAATAAAAATTCTAAATACTATTCATAAAATTCATTTCAAATTAAATTGAGAGGTACTACCATGTTCCAACTAACTTATTCAAAGATAATAATAAATAGCTAAAAAATAGCTATATTGTCCCATAAATTATGTAAAAAACAAAGCTAATACAAGCAATACTTTTTTAAAATTTGAAATTTTATGTTTAATTTTAAAATGTATGTTTTAAATCCTACATTATGAAATTATTAAACCTTTATCAATAGAATATGGATTAGGCAAAATTTCAAACATTCTTTTTGAAACAAGAATTTCGAAGAAATAAAGGAGAGAAAAAAACCTTCATCCATTTGAAATTAAAAGATTTCTCTTCATTTTAAACACCCATGTCTAGTCTTCTCTCAATCAGTCATTTTATTCATCATATTTGCAAGGGCACAGGCAAATATCTACACAATTAGAAATATTTCAGTGTTGAACGAGGAATTTTTTGTATAGAATTTTTGTGAGTTTATATTGATTAATAAGATTATGCATGCGCGATTTGTAAGCAGTGACAATGCTAAATCAAAATCCCCTTTAGTGCTGCAATTGTTGCAGTCACCTGTATGCAAAGGGAAAAGCATTTATACTATCCATAAGAACAGGCTAATACGAAAGCTAAATAAATTTTTTAATCGACCTGTTTGAGGCCCCCTTTAAGTCCAGCAGCCCTAGGCAGTTGTTTATGGCATTCCAGTATTTTCTGTTTCATATAGTTTCAATAGTTCGAACTATTGGACTAATTTTTTGAATAAGATCTGCACCGACAGATTTGTGTTTTTGCCCCTTCATCGACAATGCAGCTTAGAACCGAATGATTTTCATCCGTTCTCCGATTTGAAGAATTGGCAAGGAGACTATAGTTTTCAGATAATTGAGAAGCTTGAAAGGGACGTTAAAGCCTATTTCACACCACTGTCGACAATGCTTTTCGTAAAGAGGATTGGGAACTTGGCCCATTGTTATGACAACCGCTTGAATCTTCATGGCGATTCAATCTAAAATTAACTTTGTTTAACACAACTTTTAGTAATAAATTCATTTTATTCTCTAAGCTTTGTCTTTTTTTTTATGGTACATCAAAGGCAGGAGGAGGGAGGATCCGATCCTCGTACACCCCAAAATAGATATCAATAAAATAATGCCGACTTACAGCTTCAGATAAACGAGAGGAAGATATCTGAGCATTTGACGCTTCAGTGACCACGGCACTTTCAAGCTTCACACTTCCTAGAATTACCAGGCGATAAACAAAGACAAAAATAAAATAAAACATAATAAAATAAAGCTCTCGGTAGACAATAACTTTGTAACGACGGAGGTTGTACGCAGAGAGGAGCAGGTGATGAAGCAAGGAGAACCTTTGTTTACCCGAAACGGGAGGGTTTCGCGTGCCTCTATTATCGGTGCTCTATCGGTTTTTGTTGCTAATGAGTTCGGAAATCGGTAATGAGGAATACGTGTTAAAGATCAAAATGTTTCTTAAGTCGGTCACTGGATGATGATTAATGGAAACTTCAAGGTCGACAGTAAATAGGCAGTTGAATTTGAGATGGGAATAAGAGATCAATTTTATTTGAAGCTTTGATTTGAATGCAGATTTAGAAATAAATAAATTTGAAGCCGATGTTTTAAATTTGATAAAGTAATTAATTACATTGTTGATTAATTATACAGGGTTAAACAGAAAAAAAAATCGAATTCTTAAGAAGAAATCAGATTTTCATCACTTTGAAGTTAAGATGTGGTATTTTAATATGGTATGGTAATTGAACATGGTAATTTTTATAGAACCAATCCAATGAACTTAAATAATGATTTTAGAAAAAGCTGTACTTAACCGATAACTTTACGTTAATTAGATAGCAGAAAAAGACAAACAGTGGGGAAATGATTTAACAGATAGCAGAATACGCGCCAGGTATTTCCAAAATTTAGCAACTCTAGAATTCTTAAAATGTACCGATGATCATAAATGTACCTTTCTTTCTTTCGCCACAGAATACCCCCAAACTTGGAATCTCTAGGATTCCCTGTCGGTTAGTGTCCTCAAACCTGATGGTTTCCCCTCCCCCCTAAAGTTACATGGAAAATTCAAACCTCATCATTAAACATAATGACTTGTGAAATTCTGAATTTTTCGGGCGCAAATTGTGCTACATATATGTCCAGCCACACATCGATTGATATGGCTAGGATTAAAGCTTAACTTATCGTTATATAGTTAGATTAGACGCATCGATAGTTGGATACTAATGAATTAATTTAACGAATTTTATGTAAACAATCACTGATTAAATTTATTAATTGTCTGTAACATGACAACATAATCACGACATCTGAAAGACTGCGATTAATGACTTTTTGTTCTTCGTCGGTTGAAATCATGTATCTTACTTTATTTATCTTAAAAAATTATGATCCAAAATAGATAGACAACAGTTATTATTTATTTATTTATTTATTTTTGCCGTTGTTCTTAAGCAGCGAGCTCAAACTATAATCACACCGTTAGTGATTATTTTAAAAACTCATTTTACTGATTTCAAAAACACGATCCATAGACACAAAGGGATGGGACCATAAATATAACGTCAAAGTCACAAAAGAAAGGTAACTACTACTCAAGTCTTTTAACATCTAAATACGTCTTATGAACAGCAAGTTGAGTTTTTTTTCCTTCTCCTCCCCCCCCCCAAAAAAGACGGAAATATGCTGTGATATTCCAATGTATGAATAATACAGCACATGCTCTTTAAACATTTCAAAAAGTGTATCGCTATGTTTTAATGAAAATGTCTTTTATTTAACAGTTACAAATATTTTAATCAGTTGATTTCATTTTTTTACTTATATACAGGGTGTTTCAGTGAACCATTTCAGAACTTCTAAGAGGGGTAGGGTACATCCTAACAACTAGAAATCATAGAGCAATGTGGGGTCGGAAATGCTTTCCTGAAGTTTCTTCCATGGGCTACAATGCACGCCTCACATCTCCGACGCATGGACATCTGAACATTCTGGAATACTCCAGGCATATCTCGAATCTCTCCGGCAGCTACTGTGATTCTTGCAACGAGCTCCTCAGCAGTGTCAACAGGGGTGTCATAAACTAGCGATTTCATATGACCCCAGAAATAAAAATCAAGACATGATAAGTCTGGTGACAGAGCAGGCCAACGCACGGGACCCCCACGTCCGATCCACCGTTGACCAAATGTGACATCCAGTTAGTTACAAACATCTCCGCTATAATGGGCAGGGCTCCATCGTGTTGGAATCACATTGTCTATTGCGTCGATGCAGAAATCTGTTCATCTCTCAAAAGTTGTGGCAATACTTGCTGCAGAAAGAGCAAGTACGTAGGTCCGGTTAGATGATCCGGTAACAGGTAAGGTCCGATGAGGTGATCTCCCACAATACCGGCCCATACACTGACCGAAAATCGATTCTGTGCTGCACGACGTCGTATTGCATGCAGGTTCTCGACCGTCCAGATATGGTCGTTATGCGTGTTGAAAATTCCTTCCCTTGTGAAGGATGCCTCATCGGAAAACAACATTTCAGCAGGAAAAAGGGGATTTGTAGCACATTTTCCCATGTACCACTGTGCGAAAGCAATACGAGGTACATAATCCTCCGGTTTCTGTGTCTGGACACGCTGCACGTGAAACGGATGCATGTCTTCTGCTCGGAGAATCCTCCAGACGCTGCAATGGGAAACTCCGACTGCGTTTACTAAACTTCGTGCACTCGTTCTTGGATTCCCCTGTACATGCTGCAGCACATTCTGTTCGGCGTCTGCAGTCCGTGTTGTTCTTACCCTGTCCCTGTGAGTTCTTTCTAATGAACCTGTCTCAGCTAACCTCTGGTGCAGTCTTGCAAAGAAATTATGACTGGGAATACGCCTCGTCGGATATCGTTCCGCATACAAACGCTGTGCGGCTGTCTCACTACAATTTGCAGCCCCGTACGCCAAATGCATATCGGCTAACTCTGCAATCATCATATCGCTAACTCTGCTTATAATCATCCATCCTACTAACTTGGCGTTCTTGTGCGAATGAAGATTCCCTGCACGAAAGCTCGGACTTTTCGCACAACGCCATCTACCGCGTCAGGAAAGCATTTCTGACTGCCCCTGGGTATATGATTTTGATTCGTCAGGATGTACCCTACCGCGCTTAGAAGTTCTGAAACGGTTCACTGAAACACCTGTATACTCCTGTATCACTCAATGGTTTACCTGCATATGTATGCATAGTGTCATAGGACTTTGTTGAGGTCAGAAAGGAATTACAAAACTAAGAAAGTTCAATTGCGTTTAAATTCGAATACAATAATAAAGTGGTTAGAGTCATCAGGCATTTACTAAAATAAAACAAATTTTAACAAAACAAATGGTTTTCCTATCACTATCCTCATGTATTCAGTTTAAAGTGATTTTAAACCTAATTTCAGTACTGTGCTTTGTATAGCAGCAGATATTTTTTCAAAGCATCAGGAAGTTTTGCATTCTCCCTCAAGATTAAAACAATACTTTGAAACAAGGAAAGGGAACAGACCAACCGACGGTAATAAATAATTAAAGTGAAATAATCTACAAAACCTGCATACAAAAACCTCCTGACAAACGTCCCCCGCGCATGACGTTCCGCTCCTAAGTTAGAAACAATGGATGAATCTTTAAAAGTCATCCGCCAAAAACTAAACTAATTACATTTGAAAAGGGACGTCATAGCCGACTCATTAACTGCTTTATCGGACAATCACTTGGGTGTTTGAACGATTACTTCGGCGTCCGTCGCTGTGCAATGAACCAAAAAGTGAACTCTGACCGGAAGTAAACAACATTCGAATTCCAAATGGTACAAAGCCACCTTCAGGTTCAGAAGATGAGATGTCAATTGCATTTTGTTTCGCACCACCAAGGATGTCGCTTGTCTGTGGCTGGAATTTGATGAGTAAACAATCGGCATGTGTCAATGATACCGGTAGGACTAATGAAATGTTTATGCAAATCTAATAAAGACAATAAATTGTGTGACTTCAATAACAGCCGACTAAAAGAGAATGAGGCACAATACTAAATATTAAAAGATTATCCTTAGTAAGACATCCAACGAAATAATATATCTATGCAAGAAAGAAGTGGCAGAAGGAGGATAGATCTTACATTTTTATTAATCATATGACTACAAAGCAAAATTTAATTAAGGCGTTTTCAAGGAAATTAAGAGATTAGAAATATAAGAATATTACAAAAAACACGAAATCAATTGTATCAATTTCTAAAATCATGGCCTAGAAACTTTTGCATTTTTAAATTTCTTACAAAATAAGATACTCAAAAGAAGGCCAATCCATTTAAAAATATTGAAGAAAATTTCCTTAAAATCTCATGCTACTGTTTTTTAATATAATCTACTCTCTCCGTCCAATTTGTTTTTTAATGGAAATACTGGGTGGTTATAAAACAAATCTTCCTTGTTTGAAAACATCTGCTGCTAAAACTAATGAACAAAAAGGAAACCAATTTCCATATACATACTGCGGAGGGCCCAGGAGAAAAATTCCGCAAATAATTAAAAAAATAATAGCAAAGTTGCCGATAAGAAAGATTTTGAGACTCTAGAACTAAAAACGGGTCAATGATTTCCATGAACGCATGGAAAAACGTATGAAAAATTTCACTAACGTCTGAGTGATAAAAGTGCAGAAATGAATGACATGCAATATGAAATCAGCTGATATTATCTTTTATTAATCAACATCATCTCCTTGCTTAAGAGCAACATTTCCAATATGCTGACCTGCCCCGAGTATAAGATATTGCATCAGCAACTTTTGATACATTTTTTAAGGAATTCATCGTCTCTTTCTATCCTCAATTCGTTTATAAAATTCGACTTCATCCAGGTCATTAATTTTAGATGAAGCTGTTTCCAATCAGACAGTTATTTTATGGCCAACATGTATATTACATAAAATCAATGTAATAATGATGTTATAACTTACAGTTAATTAACTTTTTGCACTCGGAAAAGTAATCCGATGCATCTTTATTCACTTAACGTTAATCGCACTGCTCAGAAAAATAAATAAATATATATAATTGTTTTAATTTATATTTTCCGGAATTATTTTCCGCATCTTCTTACCATTTTGTAAGTATTTTTAACAATTAAAATGAAAAAATAAACAAAATTCCAAAATGATGCACTGTCTGAAATGATGAGTGAGAGTCACCATCCGAGTGCAAAGAGTCAATACATAAATGTAATGATATGATAAAATCAGATTTCAATTCTAATTAATTTCCAAAGTTTTATCTTAATTTAGCCCATATAAAATTCATTCTAAAATATTCTTTTATTTCTTGATACCATTTCACTTTTTCTATTCGAGAACCTTTGTAAAATGCTTAAAGTTGCACTTTCACACGCTCCGAGTGAAGGCATAAAAATGGCAAGTCTAGCACATTCTTTTAAAAGATCCCTATGATTCCCTTGCCTGTGGTCGACACGTGTAGGAAATCCCTATCAAAATCTCACAGTATATAAGCACTAGAAAAAGTATTTTCCCCCATTTCGTGTTGTGTTCATCGCTTCTGCTTGTACAAAAAATCATGCATCCCGGGATGGAAATAAAACGAAGTTAAAAATGCAAAGTGTCTTTTCTGTTTTCAGCCACGACTCAATTTCAAAAATTATGTTTACATATATAAATATAAAAGAATATTAAGTGTCTATATTTTCAAAAAAGAAAAAAAATCAGACACGAATCTTTTAAAATTAAATCGAAATGAAACTTTTCTACGAAATTGAACTGGGAACTTAGGTAAATGTCTTTTTTTTTTGGCACATGTGTAATATTATTAACTATATTTTTAACGTATAGTGAGGCTTTAATCTTCAAAATCGATGGTACTAAAATGTGCTATCCTTAAAAAAAAACTATTTATGGTATAACTGACCTTTTTGATATTTGAACAGATATAATGCTAAATTCAAATTTGACAATTATCATTCCTTAAAACTCAGCTTCTTATCAAAAGTAAGAGTCATTCAACTGCACCATTCCTAAACTATCCCTTCCAGAACTACCTTAACTGTCGTACGAACAGAAAACGTGGTCACGAAACCATGGATACCACTACCAGCATAAACATTCAGATTTAATGACTGGTTTTCCCCTTGAAACTCATACAAGTTCTCCAATGCGGGAGTATTCTCACCTTTTAAAGTTGCATGCAAACACACACAGAGAGATAAACAATTATTACAATCAATATGATCAATATCTTGCCGAAAGCTACTACCACTGAACTACTCGACCATGGGACATAGTCAGGAAGCAAATAGCAGAGCATTGATTAAACGAAGATTGAAATCATTTTGAAAAAAAGGGCCATAAATATGCATCACTTGTCAAAACTAATTGCTTGCAAGATCGTGATCGAACCCGATCGGGAATTAGAAGAACTGAACTTTGAAAAAAATTAGCTGATAACGCGTTGAAGGTCAGCAAATAGTGTAAACTCGTCGGCAATTTTCTTCTCAGGACAATTATAGCGTGAAAGTGATACAAATAACGGTTTTCTCTTCCAGAAGATGAATGGCAAATTCGATAGAGGAAATGGCAGATTTTGTTTTTTATGTGACTGAACAAAGATGCGAAATATCAGTGACCATCAGAATGACAATGGTGACTTGCACAATTGTTTCATTAGATTATAGATTAATGATAAATACGTTTAAATGAAATATAAGGCAGTGAGTGGTCTATTTAACTTAATTGAGTCCAATATTCATGATGGTTAATCAAACGAAGAGTTGATTGATCTAGAGATTTAGCAATACAGATAATAATTTTATTCACAATCATTAATTCAATATATTAAAGGTTAAATTTCTGAAATTCTTCAGCTCTTTTTTTTTACTAGGAAAATAAATTTAATCGGCAACAACTGTCAATTCTCACAAATTAAAAACTTAAAATTAATCATCCAGTAATCAATAAGATTTTTTTCAAGCTTTTAACAATAGTTTAAACTGGAATAAATAAGTAAAATTTTGTAGTAATTATCAGCAGTTTAATCTTAAATTTTATAAGAATTTACGATTTGATTTTAAAGAAGCATGATGTTAAAAAAATTCTTATAAACCTATACCTAGTTAAATTTTTCTTATTAAAAGGTCTTTCATTTATTTATATAGACAGTGTTTTGATAAAACGATAACTTAAAGAATAAAACAAAAGGTATTAGTTATAGCAATCAATTAACTTTACATAACAAGAAATAAATTATTAATTCTGAAAATAGAATACCGGTTTTTCTAATTATTTCTAAGCACAAAAAATTAAATTAAAATATAAATCTTTATGGGTTTTTTTTCTTTGTTCAATGCTGTAACGGATTTTTTTTTAAAAATCAACATTTTTAAAAGACAACATTCTGAATAATATTAGCAAAAAGGAAATAAAAACTTAAAAAAGGAATGTAACAACATTATTATTTGCCCATAAATGCACACCTACTTACCTGCAACAATTCTATTTTTCTCTTAAGAGTTATAACAGTTTCAACAAGCCGAATATAAGCGATCACGTAATCAATAAATGACATACTATATGTTTTTCAACACGATAATAGGAACAATCCCATCAAAAATTGAAAACCAACCATTTGTAAAAATATTCAATTAACAAAAAAGCTGCAAAATGGGATTGTTGTAATATGGTTAAATCTCCATTTCGAGACCAGATTAAAGGTAAGATTCGTCATATATACGATCTTGGTGCTCTCTTACTTAGTAGCTGGTAAAACGCCCTGCTGGTCTGATGTTGAAGTTTATCAATTGAAGAGACAATATCAATTAAAGTGTCGTCCTCATCGCCTTAACAGAATTCAAAGTTATCAAATCTATCCTAAAATAGCCTTTGTATTATTTTAAAATAAAATATTAATGCAACTGAACTTAATACGCAGAATATTGATTATTCATATTTGAAATTAAATTTCGAAAAAATATTTCAATTTTCAAATACATTAAAGTAATACTCAAGACTATTTAAATTAGTGTAATCATGCTTCCGCAGCAATATTAACTTGAGTTTTTGTTGATTACAGTTTAATTGTATAGTATAGTGAAACCTAGATTATCCGGTTCTCTATGAACCGAAGTCTCTATTAACCGAGCGGGTACTAGATAATCAAATGATCCAAAAGTAAATTAATAATAGATTTTTTCTAGGTAAAGTCCATGAATTAAAAAAAAAGAAATGTCAGAGTTGATACTAAAGTCGATTTTCAGGTACGGAGGTTTGAAAAAGATTGTCATGAGCAGGTAATCTTATATGAAATAATTCAAAAATCACAAAAACACAGTTCCATTCATAAACACTTCTATAACAATGTGAGCATTATTATAGAAATGTATTTCAAGAAATACATTTTACTGCATTTTCAAGAAGAAATAAAATGGCATTTTAACTGTTTCGAAAATCCTAGCATTATTAAAGTAGAGAATATATTCATTAGACGTCAATCTAAAGGAATCATTGGAAAAATAACAGAAAATCAGCAAAAATCAATAACACTAACGAATCCTAACATAAAAAGTTATAACTCATAAAGAAGCCATGATTTCAAATTTAATCTTTATTATCTGAATTTCCAATTAACTAAGATGATAAGGCAGTCCCACTATATAATCATGATTATATACTGCTGTACTTAAATGCGCTAACAGCAATTTTTTCAGTTTCAAACTTGGTCATCTCAGATGATGAAATTCTCAGACTTAAAGACTTTGATACAAAAAATAAAAATAAGTTTGAGATAAATGCCAAATCAAAGTTGAGATCCCTGACAAACACGAACGATTTAAGCAATGACATTTCAATCCATCTTCTTTGGAGATTACGCAGTAATAAACACGCAATATAAATTGCATCCGAAACAGCAGAAGTTGGCAAATGACTCAAAGAACCATCCGTCTCTTGAAGTCAGTGATCTTTCTTAAAAACAATTCTATTCTCCCATGGAATTTTATCGAACTCATCAGTGGGCAAGAGAGCAATTAAGTGCGAATAGTAGATTTTATCAGTAACTGCATCCATCTCCCAGAAACAGAGATTACTGTCAATAATAACTCCATTATCAGATATTCCTTTTAACAAATGTCTTCTAATTCTACACATGGCTTCGGCCTTGGCATAAGAAGTGATCATTGAAGCGAAGAAGTTAATTATCAAATGCAACATGCAGGAAATATTTTCTTTTTCCTTTTTTTGCTCTGTTAATATGCATCCTTTGACAGGTCTTCTTTTCCAAATTAAACAAGTACTTTCTCGATTATGGGGTAAAATCAGCCCACTTCTTGTCCTTACTCCTTTTAATTATTCCAGTGTGTAGGAGAAATGTCACAGTTTGGATAGAAATGTCTTAACTGCGGTAATTGCATTTATGTCCCCGAACGAGTTGCAATGGGGTGTGTTAGAAAACTTCAACTTTCCGGTTCACATCAGAGAGGAATATGTTATACAAAAGCATTTTTTCCCCTTGGTAATCGACAAATAAAGAGGCAACTCCTCGACAAACATAATTTAGCAAGCGGTAACACAGTAATATGAAGAAAGTTATGTACCATTGTATCCATTTAGTTCTGAACATGATTCTAATGCATTTAATATTAAATTATTTTGATAATGAATAAAAATGGTTGAAATGATTTTGATTACGAATGGATTTGATTTGAATTATTTTGATAATGAATGATTTTAATTTAATTTAATCAATGAATTTTGTCAAAAATATCAGCATTCTAGGTTCTCTGTAGTAAAAAAAACTATATATATTTTTTTAATTTCATTTTATAAGGTTTTTTTCTGTACAATAAAAACGCACAGAAATGTATATCTATGAAAATATGTAAAGGATACGATTGCTCGTAGATTTAGAGGAACTGTTAATCAACTGATTATACAAATTATTATTCTATTTTGAAGAAGGTTTTTGAGAACTTCCCTCAGTTTTCTGGGGATTGAAAAAATTGTTAATCCACGATCTCATCTATGAAAATTTAATAAAATTTTTCAAGAAAATTTATTCTGCTTATGAAATGGAAAATATATGAATGAATATACTGAATATGAATATATAAGAATAATATTTGAAAGGAAACTAAATATTATATTTTTATTCTAAACAACGCATTATATATTTAAAAATTGTTAAATTTAAAATTATATATACGCGTGCGCGCGTGTATGTGTATGTGTACTATTTTCTGCAATAGAAGGAATTTTTCAAAAACAGGAATAATTTCCTTATAAAGCTTAATTGTCTGGTTCAATTCACTAAATTTGGGGGGAAGTTCCTTCGATAAAATAGTAATTTTTTTCGATAATTTGTCTTGATATCAACCTTTGTATACAGATTTAGAGATATGGTTTCAAGTATGTGTACAATATTCATTTCCAATAAATTAATTCAATCAATTCAGATTGCCGTGATATTTATGGAGCACGCCTCAACGGTTGAACTTCAAATACACTGCGGATCTTGTAGCAAGGAAAAAAAAAAAAAAACAACAACAACAACAACCTCAATGTACTCTAATATGTTTGATGACATTCGCAATCACGTTTTTCTTGTCATTGAAGCGTCACACGAATTGCATTTGCTGACATACGAATTGCGTTGTTGCTTGTATATGGTAAATACTGCAAAAGTTTAAAGGAGACTACGTGATTTTGAAACACATTTTAATAATAAATACATAATTTTCAAAAAAAAACTGAACGAATTTTAAGTTGAAATATTTAATATTAGAAGGGCACAGAAACACCACTTTGCAAAAGATAAAATATACTAAAAATAAAATAAATATTGTAAATTCAGATAACTCAAAATACTGTTCAAATTAAAAAAGATTATAGATTAATATAATTCAAAATATTCTAAAAATTAAAAATATTATTAATTAAAAAAATTTCAATATTGAAAAAATAAAAAGCCAATAGTATACACACAGAAGAATTCACGATGCTTATATATAAAATGGTATCGCCATCTACATTAAAAAGAGAAAAAATGACACATTTTGAACTCTTTAAACGAAGAGGCAGTCCTTTGGGTTGCTCTAATCTCAAAACCCAGGAAATAAAATATAACATCTCTGAGAATCTACTGTAAAAAGACGTGTAAATGTATAATATACTTTAAAACGAATAAGAAGTCCATAAAAAATAGACAATAGATAATACTAAAAATAAAAAATAAAAAGTTATGTAAATGGAAAGGCTTTAAGTGTAAATAACAGTCGATATTCATTCGCACGATTATATATACAAACTAGTTAAGGAATTATTCATCTCAAACAAAACATTCCTTGCTCCAATAAATTAACTCAACACAAACGCTATAATTTTTTTTTAGAAAATATATCTAGTAACACTTCATATCACAGAATTATAACTAATCCGAAAAAAGAAAAAAGAAACAAGAACAGAAGGCTATAAAATCCTCAAAAGTGAATAAAAAAAGCATTATCCGATTGGTCAAGTAATTTACAGCACAACGGTAACAAAAGACAAGTTGTGTCTAAAAATAATAGCAATGCTAAGGTACTAAATATTTACTGTAAAAACGGTTGCAAAACGAGCGATCAACTGTGGGAAATATCTCCCAGATGAGATTGTAATCACTGAAGCAGAAAATTGAATGGTATATAAATCTAAACACATTAACTGTTTGAATAGCTCTTGACATTTCCCATTTAGTGGAAAATAATCCGCTTCACTTTCTTTCTTTTTAAGACAGAGAAGACGATGCAGTTTTAGTTTGATTAATTTCAAATCAAAATAGTAATGATTTGAAAGATTAAAACGATGACCGATGCGAGTATTTTGACCCATTTATCCTAAGAGAACTTCACATTATATTTTGAAAACTATTTGTCTTATGTAGATTCATTTAAATTTAACCCAAAACAACTCTTTTCAATCTACTAACATTTTAAAACACTTTTTTTAAAATTGGTTTTCTATTTTAACTACCCAGATTTATGAGTTTCATGTACTTAAGGTCAATATTATTTTTTCAGGATATTTATTTTCTAAATTTTTTTTAAAAAATTGAAATAACTTTAAATTTCTCGTTTAGCAGAAGTGCAGTCTCCAAAACCTTCTCGTATACCCTTCTATATATCCTGAATCCCACCCCGCATAAAATTGTGGATCCTTCGATAAGGCCACGAATGCCTTCCAACGGTGGCGAACAATAATTACGAAATTTAATCTTTTTACTGAATATATCGCAAAAATACGTACTTTGGACGCTTTTTTTTCAATTAATTCAAATCAAAATTCGACATGGAATTATGGTTAAACTTACAAGATCACCTACTAAATTTCATCGATTTAAGCTATTGCGTTTATGAGTTATGTTTACATGACAGCGAAAGTCCATAGACGGTGAACCTTTTACCAAATCTGGCAAACGGTTGACAATTGCCAAGATTTGGTTCAACATTTGATAAAAATCTATATTTTAAATGCTGTCTCTATACCAAATTCCATCGATTTAGGTGTTTGTATTTTGTAGCTGTCGAGTTCACTCGCAGTCGGACAGTCAGACAGGCTTCTTCTGAATGGATTTCTTTCAAAATTTGATAGAAATCTACGAATCTGGGCTAAATATGTAGCAAATTTTATTCGTCTATGTTTTTATTTATCGAATTCACAGACAGACAAAATGCCAAAAATAATTTTTTGCGAACTCGGGGAAATCTGAAAGGTGGAGATGCATCAAAATTTAGAGTTGAATTTTTTGACGATTACAGTATTTTCTTTATATTTCGTACACGATAAAGTTAAAAATGAGCGGATTTCATGCATTTTTACATTGTTAATCGCTTTTACAAATAGATCAATACATTTCTTTTTCTCATTATAACTATAAACTATTGCTAAAAGTCTCTCCCCACATTTATAGATAGCAGAGTTTAAGTGTTCGAGGATCTTTTCGGTTCTATTTTTAAGAGTCTGCGTCGTCTCTTGAAATACGGCCAAGATGGATGGAAGGCGGCAAACTCTTAAATGTCACGGCAAAAGCCGCAAACGGAAGTGATGATCTCAAATTCTGGCTTTAATACTACATTATGCCATTTTTTTTTCCTAGTACAATGAAGAAAATAGAATATGAATTTTGGATATTTTCCTTTCGATAAACTGGGCTCAAGTTTTAATACATATCTTCATTTTTGACTACAAAAAACGTATATGAAATTTTATTTATATACGACGCTGCATTTTCTAGTAATTACTCTCGTCTACATGCGAATATGCAGATTGACAGATGATATCTCATTAAGGACTTTGGACCAAAATTTAAAATTTACATTTCTCAGGATAAAACTATACACCAAATATCGATCTAACTTTTTGCATTTTAAAGTTATCATATTCACATACACACAGAGTAACTTTTCTCCGAAGCATTTCATCCAAAATTTAAAAGAAATTTGCAAATTTGTATTAGAACTACATACTTAATTTCATGCCTTTATCGCCAAACGTTTTGGAATTATCGTTTTTACAAAGACAGACAGAACGTTATACGTAATTCAAAAATATGTTTTTCAGGCTAAGAGAGAGAGAGATCTGTAACGTTAAAAGCTTTCAAAGTCTCGAAATCGAATTTTAGTCTTTTATACTTCTTTCTCTGCATATAAAAGAAAGTATTAGTTATTTAGTTTGTATATGAGAAAATACTTACCGTTTATTTCGTATACCAAAAAGTGATCAATTTTACTTCGTATGCCAGAAAATATTCATCCATTAGTTCGGCACGAGAAAATAAAAATAAAGATGGATTTTTAAAACAAACAATCAGTAATATCTGAATAAGCACGATATTTTTAATTTTGATTTACAATATTTTATTTCTGATTTTTTTGGCTATTTTTTCTCAGAAAACTCGATTAAAAATTGTTAAAATGATTAGAATAATAATTTGAAATCATAGAAGCTCTCCTAAAAAAAAATTCTCGCTATTAACTTTATAACAAAATCACTCAATTATAAATCAGTTTAATAGATACAGACAATCTCGCTGCTTTTCCGTCAATTAATTGAAATTACATGATAAGACAAAGACGCCTACACATTAAAATATACAGTCATCTATTTTTTTTTTCAAGCTTCGAATTATTCTAAAGATTGCGCAGGAAATTTAACCTATTTTTAATATACAGAGGAACGTACAGGGGAGGGGAAAAAACGCAGCCTCACCTAAACTGAAACTGAAAGTTAAATGATGTCACAGGGCGTTTACACATAAACTTTTGTTTCTTTCTCTATCTTTTCCTGCTCTCTGTCCCCTGTTCACACCTGTTGCTGCTATGGTAACCAGACGTACGGAATGAAGGTTGATGCGAGGGTTGAACGAATTCATTGGGATCAGGATCCCACGCTTCAAGGCCATGTCTTCAATTCGTATTATACCCCCTAACCCATGATTTAAGTTCGGGTTATCATACTCCTTAATAACTTCAAACTGTTGCCATTTACTGTACCTAATCTCAATTGAATAATACTATCATAAATTAATGATATAAATCACGTTGCTGAGAAAAACAATGCAGATTGTTTAGCAAAGCAGACATGATATTTCTACATTGAGCCCTAATCTTCTTTTGAAGATTACATAGACAATCTCAGAAATTCGAGCAATACAGAATGCTTGGAAAACATCAGAAGTTTTAACACTTTGAATGATTTTAAAAGCATGCATAAAAAGACATTTCTTGATATAATGCTCATGGAAAAGTTCAGAATACAGAATGGAAGAAATGGAATTTTTCTTCAAGAGCTGTACAAGTCAGGAACTCAAAATCAATTTTAGAGCTAAAATCCGAACGAAAGAAAATTATTAAATGACAACACAAAAGATAGTAATTACATGACAACATTAGATCAATCAGATGTCCAGAACTAAATCGGGGCAATTCCTTTACGATAATTCTTTTAAGACAGGCGAGGTATTTACGCACATTTAAATTAATGCAGTTTTTAAAAGGTTAATACAAAATGTGAATAAAGTGACATCTTTAAGTAAATTGAATAAAGGAAATAAGTAATAACAATATACATATATAACATAATGAAAATCATTTATTATAAAACTTAAATGTAACTATAAATTCAATTTCATACGGGTAAATATCACAGTATTTAGATAAAATATTTCAATCAGAATTAATATAAATATTCAATAAGAATTAAAATAAGATATTTAGTTTTTTCATTTGAGGAATATTTTTAACTTCCTAACACGAAATATTTTATTATTACAATAAGAAATATTTCATTTAAACCTCAGGGAAACAATCTCATAATCTTCATCGTTTAGTAAAAATATGGAATTTTATTTCATTACTAAACGATTAAATTATCAAAATAAAAAAATGTTCACTGTTATTAATACATGTTATTTGAATTGAACGACTTTAAGTTAGAATAACAAGCTATTCTTATATATACAGCAAGCAATATACAATTCTTATATATATTATAACAAATTATTCTTGTATATAGCTGTTTCTAAAATTTATAAAATCATTTAAAAAAAATTCTGAAAATATTCAGTATCACAAAGTTTTACTACAACTAATTCTTACAGAAGTGTCAATTTGAATAGAAATTGCTTTAAAAAATGTTTTTTTTTAAGTGCATATTTCTAGAATTTTTCGCAATGTTTCGCAACCATCCTTGCTATTTTCTGAATATATTATTTCATTTTAAGCGACAAAAAAAAAAAAATGCTTTAATCGAAAAATTCATTAAGAATGCAAAGTTGAGACAGAGAATAAAATAAACACTGTAGAATTCCCACAAACTAGCCGAAGAGAAATGAGTTTGTAAGAAAAATATAAAAAAATATATCGCTATGTCTGCTTATAATATAAGATGAAAGCGTGTTTGAGTGTTAGCGTGCTATAAGGTAGATCGTTTAATATAAATTACCAAAGTTATCACATTTATACTTTTCAGAATGAGAATTTTCATCTCGAACCGATTTTTTTTAAAAAATTTAATAAAAACTATTAATCAATTAAAAATTAAGCGAATTTTGGTGAATTTTTTTTCATTATTATTTCTGAAATCATTATAGAATAGAAATAAATTTTTATACCACTTTAAAATTTTTTAAAAATTACCTTTTCAATGAGATAAAATTTTTTACCATATAAAATCTTCTCTTTTTAGATTCAATTTAAAAATATATAAAGTACACTCTCGAGTATCCGGTTCGCGACTATCCGGCCTAATTTTCTTTTGTCGTAATTAAATGAGGAAGGGAAAGCGTCTATTAAGTCAACTATTAAGGAATTTTTCAAAACCTAAAAGCTATAAGTTTTGACTCTTATCTCAGTGTTACCTTTTCATATCCGTGTAATCATTTATCAGAGAAAAATAAAATCAGTTTCAGCCAATTTTCTTAAGAATCAGGCTTATGATTTAAGTTAATATTTTGCTTATGTTCCCTGCATTTAAGTTGAGCATTACAGAATTTATGTTAAAATGTGAGCAGTTTATATCCTTTAACTTTTTCTATAATAAATTCTTGAAACTTGCAGCGCAATATATAAACTACCAGTACAGAACCTTCTGTTTTAACTCCACGCGTAACCGGCAACTACATCTATGATTCGCCACGCCACGGCTGTGTTCACATTGAGATAAATGGAGAACTTAGTACTCAATAAGAAGTGAGAAAATACGTATTATAACAGTAAGTTTTGGATAAAATCTTTGTCTTCTGGTGGGGAAAGAAATGAATTCATAGAAATCTGGAATACACTGGGTTTTTGTTATCCGATCAATTCATCCGCCACATTACGTCGGATATTCGGGAGTGTACTGCATATTCAATCTATTTTCCATCAACTTATTTCGTAGAAAATAAAGGTAGAATTTGAGTAGCACGAGCATGTTACGCGTGCTTGAAAAAACATCAACTTTTATCTACGTTTAATACATAATAAATTTTGCTGTCAATTTCGAAATACAGAAAACACTCTGTATTCCGAATGAGCGTGCGGTACTCACGCTCATTTTTTCTTTGAAATGTTTTAAAAATTAAAAAATCCGAAGAGGTTCCGAAATTAATATGACGGTGTTCACTGACTCCTGAAATGTACGGAAAAACCACAATGCGTGAATAAACAAGATTCCAAAGAAAGATGAGAAAAAATGTCAAGTGTTTAACATTATAAAAAACAGGTTAAGATGTCACCGAAAGAGAAAATATTTTTCACAACTGACATTTCCCGAAACCGGTTGAAAACACAAAAATCTGCTCAGAACGTCGTCTTCTGAGTTGATTGGGCAAATAAAACAGGCCATGCTATTTCGCGCACGCTTATTTTGAGATGAAATCCAGAGATAAACTCAATCTATAATCCTAACTTAAAAGTGATTAAAAAACTATTCTTATTCGATCTTTTTAAAAATATGAAGAATTTTAATTAGCCGTTATTTCTGCATTTTAGAAAAGGGAATAAGGGTTCAAAAGAGAGCATGAGAATACATAGAAAAAAATACGCAGATTCTTTAAAAATATGTATTTTTCTAGAAAATATATATTTTTTTATCATTTTTGATTAACAGACGGTTTATAAGGAAATTCCGCACTCAGTTTTTTTCATTTAATTAAAAATAGTCTGGCTGCACATAATTTAATTATAATTCTAATTATTACTAATTTAAATAATAAATGTCAGTAACATTATTTAAACATTAACATATTTGTTTTAAAATATATCTATCGAATGTCGAAATGAACCTTCGTCGGTTTGATCCGCCTGCGTGGCGATTTTAATGTTTTTGGCCAAGGGCTTATGTTTGAACACCATTACCCCTTTGCACGCGAAAAAGTAATTTGATGCATAATTATTCACTTATTACAATGGCTTGTGTATTGCTCTAATAAATAAAAATATAATTTTTTTAAATTTCTTCCCAAAAATAATCAAAGTCTTTTTATTATTCTGTAGGTATTTTTAACAATCAAAATTGAAAAATAAATAAATAAAGCGTCAAAATGATTCGCCATCTTGAACAGTGCCATTTCAGTGCAAAGAGTTAAGATAGTTTATTTTCTAGTTAGGCTTTGCTTTTGGGATCATACATAGATTTTGTCAGATGCTTCAATAAAACTAAATTCAATTAATTATAGAAGTCTTTGTGATGTTAAAATATTTTATTCCGAGAGTAAAAGAATTCTAAGTATTTGCATATTACTCAATAAAAACTTAACCATTTATCTTAAAACTATCTACTTATTAAATATATATTACAATTTATTCATCTTAAATATATTATTAAGTTTAAGATAAGTAATTTCATAATACTTAAAACAATATTGGCAAGTAAAATTTGAAAAAGCAAGCAGTATATATAGTTTAATTTTGTATTATTAATGCCCTTTTCCATTAGAAGACTATTTAACCTTCAACTCGGAACATTTTCGATCACAAAGAACACTTGTCATAACCACTATTCCAGAAAATAAAGATTTATTATTATTATTAAAAAGACAGAAATTCTAAAAGTTTATTCAACACACATTCGGCTCTCTGGTACTTATGCATAACTTGCATCCCAGTGATTAATTACTAAAAATTGACTCTTTCCTAATTATTTTTCGCCAATGGCATTCAATAAATTAATTATATACAAATGCATTTATTTAAGAGTATGCGAGAAAGTTTTGGAGGTTTTAAATTTCGCTACATTTTATTTATGTATTTTCATTGAGAAGGGCTGTATTGTTTAATTAGCTGAACAATATAATTCCCAGTAAGAATTCAATATGTTTAAGAAAAGAAAAAAAATGTTGCTACTGTTGAGACTAAAATTTTAGCGTTTGCCGAATCTTGAATGATTTAGAGGATCTTAACAGAATAGCCGACATTCCTCTTAGAGAGTTAACAGTCCACGTGAAATATGCTTTCGATTTCAAAGACTTATGCCTCAGCTAACACATCAATTCTTGCAAAAAGATTATCACCTAAAAGTGACAATAAAAAAATGTGTTACATCAGCAGTCGAACATTTTAAAACCTTATAGACAGTAGAACAGCTGTGAATTCCAACAATATGAGTAGGTCAGGACATAAGAATCGAATAGCACAGGCAAGCCATGATTTTTTCAATAATAACATTAATAATAATAATAAAAAGATGTTTCAACATAGCTCTATCCACGCCTCATTTTTTTCAGTCCTGCGTGACAAGAAAATCACCCATCCCCAAACAATTACTATCACTTCACGCTTCTTGTCAGTCATGAACGCTACAGAGGAATATCACATCCGTATCATTGAATTCGTGAAGCGGGCAGAAAACTATATCCTACAGATGTTAAACCCGATTCAGAGGAAAAAAGACAAAAGAAGGAACCGGAATTGACCATGGGATTTACTGTGTGCAAGCCGCGACCAATTATATCACCTTCCGTCCAGCTGCCCGCAAGATAAAAACGAAAATTAGAAAGTGGAAACGGGCGACTGAAGATTTTATTCACAGTCGCACGCTACTCTCATACGAGGTTTCCCTCTAGGAAAACTTTCGAGTAGGTGGTGAGGGACGATGAAAGTAATTTACAATTTCCTGTCCAAATCTCAGACATCACGAAAGTGACTAAAACTAAGTAAAAAAGACAGTTGCTAGACGCATTTTATGTAGTTCCATGAAATGATGGTAATCAGTGAAGCAGAAGGTAATAAAAATATTGATGCCAAATGTACAAAGCAGAATAAAGAAAATTAAACGCCTTGTATGGCATTGGCGTACAATAGTTATGAAATATTACCCTTTGCCGTGAATTTAGCATTTTTACTGAATCTATCGCTTGATCCTTGGCAAAAAATTTTGCAATTATTCCTTGACATTTGGTTAATAGTATCCGAAAATCGAATTTCTGTTTTAGACGCGTTTTTCCCAATCTATTGAAATAAAAATTTGATCCCAAGACTACGATCGTAGCCACTAAATACCATATCAAATGTGATATATGTCATTGTGTTTTTAAGTTGTCACGTTTACATGTTTCTGAAAGTACAGACTGACTGACAACCAACCCGTTCTTAGATTTGACTCAAAATTTGAAAGGTGTTTAAGCTATATAAATGTAAATACTGTGTATCGAATCTTATCTATCTAGCTCTCTTCGCTTTTGAATTATCGTGTTAACTTATATTCGAACAGCCGGACAGACAGACTATTTCTGAATGGAATTTGCTCAAAATTTGAAATCTGCAAATTTGGTGAAAAGACCGTATATCAAATTTCATCCGACTAGATCAAAGCGTTTTTTAATTATCTTTGTCACAGATAGACTATTGGTATTTTCTAAAATTGTGTTTTTCGAATTCAGGAATGTCTAAAACGTAAAGATTCGTCAAAATCCGGAGTTCGAATTTTTTGACGATTGCTATACTTTTTCTATATTAGTTATACGAGAAAGTAAAAAAGTCAGTTTTAATGGTTGTAATTACTATTCATCGGTGATGAGATGTCATACCGCAACTTTAATACATGTACGCTGTTGAAAAAACGTCACCATAATTCATTTTTTACAAAAAAAAAAAAAAAAAAAAAATCGACAACCATATATGTCAGTTTCTACAACATTCAACTCATCAACTACGACTTCCAGAAAGAAAAAAAAAGTATGTAGTATTATTTTTTTGTGGCTTACAATTTATCCTCAAGCGAAAAAACACACACAAAACACACACACTGTGTTAGGCATCAAAATCATAGCAAGGAAATGTAATCATTCTTTTATACATGACGAAATCTTAATTAATTTTAATTATTTTTCCTTTTGATCATTTTAACTATACCATAAATATTTATTTTTCATTAAATGACAAAAAAAAACCCACGAAATGATGTAGAGGCAAATTTTATCATGATTCCCTTATCCAATTTTCCCTGTTCCCTGTTCAATTATCCCAATTTCAAATTAAATATCTTCGTAGATTTTGAGCTCCGATCAGATCAAAAAAATGGCACTAGAGTTATTTTTTCAATTTTTAAAATTAATACCATACTAATGTAGAAAATAAGTTTTAAAAATAAATTTAAAGTGCACTGATTGGTTTAATGTTTTAATCGTCGTGCCCCTACATCATACAGGCATCGAAATGTCGCTTTTCAAACTCAAATTGAAATTATATCATTGAAAGGCGCTATAATCCGATACAAAATTAGATGAAATCTACAAACACTTCAATTATTCTATGAATTCTTAAATAAATCGATAAGACAGCACACTGACGAAAGGAAAGGTCTTTCCGGTTTACATAATGATAATAATAATAATAAAAGCAAAATATTTAAGGAGTCAAATATATTCGAAGGTCTTCTTTACTACAATTGAAATTCAAACACGAATGAAATTACTATTAAGAACCGCATCTTCATTAGCAAGCATGACTAAACAAACAATAACAAACAAACAAAATCGTAAGACTGCAACAAATATTGTTAGGAGCCATTCGAACATATTTTTGCCTTAAATGTATAATGTAAGTACTGTTCTAAAGAATCATCTAGTAAAAAAAGTTTGAATTTCCAGTTCCGTTTTACTTTTCCATACCAAATTGCTATAAATAACTTTGAATGGAAAATTGATTAGTCTTTGTATCTTTTTAGTAGAAAGAGGAAATGCACTACTAAGATTTCTTAACTCAAAGTAAGACAGTTAAAAAAAACCCTGCATAATTTATACGGATTGCCAATGAACACTTGAAATTGTAATTCATTGCAGTCGCAGCCAGTTATGTCGAATGCTCCTATTAAATAACCTGATAAATAATTTACAACAATAGCAATTAACTAAAGGCTTCTGAAAGACCTTAATAATAATTACAAAAATCTCCCAAGCATACCTGAAATCTAGCTTACCTAAAAAAACGAATAATGAAATCAAATCATGCTTCAATTATGAAAGAGGCGAAATAATATCCGTAAAAAAATAACACAGATTATTAAGATATAATTGGAACTAATTCCAGAGAAATTCTTCTTTGATATAAAGTCTAAGATTATACATACAATATTATGAAATAAAGAAAGTTTCGTATATGTATACACACACTCCTTTTTTTTACTTACATTTCAATAGTCAATTCTGATTATATTAGTCACAAAGGGGAAAAAAAGCCTCTTAGCTTTGTATTGTACTGTGAAGTGACTAATACTACAAACAGCAAATAAAAGATTTAGAAAATTAATTTGGGTAGATAAAAAAAAATGCACCTATAACTTAATTCTCTATTATACTATGTATAAGGTAATTCTACTAGAGGGGGGGGGACTCACAAAATTAAATTGGCACAATGCAAAATTAATTAGCAAATTATTGTGAAGGGAACTTAAAATGACTCAATTTCTTATTCAAAATAATTTGTTTTTGTATTATTTATTATCTAAAGTAAATGTTAATTAAAACGAAGTATACTAGAAAAGTTATGACTTTGCATCATTATTAAATACAACTTAGATAGAAAAAGAATTACGTCTATAAATAAAAGTTTAATTATTCTTAAACAAAATTTCATCTCACTATTTTTGGAACAATCAAAAACTCTTATGTGTTAGATATATGTTACTAAAAATAAACCCCAATATCATTCTGATTAATGATAATAACTGAACACTAGGTCATCATTTTGTCCCAGAAATGAAGAAAAATTTAATTCATCCAATAATCTCGAAACTGACAACAAAAACTCCTTTCGAAAAATTCCATCACTAGAAATTACTTCAGGTCACGCTGAATTCACAAATATTTCCCACGCCCCATCCTAACAAGTCGCACAAAGCGCCAACCCTTGAACTAATTTACATTTAGAAGTGGAATCGGCTTTCATGAAGACAGAGAATACAGGGCAAAAAAGCAGAAAGAAAATATTTAAAAATAATACAGAAAAGAAAGGCACACATTCTGTAGATGGCGTCGTCACTGACCAGATGACCTCAAGTGATTGCAGGAAGTCTGACCATCACATCACTCAAAACAGATTCACAACATAACACCCACCGAAATGAGAGTTATGCTGTAAATTACTAGTAAAAAAAAAATGACGAGCCCTCCTGCGCACGCCTTACCATAACAATACCCGCAGCAGCCCGTGCCACTGCCCAGTCCAATCTCTCTTCTTAAAATATAGTCATATTAAGGAGAACTTGGCCCGAATATAGAAGTGTTTTATTTATTTATTATTAATTTTTTTCCAGCACAGTGTGGAACCTTATTTTCTCTCTCTCTCTCTCTCTCTCGGTCATAGCTAAGATGAGAAGAAAATTGGGTTTGGTGGAAAGGAAGGAGCAGGGGTATTGGAAACAGGTCTTCCCTAGTGGATGGAAAAGAATGCAGCCTTTTGGCGAGTCATCTCACGTCCATGAAGATGCGATCGTGACCGAGGTTGGGAACACAACCGTTGTTTACGCAGGAAACGCTATATGAACTTTTTCTCTCCTTCTTTTTGGCGGTCAATGTTAATGATTTTGGCGCTCTCGTAATGAACTCCAGGACAAAAACATAAATTTTCTACTTATAAACTCCACCACCACTGGGTGGTGTTACATCATCAACGCATTATCAAAGAAAGAGAAAAGCTGATGAATAACAAACTATATAAAATTGAGAATGTTAGACTAGAGTTTTAAATATATGTATATAAATGAGATGATGTACACAGGCTGAAAAATTTAGCTAATTGTATGTAACACACAGCCATTTTGCAAAGCGACTAGCTAGATTAGAGCATGGCTTAATTCAAAATGGCATTTTTTGCAAAAAGATAAATTTTCAGCCAACACAACTCAATGGGAAAGATTGATTGATTTTTTTTGAGACTATTTTTATTCTGGAGACTGAAAATTATTAAAATAAAGTTATTAAATCATAAAAACGACTTTTTTAAAAAACATATTCAATATCCAGAAAACATGGTTGATGATTTAACCCTTTAAAGGGCTATTTTTTTTCCAGTCATGATATATTAAAATATTTTTAGGATTGTGATCGGCTTAAGAAAAGTAACTCATTTAGCTTATTAGATAAATTTCTTTTGGTTAATTAATTAATTAATTTGATTAACAAATCAAGACACACCATTTTGTGTGAGATAAGGAAATGAAGCATCTAAGTGTCCGTCTGATTAAAATATTTGTCAGAACTTACGCAAAACTACATAATTCCATACAAAGATTGATGAATTTGGTGGGAAGCATACTTCCCATGGCCCTAGAAAGGGTTAAAAAACATTTTTCAATTCGGCTTGAAGTTCAAAATCTTTAACATAGAACAAAAATTCTCAATATTTTGGATTCAAATGACATTTATTATCAAATACATAACAGTTCCTTAAAAATATTTCAAGACGAAGCAGATGATATTTTATTAAAAAAATCCTTAATCTAGCAAAAACAGATTATTTAGAAATAAATTGTTTAAAATGACTCTGATAATCATTTGATAGTCAAATGTGATTTTCCTCATTAAAACTTTTCATAAATTTAATTATAAATACACAGTGAACAGTTGTTTCGCCAACATTTGAAATGCTTCGAAAGCAATGCTTTGCTGCATTTTTATAATAATTTTGAACTGTTTTGCGTCTTATATATAATTTGGAATAGAACGTTCATTATTCTTATTTCCTATATCTTTCAATAACTTATACAAAATTTCCTTCATAATATTATTAGAGAATAAAACAGGGTCATTAAGAATAAAATGTAGATAAAAAATAGATTTATTGGTAGTTTATAAAAACTCTTAACTCAATAATCAAAAACATTTTTTTAAAAATATACTGAAATTCCTTTTAAACATATCAGTAAATAATGGATCAAATAACTTATACCAAGATGCTAAATAGATTCAGAAGCAAGAATGAGGAACAAAGAAAAGCAAACGTTGGAATTCAAAAAATTTCAATATGCAATTTTGCATAACAGAACTCCGCTAAATTATTCTTATATATTTACAAAAATAAAAAAAAAGTTAATATATCTGTTGTGCTAGAATAGGTGGGCAGATTAGGAATATCATAAGTGGTATTAAGTGCAACTAATTAAAATGGTGCAAACAAATAGTACAAAGATTTTGATAAAAAATATTACAATTAATATGTTTTTTAATTGATCATAAAGGAGATGTTTAAGAGCACAATTAGAAAATATCTTTTTACTCCTACATGAACGCCAAATGATAAAAAATAAACACATTTATTAAAGTAAAAATACAATACCTAATTGAATAATTGCAACACATATTGGCACGTGTATAAAAAAATAACATTACCATATGCAGAAATCGACATCTGGTTAAGTTAAATGCAAAGAATTCAGACAAAAGTTCTTACCTGAAAAAGAAAAAATAAATTTATCAACTTTAATGTCAACAGAAACATTAAAAGAGCAATTTCTGCATTGAAAATCACATCATTTATTAAATACTATACCCACAAAGGCCGTCTACACAGTGAATGTAAATGAATACTCTCTCTTATATTTACAAAGGTCTTTTCTGTTTTCCTGCAAACTTAAACTCACGAAAATAAAAACAGTTAATCAAAAACTATCGTTTTAAATTCCTTTTTTTTTAAATTTTCATGTACAGATATTCAGCACATTAAAAAAAACTCATTTAAATTTGTGCTTAGGAAACATCTATAAAAATTTACCCTTCGTAAATTAAATAAGGCAACTTTAAGAAAGCGTGAAAGAATGATCACCTTCTATTACATTAGCATTTTAAAGAGAAATTTCATTTAGTTCATTTAAATTCATGCCTCGTTAGAGTTAGAGAATATTCTGGTCTTGACAGTTTATTAACTACTTATTAAATTTCACCACGTATTATCATTCTAAAATTTTTTTATTGGATTCAGATTTTGAAGAAAAATTGAAATAATTTTAAAGCTTGTCATGAAAACGTAATTTTTAAGGTCACCGTCTGAATCAACTTAATAAAGTAGATAACTAACTAAAGGTCATCGGCATATTTCAAGCTAATAGTATCAGTGTTTAAAAATATGAAATTAAGTTAGATTGGAATAACAATTAATAGATTTAAAAACTGGAATAAAACGTCAAATAATCATGTTAATCCTTGAACACAAAAACGTGAATAAACTGTGCAGCGTTGTATATAGCAAGCTTTATTACTACTAATAAAGATTTGTGTATTGTCGCTGCACATGTCAGACTGTTTCACCTTAAGTTCTCAAATTTGGCCCAAATACAATTGGGTGGGAAGAGATAAGTAATTGTCTTTAAAAAATTGTCTTGTAATTAAATTGTCTAAAGGTAATTGTCTTAAAATTTAAATAAGAATATTTAAATTAAATTAAAATTACGTGGGCTTTTAATATTTTCCCCAAAAACTCCGGAAAATAATTCAGAAAAATGACTTTCAAACCATTCTAAAATTCAAAATGTTGCCTTGATACCAATTTAATTTTAGTGTAAACTTTGCCCTGAATTTGGCAATTTCTTAAATATATTTTTCGCAGAATTTTCAACTCTAGATTTTATTCCTATTGTGAAATTCTAATCATTTTTATTGATTCATTAAATATTTAACGAATAATTTTTTTAACATTTTTGAACGCTAAGAAATAAAAATTCAGCAAATTATTTGCAGAATTTACAAAAAGAATCAAAAAGGGAAATAACATTACAACAAAAGGCAATGCAACCAAGGCAGTGCTTGGACAATGAAATAGATTGTCCAAGCACTTAAGCTTTTAATGGCACTATATTGTCATATGATTTGATTCTTCTGAGAAAAAAAAGAAAACAAATATAAAGCTATTGTAATAACACTACTTTAATGCCTATCAAAATTTGATGCTTAAAACCATTTTGTTAAGAGAGATTTAACCTAAGAGATTTAATCAAAATTAAATATTATGAATATCCTTGGTAAACTAGCTGGTTGCAAAGACAGCGAACTTAAATATCACAATACCATTTCAAATAGAAATAATACTACTTCTCTACAAATTAATTGCAAAAGAATGAAAAAGCCTTAAGAAATCATTGCACCGGAAATTACGGCATAATTATCGGAAATGGAAATTGGAATGCACCCTCAATAAATCCTATTTGGAGCTATATAAATTATTAAGGTGTAAAGGAAAATGTTTTTTAGTTAAGCATCCATATACATTTCACCATGTATGTGGACAAATGAGATTAACTGAGCATGAGCATAGCATTTTCAGTGAGAAGAAAACAAACCCATATTGCCCAATAAAAGCTAATTTAGTAGCAGATCAGCGTCCATCTGGAGTGGGCCGATGATTTTTAATCTATAACAATACAGCAAAATTCAATTATGTAGCTACAACGAACAAATGCTTGGATCCTTAGTCAATATAAATTTCAGTTCTTTTGAAATTCCGAGTGGTTTTTTTTTTTATTTTTTTTTTTTATTTTTTTTTTTTTACCATTGTAAACGTAAGAGAACTATTTAAAAAATAACAAAAGTTAATTGAACACTCCCTTTTTACGTTTTTTACTAACCGAACTAATATCCACCCATTCCCATCATTCTAAATTGTCATTAATACTATTGAAGCGCTCAGGTAACACAGCGTGGCTCAGACACTTCGGTTGAACTCGATAAAATGACAAGCGCGTAAATACACCTCTTAAGCCATTCAGGAAATGCTTCATAAAAAGCAAAACCACCACAACAGAAACTTAAAAGAAAATAAATGAAAGAGCTTTCGAAATGCTCTTCCACAAACTTCTTCCGCAAAAAGAATTCTTTTGTAGAAACGATGGGAAAAAGACTCGACCTCAACCGAGGTCGTTCTAACCACCGACAGTAAAAATACGTCAAGTTCAAAGGTGACACTCGAGAGTTCGAGTAAAATCTTCATAGAAACGTTCCAACTGACAACAAACATAGCATCTTATTTCTGGGTAACGGTTCTTCAACACACGGCTTCATTTGATGGTGAATAAAAAAAGAAAATGGAAGGTGTATTATGATGGACTGGAAGGAAGGATTGTTGCTTAAAGAAAGGTGAGGTCAACTAAGACACCGTTAGTAACAGACGCTGATTGCCAACAAGAAGAGTTTGGTAATGTTCGAAATTCTGACAATAAATAAAAATAAACCTCCTTTGATGATCATTAGTGAGCTTCTATTTTCATGTCGTTTTTTTTTTTTTTTTTTTAAATCAACAAGGAAGCTTTTGTGGTGAAGAGCATTTTGTGAATTGGATCTTCCCACGATCTTGCGATGTCAAATGCTAATCTCGTAAAAATCTTGAGTTGTCATCAGGTGAATATCAAGTTCCCTCATCAGCACGCTAATCGGTAACGTGGGAATTTGATTATTAGTATCAGATTGAGGTAACAGGGAAGTTCATCAGTGCAGTTTAATGTGTCTTAACCTTTCTCTTTTTTGAAGGATTTCATTGTTAATATCTACATGGAAATGATACAAATAATTATGATTGCGATCTGGCGATTTTACGGTCTGTGGCGTTTTTAATATTTGTCAGTTAATGTAGAAGAATCATGCAATCTTCCTCAAAAAAAACTCTGACAAAAGGTCTATTGTTTTCTAAATGATCTGTAAGGATAAAACGCTACAGGCGTTGAGGATTAATAACGATTTAACGTTAGAAAAACGCTGCTAGAATTTTATTCTCTGGGACAAAGGCACTCTTATTTCTGTAGTTTTGGTTGCAGGGGGAACAAACCCCACAAATCTAAATTTAAAAGCTTTAGAATTAAGTCGGTGACGAAATGAATAGCATGAAAAACATAGATAGCAAAAAACTGCGTATTATATTTACACCTTCAAATTTACCAAACATTCGAATAACACGATTCAACTCTTCATACCTAGAATAAAGTGGAAAAATCTCCTTTTTGTCTGAGTTAGAAATATAGTTTTCATAGCTAAAATTTTCTTATGCCTCTGCTTTCATCGATTTCGATACGTTTCATTAAAATGACCATACGTCATGAATTAAAGAGGACAATCCAAATTTTTTACTGTTTAAAAAAATTGCATGTATTTTCCTTTTTTTTTTTCCTTTCTACTTTTTCATTTATTTGTTAAAAATTCAATTTAAAAAAAAATTCTAATTTTAATTTTGTAATTCTGATCTAAAAAAATCAATTCCTAAAGATAATTTGTTCGTCACACATAATGCACATAAAATATGGTGACACTCATGTTTAATGTGGGTAATAACCCTCCTATAGTGACAAAATATACATTTAATGCTTTTTTTATGCCTTCCTGTTTTCTTTAAAGGGGTAAAAAACAGGATTTACTGTTTCTGGATCTTTTAAATCATACTTATTTATTTCATTCCAGTTCCAAGTGATTGTATCTCTCAGTTACCGTCACGGAACTTAGAGAAGCCTAAGTTGAAATTCAGAAACTGAGTCTTTTTAGAAGTACCAAGAAAGAAAAGAAGAGCATCAACAATTAAGCATGACACAAAAATAGAATGCTTTTAAAAACGTCTTTGCTTTTTTGATGACTGTATTATACACAATTTTGTTCAAATCCATTTGCTTAAATCGCTAAATATTTGCGAAACATTTTTAAAAAGATACATAATCCTACTAATTTCAATTTTTAAATTTTAGGCATCTTTATTTTCAAGATAAAAATGGATTCACACTGTATGTTTTCTATTTTAACGACTTTTTAGGGAAATTAAAACGAGTGGAAAAATCGAAAAATTTTACAAAAAATAATTACGAAAACATAAGTTTTCATCATTTTAATTTCATATATAATAATCTACATGATATAAATTTCTTATCATTCGCGCCCCTAATTTACAAAAACTATGAAATTCAGTTATAAAAACAAGAAGGTTGTGTTTATTTTAATAACAGCAGATTCTCATCAAAATATCTAATAAAGTACCACGATTGAAAGATCAATAAAATTTTTATTCAAAAGTAATACCGAAGACAGTTTTTATATTTTTAACTCCTTGCTTATTTTTTCGATTTTATCTAATTAACCCTTTAACACTGATTTTATCTAATTAAACTACACTTTTTTTTTTGGATTTGATTAGTACTGATTATTTAAGAATCCACAAGGTACTTCAGACATTAGTGTTATCAACGGTATAACAGCAAGCAATTGAAATTACTACAGAATTTTAAAATATCATTTCCAAAATTTAAAAAAAAATCGTTGCCACAAATCATTCTAAAAGAAAATAAATAGTTAATATTCTTAAAAATTAGCAAAACAAATAACCTAATCCAAACAACTAATTATATTCCAACTGCAAATATAATCATCCTAACAATTATCATTTTTCAGATAAGAATAGAATTGACCACATACTCAATATAAACCAAAAATTGGTTTCACAAAATCATTTTTCCTGCCCAATTAATCTTATTTAAAGTTCTCAAAAATAGCCAGAAATTTTGACGCCAGAAATATCGAGGGCAGTGATCACGAGTGGCCAAATGAGACACCCATCTGTAAATAAAACCCACTTCGTGACACAAGAAACGAGGAGCTGCAGAAGGTTTTCGTTTTGTTTGTCGACAAGAGGCGAAAACACAACCTTCGAACCACCGTCCGAATACACTGGAAATGAAAAACAGTGACCCATTTCCTTTCTTACAATCATTCCCCGAACTCGAAAAGAATTTCACCCGAAGACACCAAAAGGAAGATAAGAGTTGTTATTAAATTAATTAACTGAATTATTATTTCCATTATGTAATCTCATTAACAACAAGTAAAGGCGATTCATAATATGGCTTGCCCTTTGGCTAATACAACAGCATCATCCGCTTATTTGTTAATAAGATATAAACAAAAATAATTTACTTCAAATGGAAACCAATAGGTACGAGGAGTTAAATAACGATAAAGATGGTTGATAGTTAATTTCATTTGATATAAATACCTATTTATTTTTAATTTTGTTATGAATAAGGATTGAAATTTGAACTGGAAAGAAAACAAAAATGAATACATTCTGTAAAATGCGATGAAGAATGTAATGGATTTTAAACAAGTGATTTTCAATTTTCTCCTACAATTCGAGACAATTTTCCACATCAGTTATAATTATATCGACCTTACGATGACTTTTGTTGAATTTTGCCATTTTATTTATTATTTTTAATCAATTTTAAATTATTGAAATCAAAATATGCATTGTATTATGCATTTACCCCGAATTAAGAGTGCTAGTTAATTTTTGTATTAAATGACTAAGTATTCTGAATTCTTATTTTGTAGTTCTTATTTGGTAATTAATTATTTTAAATTTCTTTTTCTTGTTATTTCTTAGAGGAGAGGCAAATAATTTGAGAAATGCTGGTTTAACCTTTTAACCCTATATTTACCAAATTATTTTATTACAAATTTTTCAAATTTATTTTTGAACCATTAGTTTAGTTTTGATACAGAATAAACCCAGGAAGAAGGAAAAGGCTTTAATTAAAACAACTTAATTAAATTAATAATAAAATATTTTAATGCTTTCTTTAATTGATATCTATTGCTTTCTATTTAAATACGTTCTTTGTGTTCTTTCAAATATTATTAAAAAAATAGTCATATTGTGAAGATATCAGCCGGATTTAAACGGTACTTTAAAGTACCGTCGGTAAATAAGGGCTTAAATAACCGATTTTTTACTTGTAAGGGAAAATTTAGTATCGATTAAAAGGAAGAAATTAATTATCTTATTAGATAAAAAAATATTATTTTTAATTATCATATCAAGAAACTTCATTATGGTTAATTGACCTATTAGTTAGATAACTACATAATAAAATTATCAATAACAATTAACTGATTAGAAACCACGTTATATGAACAACTTGTTAATTAATACCATTTTTGGGATTCAAAAATTATGAAAAGATTACCGTTCTAATTAGAGATATTTAAATAATTTTCCCACGGACAATTAAAAATTAATACATTTCGTAGAAATTATACTTCTCAAGGCTTCAGAATGGAATCAATAGAAATATTATGTAAGAAAAACAGTTGTTTGCACGAAACCGAAATTAAAATTTTAATCGGAATGACAGGATGGCTCCGAAATGCACATTCCCACCCACTAAAATATATATGTGCCAAGTTTGCTAGCTTTAGATGAAACGGTCTAGCCTATAAAGCACCAACATCCACAAGTATTCATCTTTATTATAAGTAAGGATTTACTATTACTTACAATGATACATGAGAAATCTTGAGTTTTTAAAGTTTGATTGTTTTTCACCGTAAAAACTGAAGATGAAAAAGAGGATTTTTTAATATATATATATATATATATACGAACTTGATCTTTTGACGAATCTCTACACTTCGGACCTCCTTGAGTGTGTAAAACACATTTTAGGAACTATGCCTTCTTGTCTGTTTGCCTGTGAAAACTGTAACTCAAGAACTTTTTCAGCTTAATGGATGAAATTCAATATATGATCTTACCACGAAATAGGAAGATTTCTATCAAATTTTGAATGAAATTTGATACTGAAGTCTGTTTGTTCCAAATAACAAGTAAACTAACTAGCAAACGAAAAGAATTAGGATGATTAAATTTCGTACATAGATTCAAGAATAGATAAATATCAGATTTGAGACAAAATCCACCAAAGTGCTGACCGTCTATCGGTCTGTACTTTCACAAGCAAGTAAACACGATGATAGCTAAAAAAAAGCAACGATTTAAATAAAAGAATAAAATTTGGCATGTGATTTTGTGACTACAGTTATAGATTTGTATCAATTTTTTTGTTTCAGTTGGTTGATGAAACGCGTCCAAAATACACATTCGGTTTTCTGTATTTGTTTATTACACCTCATTCCAGCTATTAATCACCAAAAATCGGACGTTAATAAACTTTTTCGTAGACAGCACTCTAAATAGTTTTGTATACATGTTCTTTAATTTGATAGTCTTTATACTACAGGATATTCATCTTTAGTTTGAAAAAATAACAAATGTGCAACGATATTTCGACATTTAAAAAAATACATCACAAATCTCCAAAGGGAGATTTATTAATAAATTCTAGATATTAATATTCATACAACCAGTATTTTTAATAATTTTCCAAATTTAGAACTTAAAAGGAAGAAATTGGAATGCAAACAAATTCATTAACAACCAAAATAAATTCATTCATTCTTAAATGTACGAAACATTGCAATAATTGAGTTACATCTGAAAGGCCATCCACCCCGAAATTGAAATTAATTAAAACTCCGTTATAGTTTAAGTGAGCAATAAAGCTGCCCTCCAGAGCAATTAAGACAACAGGTTCTGTGCCAAAACGAAGAAAACTACCGCAGGGAACAGATTCGATCTGTAATCGGAATAGCTTAGACTGACCTCATAACTTCCAGGTGGAGGCGAATTTCTCTCTTTCAATCTGTTTATTTTCTGGAAAGTAATGTTGGCAATACAAAATGATCACTTGGTCCGAGCGTCTTAAAGAACACGGTTTATTTTAAGCATCAATTGAAGGAAAAATGCTTAGGAATGAGGAAAGTAATTGATCATGCAAGTAAAATTTTCATTAAACATATTTAATTTCGTTGAATTGGCATCGCTTGAAGCAACAAAAATAGATACTTTGGGAACAATCTCGCCACTTTGTGCAGCGATCAGATGACAATCGGGCAACCAACTTTCCAGCCTTTAAATTAAAATTCTGAATGAGTCTGAATTTAATAGCCCGAACTCAACTCGTCATTCACAATAATTCTTTTTTAAAAAATTGAAAAATTACAGTAAAACCAGTAGATGAAAAAAGAAAAAAAAATAGCGACACTTTATGCTTAAAAATATAATACAACGTGAGGCTTTACGTAATTTTAATGATTTCTAGGATTTGACTTAAATACTGTAAACTTTCACGTATCGTGTTTCAATCTAGCATGCATTCGCATCAAGTGATCAGAAAAATATTAATTCTCACACAGTTCGATGAACAATCCTGCATTGTGCGTAATTTAATACTTTCATAGTTTTCTTGAGGAAAGGAAGTGTTTGTTTGTTTGTTCAGATAAATAAATGCAAACACTTAGCAGTTGTCTACAAATAAGCAATAAAGTTGATATTTTTTTTCAAAAGTAATATTTCAAATGTAATATGAGCAATTACAAATTAGAAACATGTTTGAACTTCCAAAAATTTGTTCAATAATGTTTGATCTATATAATGCCATTTCTTGTCACGTGGAATGTATTCTCTATGTTGTGAGACAGTCCACGGATGTAGTATTTCACTCGAATGTTTAATTCGATTCGAGTCCAAAATATTAATTGTCGAAATTGAATGTGTATCGATAAGAGATCTTTATCTTCAGTATAGCATTTGAGTGATAACATTTGACTAACTGCACTGTTAAATGCTCAAATCGACACCCGGCAGCAAGTTCAAGTTGTTATTCTCTTAAGATGCAAATTTTTCAGCTCTGAAAATGATTAATAATAATATGCATAAAATAAATATTATTTATTCTAATAACTTAAAGGCATCATTTGGATGAAATAACTAAGAAAAATCGGCAGAAAAAAAGAGGGAACTGAAACAATTGGACTCAATTATAAAACACTAATAACAACGTTGCTTGCAAAATTATTTTAAGAGATTAGTAATTCTTGAAGATGCAGAGTTCTTTAATTTTTTTCAGTCAGAAAAGAAAGTAATATACAGAGTAAAAGTTATATACAAAGTTGCAATAAGATCATTTCTTAATCTTATTATACTTTTCCCCCCTGCATTTTCGATTTTCCAAATGAAGATCAAAGATAAACTCATTATATGTTACATAAAATTAAAATAATAAAATAATAAGGGTAGTAATTGCAATAAACTACACTAAAAATAAGAAGACAAATCGTAAAGATAAATTAGTCGTATTTAAAAAGTTTGTCTAAATATATTATTGAATATTGAAATATGTTCAATAAATATTTAAAATTCATTAATAGATGCTCGTTGCTATTTTATTTAATTTTAAATCCATCAATATATTTAAAGCTAAAAACTAATTGCTAACTTACAAACGAATGTTTAAAAACTGCTTATAATTGCCTTAATACCTTATTTTCTTATGGAAATAAAAATTGCAAGTAAATTTTATTAATATTATAATTATTATAAATCTTTCTAATCGCTCATCATCATTCTAAAAACAAATTAACAAAAGAGCCTGGAGTTCAAATTGCAACGCTTATGATCAAGGTGGAAGCAGGGATTCACAAGCTGGAAAAAAGTATTTTAAAACCGACATCACTCCAATTAATAATACAGTGTGTGTGCTATTCTTAATAAATTAATACGGTGTATCCCGTAAGTCTAGAAACAGGGAAATCCTAATCAATCATAGTTCGAGAACGTGCGCAAATTATACCCAACATCATCAATGTATTGTTAATCAAAAACAGATGATTAGACCACACCTAGCCTCCAAACAGAAAAAATAAATAAATATAAATTGATCAAACCTTTCAACAATTCACTCTGAAACCTAATTCTAAGCGGTTTCTATGGCTAAATTTAAAAGGCTCTTTAGCTAAACATTCCGGTTATTCAAAAGGTCCCTTTTTAACAGGATAAGGAAAAGTGCTCTGTCACTGGTACTCAAACGAGTATCTTAGTTAAACAGGATTGCAAAAGTGAGTGCAGTAAGGGTCAACACATCGAACTCATACAGACGATTATTTACTGTATATTACGAGAATAACAGGACATATAATTATACCCGACGGAGTTACAATACTGTACCGATATTATTTACTAAAATAAGGCGACCGTATACAACAAAAAAAAAATTGAAAAAATCTTCGAAAACACTAAGATGAAATGTAATTCCTTTTTTTTTTAATTATTAACTAGACCTGTTTATTTATAAGCTAGAAAAACGCGACAAACAGAGAAAAAAATTCGAAACCCCGGATGGTCCCGATTGTTTTAATTTACTTAATTTTAATCTTAAAAGATAAAATTTTCATTAAGGCAAAATTTCGTTTTTAAATGAAACACAGATAAGTTTAAATACACCATTATTCTATGAACACACGATTCTAATCAAAAGATAAACTGAAGAATTATTAGGATTGATGCAGCCAGGGCAAGCCATCTGGGGGGTGCGGCGGATTGAGGAGGCCCCCAATATGATCCAGAACTAAAATAATGTTTTGAACGGTAATAACGGGATGGAAAGTAGGGAGGAAGAAATTTAACTGGAAAAATCGATAGGGTTTGAAATATACGAAGTTTACAATTATATTACAGTTTAGCATAAGTGCGTAACATATTATAAAGTACGGTCTTTTACCATACCTACTAGGTTAAATTGCATATATTACTTTGATAATTCATATTATAAAATGTCTAATATTGTCATATCTAATCTTGTCCATGCCAAGGAAGTATCCCTCTGAGTGTCAAGACTCGTTTTCAAAAAAAGAAAATTAGCAGAAAAGAAGAAAGAAAAGTTAAATTTTTAAAAGTCGGGAGTAGATCTGTTTTCTTGTCTATGAAGTAATTTTGGCAATGAAATTGCTTCCACTTCAGAAGTTGCAATTCAAGCTTCAACTGACGAAGAAAGTTCCGCACAAACTACACAATCTTGCAATGAAAGTGTAGAAACTGTGAGAACTATATGTTATACAAATATGATTGAATCAGAAAATAACGATGAAAATGACAATAACAAATGTGATCAAGTGCATATAAGTGATCCAGGTTTATGACCAAGCATTATAACTGATAAGTTTAAAATGTTTTGTGTTAAAAAACGACCTGTGCAACACAAAGGAGTTTTTGCTAAGAATGCTGAAAATAGATCATTTTCCACTGCTTACTACTTTTGTAAAAAAGTGCTAGATAGTGAAATGCACCTTCACAGCTGATTAATTTATTCAAATACACAAGGCTCGATATTTTGTTTCTACTGTACATTATTTTCCCGAGGAAATGAAAAATCTATTCGATTTATAAGTATCTATAATAACAGGAGAAAGTTAACTGTAATTCAAGACCATGAGCGTTCTATTTGTCATTTAATTCATTTATTGCTAGGAAAGAATTATGAAACGACTAAATTTATGTTCAAATATTGATAAAACAAATCATATTAATATAAATAAGGAAACGGAAAGACTATTTCAAAGAATTTTAGATATGATTTTATTTTTAGCGTGTAATAATCTTCCATTTCGAGGAAACCATGAAATAATAGGAACGCCTAATAATAGAATATTTTTAAGTTTAATCGAATTATTAAGTAAATAAGTGTCTGTGCCTATGGATCATATAAACGGAATAAAAAATTCCAAAAATATAATTCAGCCTGATTTAACATAAACATCACAAGAACAAATTATTCCTGCATTTGGAAATGATGTTCTTAACTAAGTTAATTACGATACAAAAGTAGCCGCGTATTACAATATCCAAATAGATTCTACTTCTGATATTTTCTATAAAAAACAAACTTCAGTATTTATTAGGTATGTAAATTTTGAACAGAAAAGATTAAGCCTAAATGAGTCATTTATAGGGCTTGCTGAAATAGTAACTGATATGATCGGAGAAGGACTAACAAAAACTCTATTGGAAATATTAAGTGAGCTTGCTTTAGATATTATGGAATTGTAGAGGACAGGCATATAACAATTGTAGCAACATGAAAGGGAAATATAAAGGTGTACAATCTACAATAATTGCTCTAAACCCTCAATGTGCCTTGCCTTTCACACTCTTTTAATTTATTAATTTGTGATACCGCTTCCAGCAGTATAAATTGTAATTTTTTGTGAATATTGCAACGTTTATATTGCTTATTTACTGCATCTAAAAAAAGATGGAAAATTGTACAAAAGAATTTAAACATTACTCTTAAACCACTATGTGACACTCATTGGAAAGACAAATACGGTCAAAGCAGTGTATATACAGTTTGAATAAACTTATAATGTCCTAAAATAATTTATTGAAAAAAAGATACATCGGTATCCGAAACTAAAAGTTTATTGGATTCAATACAAGAAATGACATTTATTTTATGTTTAATAATATGGCTTACAATATTGTCCAAAATTAATTTAATCAATAAAATTAAACTGAAATCCAAAATTTAAGAACAAAATGTAATTCATTTTTAGACGAAGCAAAGACGATAGCGCGTAATTTGAATCTTTCTTCCTGAAAAACGAATTCGGAAAAAAGAGAAAAATATATACTTCGAAACAGCAGAAGATGAAATTATAGAAAACCCGATTGAGGAATTTGGGTGTTATTTTTTAACCCTGTAACTAATACTGTTATTGTACAGATAGAAGATTGATTTGAAAGTATTTCAAATTAATCACTGTTATAAAAACTTTAGAAAAACATGAATAAGAAAAATGTTCCAAACACTTTGCAACGTTTTATAATAACGATGCAAATGAAAACCTAATCTAAATAATTGCTTTGTTACGGGATTTGATTTTGAATTAAAGGGATGTAAATAAAGCCCAACACATATTGCAGTATATACTAATTAATAATTATAATGGTTTATTTCTAAATGTATTAAATGAGATAAAAACTTTCTTTACTTTGCCAGTTATTATAATAAATGTTGAACGTTCTTTCGGCAAATTAAAATTAATAAAGTATTATCTTCGGTCAAACGTGTGCATAACGCTAAAACGCACTTGCTATACTAAGCATCGAAAAAAAAATTGCAAAAAAATTGTAATTTTCCTGAAGTAATTATTAGTAAAAACAAAATCGCACATTAAATAAACATGCAATAATAATGTGTGTTCGTATTTGTATTTTTTTTTATTATTATTATTTTGGAAAAAATTTAGGGCCCCAAATGGTTTCTTGCACCCGAGCCCCTTCACAGAGAAGGCCGGCTCTGGATACAGAATTTTTTAGTCATATATATTCCATCCACAAATGTACGACGGTATACGCACACACATACGAATGACAACCCACGGGATAAGATTGCACAATTTTTGGCCATTGAGATTATCAAAATCCGAGACATTTTATTCTTGCAACACTTTCTGATAACCAGATGTTCTACTTTTTAACCCTGGTTGAAAGGTATCAAAAGAATATGGACATAAAAAAGACAGCACATGCAATTGCCCTTATAAAAATGTACAGGAAATCACATTAAATAGCAATTCCTCCACAGAATTTAATAAATCGCTTCATAATGACCCGCATAAAAAGTGTTAAACATGGTCAAATTGTTCAAACTGTCTAAATACAGCCTACAAGACCTTGTTCCACATAGTTGGCGAAGTATGACATGTTTTTTCCCACGAAACTTCCAACACTTTCCGTTAAGCAACTACGAATGAACTGATGGTACCAGAATACAGCATGCTTGAACCGATATGATTTAGGAAGCATTTAAAGAAAAAAAAAAAAAAAGCTGGACCAAAACAAACTCTCACTAACCCAGAATGCGCGCACAATTGCTTTAAAAGCGCAAACGTGACTGCGAAACAATGGCCTTCCAAAGAATTAGAAACCTTTTAATCACTTACACCAAAGCGGTCTGAGAAAGAAAGTAGTAACAAAAGTTCCAGAGCTGCTTAGCGATTATTGGCGGCTGATTATCGATTGTTTAAAGTTGACTTTTTCCTTCGGAATGCGGTATGTAAAGGTTTTCGTTCAAATGCCGCCAAACATTGATACGCGGTTAAATTTCTTTCACATGGAATGATTTCCGTGGAGGAAAAAGGAGCCTTATCTTTGTGGAGGAATGCATTATATTGGATGGTAATGCTTCTGCGGAATTGTTCAAGTGATTAAGATCTTAAATGTAATTTGAATGTTGATTACTCTAGTTTCCACTGATTGATAAAGCAATCAGAATACAAGAAAGAAAAAAAATGCCAAATTGATTATCACTACCTGATACACTTCTGATGAATGGCGATGAAATGATACCTTGCGCCTTATCGAGAGCAAATAAATAAATTTTAGAAAACTAATCGACCATTGCTCTTCCCTGAATAAGACGCTGATAAATAAATGGAGTAAAAAAGTTGATTATTCAGCAGCAAAAGATTCAGGTTTTTAATTAAAAACTACAAAATAATTTTTTGAACGCTCAACTGTTCAATATTAACCAGTTAACTATTTTTGACAAGTATACTCGTCATGGAAAAAGTACAACATTTTGCGTTTATGACCAGTTTATTCGTCAGGAGTAATAAGTAGTAAATATAGCTTAATTTTTTGCGACACAATTTAGATACGCATTTACTGAAGAGGTCGAAACAGTTAGCTAGTTAAGAAACAAGTAACTGAAATTCTAACAAACTAAAATGATGGTAGAATACTCATTCAAAATATCTTGAATATTAGTAAGAATTAAATGAAATGAAGCAATATCCAGTTGTATACATGGGGGTATAGACGATGGTTACATATAATTCTTTTTATAAATGGAATATATGTTTGATCTGGTCACTGCTGAAATCTGGAACTAAAGAAAAACTATTTTGATGGTGAAGGACTGCATCTCGAAAAGACATTCTTATCCAGTTTAAATTTAAATATAAAAAGAAAGCTTTAGTTTCAAACAGCATTTCAAAGGATTCATATTCTTTTTTTACTTACTTCAAAAAAAAAATAGCACACAAAAAAAGTTTTCAAGATCAGAAAAGAAGAATCTTAAGGAACAGAAAAAAACAAAACAGAAGCTTTCTTTCAAGAAAGTATTCATTATCTCACATTTTCAATAGGTTTTTTAAAATAATAATTCAATTTCAAAAAAAACATAATCTATAATCTCTATTCTTACAACTAAATTCAAATTTTTATTGTAATTAAATTCTATCGTTTGTAGTTTTAATCGCTTTTTTTCCCTCAGAAAGCTAAGTTGCGCAGATATTGATTTAAAAGCACACTTTTGGAATCGATTTACTTTTAAAAAATCATAACAAAAGCCAAAGTTGAGTAAAAATAATTTATCCAAATTGGTAATAATTACTTTATTTCTTTTCTAAAGCACAGACTTCACAATTTAATTGTTGTCCTTTTAAAACGTTTTCGATTCCCAAAAGTTTGAGATTTAAATATTTATTTATCCTTTTTTAGACAAATCCAAATAAATTGGCAGCCATCATCTATACTTATATAAAGCTCAATGTATGTGTGTGCGTGTGTGTGTGTTGGCGCTCTACAGGCAAGATCGTTAGCCCTACAGATACCAAATTTGGCATATGCATACCTTGAAGGTCGGGAACGTGCACCTGGGGTCCCTTTTTTAATTTTTAATTAGAATTTTAATTATTAATTAAAAACTAACTTTCCAGCCAAAAAACTCTTTTCATTTCCCCACCGCCAGAGTAAGGCTTCAATTTTTTCCCCCACGCTAATGAGGATAGGCGTAACATATTTTCGGCCGATTATTTCACACAATTCTGTTTATTTTCTTAGTGTTTGATGCATTTAAAATTAAACATTGTTAATTAATCGATCTTCCACATTCATTCTGAAGTACTTTTGAATTAAAATAAAACACAATAAAGGAAATTAAAAATTTCTAATCTGCGTAACGCTATCCTAACTGGCGTAGAAAATTCACGCATATGCTTTACTATAATTGGCGTTGCAAATTCACGCATATGCGTTACTATAATTGGCGTTGAAAATTCACGCATGCGCATTGTGTTCTGATTGTTAATAAACTCTATTTTCAACGGATACTGACTTGGTTTTGAAGGCTTAACATGTTTCTGATCGATTATTTCAAATGATTCTATTTATTTTCTTAGAGTTTCATGCATTTAAAACTAAACATTGTTAATTAATTGATCTGTTCATGATGAATCTGAGAAAATTTTGTAGGAAACTTCTTGAGATATTACATAAATTAAGAAAGATATTCTTTAGTGCCCATAAGGTTTAAATACTCAGCGACTCAGTTTTCAGTACTTTTATTTAAAAAAATGCTTCGTTTCAGTAAACAATGTTCTTACATTAATTGAAATTTAACCATTTTTCCATTTTAATTTAAAGCATAAATTCTACGGGAGCTAACAGAAAATTAGAGAAATACATATTACGTTATGGCTGAAGGCCTTTATAATATGAATTAATTATATGACTATCGAAATTTGTAACTTTAAAATTGATGAAGAAGCTATTAAAATAGGAGTTACATAAAATATTTAATTATTAAGATTTTAACGAGCATTGAGATTGGCGAACCGGTCGCCAAAGGCGGCTAGTTTGAAATAAAATGACAGAATAAAGATTAATAAACTCATCATTTTAAGTCATGATTTTCCTCCCTTCTCAATTAATATTTCAAATTATATGAAATGAAAATATCAAACTATTGATTCTCAAATATTTCACGTAGTGTTACAGACTAAAAATAATTATTTTGATTAATCTATAATCATTTTAAAATGTGATCTAAATTTAATTTGCATCAAGATTTCTTTAGATAACCACAGAAAACATCCTAAGAAAATAATTTCACGGATACGACGTATGAAATAAGGAGGAGAAAACAAAAAGATTTGTAAGACTATAAAGAAATACAAGAATTTATTGGAAGAAATCTGACCTTTAGACCACCTACATATTCTCAGTTGAAAAATAATATTGTTCTGCCTTATATACTATTACATAAATGCATTTAAATGTACACCTCAAACAAATATCAAAATTCTATTCTATTCCAGAGTTTCTTAACTCAAATGAGCGTAAAAAAATGTAATAATACACCTAGACAAGAATATTAATTGCTTCAAGGAGCACGTGATTTTGGCAAAATGCCAAACACTGCAGTAGAATGTTAATGAGAAAGTATTTTTAAACAATGAACTGGAAAGTGGCCATTGACGATTGGAAATTTATGAATGTATAATTAATATCATATTGTATATGTGCCAAGCAAACATTGCTTTCTCCAAACGGAGCTGCACACCAACAACCATTTACTCTCTCCACAACAATGCTAATACAGGAGGGAATTCGAGAAACGGGTTTTGTTGCTCTTCAAACACGAACTCAAGGTGTTCCCTAACGTTTATTTTATGCTTGAAAAGAATGGATTCAAGTTGTAACGTATAAAGAAAAATCAAGAAGAGAAATTTGATAAAAATAAATAATAAATGAAATAAAGTAAAATTTTTAACAGAGCTCTTAATAATATAAAATCAGTAGTTGACATTCAGAGTTAATTTTATGATGAAATGCTTTTTTTTTTCCTCTTTCGATTCTGTTAGATCTAGGATCAGATTAAATCCAATAACGGCCAACATACAATGCATGTCTCGCTCCGTTCATTCCTAACTTTCAAACCTAGGTTGTTGTTTTTTTAACACTTTCAATTTAATATTTGTTTTAACAATTGATAAATAATAAATAATAAAACAGAGTGAAATGACTATTCCATTGCGAATTATCTGCAAGAAAATTGATTTCGACATTTCACAAGTTAAACAAAATTATTTAAATATAAAAACAATATATTTTGCTTAAACAGAAATTTAAAAAACTTTACAATGTAATCTAAATGCAATGTTAGGGTTGTAAACTAGAGAGTTAATCATCCGTGAAATAAACTGGATCGTCTCCCGAAACTTTCTGGCATAGTCTCCAATAAAAGTCTCTTCCCTGGCATAAATTGCGGACCTAGGCAAAGCAACGAATGCCTTACTTGTCATTAACTAACATAATTACGTAATATATATCGTTGACATAAATCTAACACTTTTACTGAATCTATCCGGAGTATATGTATTTTGGATGCGTCTTTTTCCGACCGATTATAATTAAAATTTGGCACAGAATTAGAGTTGCAATCACAAGAATTTTATTATTTATTTTATTATCTAATTTTATTGATTTATCATTGCATCATTGCTTTTACATGCATGCAAAAATACAGACTGATACACGGTCAACCCTTTGGCATATTTGGTTTAAGATTTGATAAGAATCTACATGTTAGGTGCTAAACTGTGTACCAGATTTTATCTGTCTCGCTTTCTCCGTTTTGCAGTTATCGAGTTCAGGTGTACTTGAATAGCCGAACAGACAGACTTCCCAAGAAATTGAATAAAAATTTGTAAATTTAAAGTAAAGACTACATACTAAATTTCATTCGTCTCGATGAAAGCAATTTTAAGTTATTGTGTTGTCAGATATACAAACGGATAAACGTAACTCCAAAAATATGTCTTTCGAACTCAGGTATTTGTAAAACACAGAGACTCGTCAAAATCTTGAGTTCGATTTTTTCGCGATTGCAATTTTTTCTCTATACTACGTATACGAGAAACTAAAAAATCTATGAGCGATGTTCTGCTATTAAAATTAAAATCAAATACAGTTTAAATAAGTCCGATAATATAAGATTATCTAATAAATCCAATGAAAGTGCAGAAAAATTAATTAATTTGAGAATAAAGTGAAAATTAGAATCGGGAGCCTCGGACTTGTAGCGGCCTTAAGAGTTGCCTATAATGCCTATATGTTAATCTGGCCCTTGTTAAGTTATTAGATGGAGTTTAATTTAAAAACAGCCAGATTTCGTTACAATGTGCAAAATTAATAGTGAAATTCAGATTGAACCAGCGGGAGTGATCTCTCCAAACCTTTCTTGCATACTCTCTAATAAAAATGTTAACCCACTAAACACATAAAATTTTAGATTTTGGATAACGCTGCGAATGCCTTACATGGCAATAACGGACAATATGAAAATTGATCTTTGGTGTTAATTTAGCATTTTTAATAAATCTGTCGTGTGAACCTTGGCGATTAATGCCTGGCCAGCGATCAATAGTACTTGAAAATCAAATTTGTATTTTCGCAAAAATCAAATTTGTGTTTCTGCAAATTGCATTTTTCCCAACCGACGGAAACCAAAGTTTTACATAGTATTACCAATTGTAGAAACAAAATCATATACAAAATTTCACATATTTAATTATTGCTTTACATGTAGATGATTAACACCTTGAAGGATTTCGTTCGAAATTTGATATGCATCTATTGTCTACATCTATTTGTTACGTGTCAATGCATATTAGATGCATATTTATACATATTAGAAATCAAAATTTGACACAACTCTGCACTTGCAGCAACAAAAATCACAATAACTATTATATATTTTTCTTCTTCTTTGTAGCGTTTAGATGCTCGTGAAAGTACAGTACGACATATGGTCCACTCCTTGACTGATCTGATTCCAAATTTGCTATCTTCAGTTTTAGATATTAAAACTTACACGTCTATACTACACCGATAAGTTCAATGAATATCAAATTTTATATGTCACGCTCCCACCGTTTTACAGTTATTGCATTGTTTTATAGATTACTCCTGAATGGTTTCCAATCATGATTTAATAAAAATTCAATTATGGTGATAAGTTTATATGCAAAATTTCATCCTTTTCGCTCAAAGCGTTTTTGAGTTACTATCTTCACAGACAGATACAATACTAAAAAATGTGTTTTTCGAACTCAGGGATGTCTAAAACGATGGAGATTTTAATACATATTTTGCATTAAAATCTCCAATTGGATTTTTTTCATGATTATAATACTTTCTCTACCGCTCGTATAAGAGAAAACAAAAAGCAATGATAAAATCAATACTATAATAAAGCAATTTAATGTTAAAATCTATTTCAGAAAGCCAAAATGAGGGAGGGAATTAGATTCGATATTAATGCGAACTAATAAAATTCAGAAACAAATGGCATTAGAGAAAATTTCCAGAATATTTCCTTCCTATACTTTTAAGTGGGCAGCAAAGTAAATAATTATCTACTTTCTGAACTGAAAGAAGTTCCAGGTTCGCGCACTAGAACTGATTCAATTTCAAGGAGTAAGTCTTGCAAGATATAAATCACACAGTAATAAACAGTTTGCTGATTGTAAACTAACAAGATAAACTAATCTTCTGAGAGCTTATCTATTTTGAGCTCTGTTTTTGCTGTAGGACAATACTTCTTTTCGCTTGGAGTGTTCGCTTGGAAAATATGAAAATGAGTACAACAAGCGAACGAAACGAAAATTCTTCATGGATAGAAGTTGATAGAGGTATTGCAAGTGTTTGTAAGATTCAGGGATGCTATATTCATCTGTACCAGACCCTAAATGCTCAACAGATGCAACAAATATTTGCTTATCTATTGAGTATTTTATGAACAAATAAACATACAAAATTATGACGCATGTAACATAAAAACATTCGAAATATAAAAATAAAATAATAATTGTTTTTATAATTATTTTTAAAATGAATTTCGGAAAGCAGAAATGTGAAAGATGGGTCGAAAAGTTGATTGATGAAATTCGACTGATGCAAAATATCTCTAATATTTATAAGAAATTTTTCAAAACAAATAGCCTAATAATTCAACACAATAAGACACATGAAAGAACATACGGAAACCATGTTATGGTTTTCATTTGAAAGTTAATGATAATTATACTTCAGTAAACACATTTAGACGAAAGAATTTTACCTCTAATTGATCACATCACGAGGGCTAGCATACTTCCTACATATACTGTGTATAATCTGCATTGTACCCAATGTTCAGAAATACAAAAATCGAATTAAATTAATAAAATTTGATCATTGAATAATTTTTTTAAGAAATGATAACATAGGATAATGTATTTTTATTACCATGATTAAAATATAAGCTAACATTAAAGAAAGTTATTCACAAACCCACTTCATAGCTATAACAAGCTAATAATATTTTTTAAAGGAAGCAATTAATCATTGGTAACACGACTAGGTGGGAAGTCACTGAAAATAATTTTTTTTAAATCAATATTCAAGGAAGTGAATGCAAAAAAGGTAATCGCTGACGGAACTTGTTACAATACATGAGAAGAATGCGCAAACACCAAATCAAGCACACACGAAATTATTAGCTTTATCATCAATGCCAACGCAATGTCTGCCTTTTTGTTTTACTTTCAACTCAGGTGACAACTGTGTTTGGAAAACCCAACCAGTGTTAAAACAACAACGTGATCTTTTGCATTCTGCGTAGGGAACAGAGCGGAATTCATGTCTGAAGGGGAAAGGGATGGAGGAGGGATTATTTATAAGTCCGATGGCGAATATAGACTCGCATAAATATGAATCACCGGTATTATCTTTATAGGTAAGGATATACTCTAACCTTAAAAGGGAGCTTCAAATTTCAAATAAATGGTCACATGGAATCGATCCATAACGCATGTGACTTGATCATCCGTCTTATATAATAATTGCATAAACGACCTTGCCGGCTACAGGTTTACTGACCACAGCTGGAATAGGATAGATGCAGAAGTCTGGTCATAAAAATGCGCAGTTCCGATCGAATGTTTTTTATGATGCTGATGAATATATAAATGGATGACAATACTTCCATTTCTGTAATAGGATGTTTGAAATCATAAAATGCATTGTAAAAAAGCTCCTTTTTTAATTTTCAAAATATTTTCGGTGCTCCTACGTACGTTCATATTAATTCTATACAAAAAATATTAATAAGGTTGTAAAATTTATAAAATTGTTTGGTCCCCAAGGCAAATATGTTGGTTACAAATGAGAGGTTGGTTTGAAAATCAAAAACGATCCAAATTATATCTTGTGAATTGAAAATAAATATGTTGTCGAAAACTATTTCAAGATCCAATTTCTACCCGAATGAAATCTAGAAATAATACTATCTGCATTGTTATTTGTAGATGTTTTGTCAAAGATTCATGCTGCTACCATTATTCTGGTAATTAGTGTAACAAATTCAAAAGAATAAAAATTTGAACAGTATTTATATAGATTAATAAAGTTAATAATTGCATTATTTAAATTATTTAAAAACGGAAAAAGGATCAAACGTGTACTCTGAAATTGTCTAAATATTTTCAAAATTAAAAATATGTATTTTGATTTTTTTTCCGTAACTACATCAAAAATATTTTAAAATCCCTACAAATTATAAATCTTTTAAAATCGAATTCACCAGATTTCTGTACAATTATTAGATGCCAAAGAATTCTTGGTGAAAGGAGACGTGTCAGAATGTACATCATAATCCCCAAAATTATGATATACTTCTAATCTGTTAAAGAATCTGAATTAATATGATCAATTTAAAAGATTTAATATTTGTAATCGATCATAAATTAATACACCAATAAGAAAGCTACATATAATTAGGTTTCGAAACATTATTTCATGCATATCTGGATTTCGTAAATTTGTTTTATTTTAACATTAATTGAATAAAAATATGACTTATTTAAAATTACATGATGGGACGTTTTTCCTACATGTTAAATGTACCTGTCATTGATGATTGAATAAAAAAATATTGCACTTAATGAATAGCAAAATTAACTATAATATAAATACAAATAATTATAGCTATGGATGTGTGCTTGACATCTACTCCTAAACAGCTAGTCAAATTCAACCAACATTACATACTTGTTAATTAAGATAAAAGAAGAAAAAAAAATCTCAACTGTTCAAAGAGCAAAAGTAAATAAATATTCAATTATTTAGAAATTAATCAAAATTTTAACCTTTTAGTCAGTAACTTCGGAGCAAAATATCAATTAACACATATTTTTATAACCATCTTAAAATTCAAAGATTTCACCTTTTCAAAGATATTTTAGTCCCGTATAGTATTTCTCTTAATTTTTATTAATTTTTCAAAATTTAACATATAACTTAATTGACGCTGATGGTATTGGAAGAAGTAAATTTATCGGTGTCTAACTATTAAGAAATGATTATTTAAAATCGTCTATTTTATTTTATATTCTCACTTTAACTTTTTAAAGACGCTTATTAATTTTCCAAAGACATTCGACTTAAAGCAATTCTGTATATTTATTTTTCAGAGCAATAAACAAATCTCTGTATTAGTTGAATAATTAAGCATCGAATTACTTTTCCGAGTGCAAAGGGTTAATACCGAGTAACGCTGGGTATACCAGTATGTACTAAAATAGAAATAATAAAAGAAAGCAAATTATACTCTGTGACATGATACCATCATTATACTTGTAAAATTTAATTTGATTCGATTTTATTAAATTTATTTTTTAAAGATTTCGTAAAAATAAACGTTATGGCATATTCATTTTTATTATACCATGTCTACGGTCAAAAATCAGTCTCGTACAATCGTTCTTATCTACACCGATTCACTGCGCAACCCAGCGAACGCAGCAATCAATAATGGGTCTTCCTCCGAACGCTGTTTTGTTCTCCGGTCTCGGAGGTTCCTCTGCGACATTTGACAAGTGATAAATGGCAAGTCGGAACGGCAATTCATCTTGAGCGAAATGTAGCAGAAAGGCTTCCGAAGCAAAGAAAAACTACGCTTATAATTCTCTGCTGAAGGAAAACAATTTTCTGGTTAAAGGTCTACAATGAGCAGTTTTCTTTTAAACAAAGCTGGTGTCTCTTAGTTAAACAAAAAATTTCAAATAACAAATAAACCAATAATGTACAAAATTAATACTGAACTTTAAGCCAAAGCAAAACTTAAGGATCTTTTTTCTTTGTAAAATTGGTATTCTGAATATTTTAACATTTCGAAACAAGCCTTTCATACAGATTAACAGTGCCACCTTTTAACAGAGTTTTATTGACTTTAAATATATATACAACGTTTGTGTACTTTATCATGTATTAAACTATTTTTATAAGAGTAGCCCTTCATTTATTTTACTACTTATTTTGGGTAAAATAATTAGTTTTCTCTGTTTTTCATTCCTTGTTCTAAATTTTTTAGAGCTTCTCATTGAAAGGGGCGGGGGCTTCACCATATATTGACAATCAAGCACATATTACTATGAAACTATTCGGTTAGCCTTCAATAGCATATTTTACAAGGATGGCACAGGCTTGGAAAAAAAAAAAGAGTTGGACATCATAAAATAATGGTTTTTACAAACACTGAGAAGTAAAATAAATATAATTATTTGGGCAATAAAATGATTAAATATATATACAAAAAATGTATATATTATGTATATAAGACATTAAAAAAAGACATGAAAGACATTGCAGAGTTAGTAAGACAATTAATCGATCTCGAAAAATAATAATATTTGATTCCGAAAACGCTGAAATCCGCATTTCAGAAGAAATGTGCCATGTCTGCATTTAAAGAAAAATTTATTGACTTTTCATTTAAAAAAAACATAGAAATGCAGTAACATTATTTCATAAATAAAAAATGGAATTAACACTAAAATTTTAAATAACTTGGGAAATCAAAAACAGTTCCGAGCCTCAAACACTTGTTCATTTCATATAAAAACTCATGACCTGTAGATATATCATCAACAGCTGCTCGATCCTCCTCCGTCATCCTTTCTAAAGATATTACAAAGTATAATTTTGGCAGATCCCGCAACCTCAACCACAGAGCGATTTTAACAAGTAACCACTTTAGCGCGCATAGCAAACCAATCACAATGTTCTATGTTAATGAGCAAGTAAAAATTAAAATAGCACTTTCATTTGATGTGATGAGATGTAGTTCGTCAAAGCTGGTATATTAAATTAATGCAAATACTAAATTAATGTAATCAATATAGTGGGAGATAGGCGGCTAATCATACATAATAAGAGGCAGAAAAACAAAAAAATGGCAATACTTTAATATGAAACAAAGAAATCAGACCGGAAAAAGAAAATTACAATAAAAGCATATAGAAATACCGCCAAACTTTGAAATCGAATAACTTTTTAGATAACATTTCTTGTTCTGACAAGAGTAAGCAACATCACAGAAAGGGTAAATATTTCTTTTCGTCTTATAAATAGAAAATAATCAGATCCTATAAATGATTCATCAATTTAGTGGGAATTCTCTTTATGGAATCTGAGAAGCATTTAAATCTATCATCTTGTGAATATGACGTTTCTCCTGACCTCAAATATTTTGTTAGCTTAACATCCCCGAAGGTTCAAATGTGACAAACGAGATGTAAACAATCCATTAATCAAGGTCTGGACACGCAGGTAAAATAACAGGCACACACATGCGGGTTCAAATTCGCTAGTTAACCTTGCTTATCACTGACGTAGGTTTGCTTCTCAAGATTTGACGATTTGGAACAATATGTCAATCAAATTAAAGTTTTGAATGAACAATAACAAACACTGTTTGTTGTCACCGATAAAATTCTGCCTCTTATTAAATACTGAAATTAAATAATAAGTTTTTAGATGGCTGACAAATTTTGAAGGAAAAACACAGCAAAAAATAAGCGTATTATCAAACATATTAAGGCATTTCAAAAGGTGAAAATGATATTCATTTTAAGATATTCTAAAAGAGCATGAAATTAAGTTCATTCTTTCCTACTAAATGAATTTAATGAGTATATATAAAAACATAACATCCAAAGTTGTATTAAAGATAAAAAGTAAGCACTTTAAATTCACATAAAAAACAATTTGTCTCAATCAATTTTGTTTAATCACTTTAATCCTTTGCACTTGGAAAAGAAATTCGATGCATAGTTATTCTCCTTAATACCCTTTTGTTTAGTGCTCCGAAAAATAAAAATATATATTTATTTTAAGTTGAATTTCCTCGAAAAAGTAATCTATTCTGTAGACATTTTTAACAATAAAAATGAAAAAAAAAATAAATGAATAAAACGTCAAAATGATGCACCGTCTTGAGTGGTGAGTGATAATCATCTGAGCGCAAAAGGTTAAGCATTATATAAACAGTAAGTATATTAAAGAAAAACATTTCTGCAATAATTGGCATAACAGTATTTTTGAATAAATTTTATATTTTTCGTAATTTATGCATTTTTTTTCTCCTTAGAATCTTTATCTAATTAAAAAAAAAATGAAACTCAATCCCACGATTAAATGCGATCATATGACTAAATTGACAGTAATTCAGCCTTGCAGTTGGTATAATGTTTTCCGTGGACAGATAATGGGAGATATATCCTTAAATGTCCCAAAATCATCATAAAATTACAAAAAGAAAAGAATCCTTCTACGTTATTTTAACTACTGAAAAATAGGGCAATAGTTTTCAAAAATGAGCAAAGACGGAAAGCATTAACGTCATACATGCTTTTATTTTCAAAGTCTATCAACATACAAAATTACATTTTATCTCACCGAAAGACAATTTTAGTAAACATTATCTTTGTCACTCGTCCACATCAAATTTATAGCCATAATCCTCATTATCTAACTTACAAATCTTCCGCGATTACATAACATACTGAACAGAAAACAAGCATCATTCAACCACGGGATTACCTGGACTTAAAAAGGATTAAGACATAATTTTGCAAGGCAACAAAGATGAAGGAGGCGAAATCATCCAAATTTTAGCAGAATGGTCAACGACCTCAGTAGTTGTTAATTTCACACCAAAACAACCAGAAGAGGAAGTGCGCCTGGTCTAAAAATTGCTGAAAGGCATATTTCAATATAAAAATCCAATAAATCTTTTTAGCAATGAACGGTTCTAACAAGCAATTTTACAAGTTCGCGCTGCGTATTAAAAGAGATTTAAGACGATTTGCACAATTTGGTTGCACACACCTATTTCAGAGCTTGTTTATAAATGCCACTTACAGGGTTTTTAAATGAAGTTAGATGAATTCATAAACGGTGGTCGGATGCGATAAAAGAGAAGCCAAAGAATGTTTCAATTTTGTTTGGGAGATAACAAGACGATAAACTTGGCTATTACAACAGATCGTGGTTTGTGTGCAGCTCGCAAGAAAATTAGCCTTGTTGTTCGGTGATTATGGTTGTCATGTTGAGATTGGAAGACAATAATTTTCTTGTTCTTAACAATTCTTCTGATACAAGATCAAAAGATAACATTTGGCAAATACTATATGCTCCAAAAAAAAAAAAGCTGGAAGGCAAAAGTAGATTCCTTTACATTTAAGTTACTATCTGGCAACATAAATTTGTTGATGTTAAAATCAATCAAAATTAAGGCTTGAAAAACCCCTTTCAGCCACTAAGATATTGCAGTTATCGAAAAACTTTAAATACAAAAGTTCCTCGTCTTAATGAGGTGCTCATTTGGATATTTGGATTTATTTTTCTATTTTCAATATTACGAAAGTTACGGCGAAATGAAAATTTTAAGCCCTTCCCTTCCCCACCATTTCCACTCCCTTAGAGCTAGATCGGCACTTATGTACTTGCCCAAGATTTTTATATTTAGAACAACATATTCTAAGACAGATAAAATCCAAGCAAAATAACTCTAGTTATTCTTTTCGCAAGATAACATGAGGAATGCGCGCAGGCACACACACACACACACACACACTATATATATATTATAAACTTTTGAACGAAAGGTGGCTTGGGACTCTAAAGACCATGATTGGTAAACAACTAAAGAAATTTTCTCGAAATCTTGTCATGAGAACCATTGCAATATGTAGTTTTTCTACAGGAAATTTACTTAATAGCGTTTCAATAAGTAAAGCATTATAAATGTCATTAGCAGTGTATAAAATACATAAACTGTATTAAACTCTTAGCAAAGTGCGAAACGTTGGTTTTAAATTAAATAATAAGGTAATTAAAATTATGCCTTGGAAAATCTATGTGTCATATAAAATGGTAATTTTGGTTAGGTATGAAAAAAAAAGCATTTGATAATGGAAGGGGAAAAAATTGAATGTTATTGAATCATTATACAGAAAGAAAAAAAAAGTTATGAACTATATTTTGCTAAAAACTGTAAATAAAAATCATTCCCTTTCAGAACATGAATTTTTATTTCAAATGCTATTTTTAAAAAGTAACAACTGAAATTTTGTTATTTAGTGAGAATTTCACTACTATTCTCAAGTTAATCATTTTCATCTGAATAAAACTATATATTCTTATTATAAAACGGTAAAATTGAGTGGGAGCAACCTTTAGAAGGTTGATTTATTTTTTAAATATTGTAACGAACGTTTATCAAGCTTCTGCAAAACAATTTTATTCAATCTATATTTCACCATAAACAAATTAAAGTAAGCAATTTGAAAAAGCAAATTAAAAATAATTACATCAAGGTGGAAATCAAAAGTAGCCTATTATAAGAAGCATTTGGGTAGTTTTGAAGGATCTACCAAAAGAATTCTTATTTTAACTAAATATCAAGAAAAAAATTAAATCACATGTGCTTAGAATTTTCTTAATATTTTCAACAATTTGCTCTCAACAATAAGATGTAAAACCATGAATGATTCGAAAAACTTGCTTTACGCTCTGACAATATATCGTACCGCATATTATCATATTTAAAAAAAGAGACATCATAAGAAATTATGTTAAAGGATAAAAACACGAAAAACTAATAAGGTGACCTTAGCTCTCTTGAACATGGTCTCTCGGATTAATTCTTTGTAACGACCTCGAGCTTTTTTTATATATATCCTTCATTTTAATGAAACCTACGAATGCCATTCCCGCAAGATCGGATGATGTGTAGGTTGTCTAATGCATGACTAATGTAGCCTACACTAAACACCGTCTCGAAGGAATATATCCGAAATTCAAATTAATGGGAGACTTATTTTCATATCATAAAATAGAAACCTTGTCTTTTTCTCTTTGGCAAAGCAATCAATCGATTGTAAAGTGGAATCCCGTTTAAAGAAGTTCTAACTCTTTTATTACAGATGCAGTTCGTGCTTATGAACCGAAACAAAACATTAAGATTAATGGATCGCACTCTTGATTGCAACAAATGGTCATCAAATGAAATTAGAGCAAAGCGCTCCGTATAACGTTGCATAAATCTTTGACAACAAATTTATTCAGAAAAAATAAATAGTAATCCAGCTATGCAGGCCATAAAAACTGTATTCAAACGACAAATGAAGAAAGGCTAAACTGAATGCGGTTAGTTATAATCAAGAAATTAAGACTTGTAAACTGATAGATGATAAATACACAGAAAACTGTCTTAAAAGATCGCGAAAAACGCTTTTTAGCAGTCCAAGTTCACAAAACATCATCAAGTGTGCACAAAACATCATCAAGTTCATCATCACAAACAGCAAAACAACTTCGTCACTATAATATTTTCTGCAGTTCTATGAAAATAAATAAAACAAGGCTGTTGATAAAAAGTAATTTATATCGTTCACTAAAAAAGTGGAGCCATATGAATTTTTTTTATCCCCCCGCTCCCTCCTTGGGAAACTTCAAAAGATTATTGAGTAAAATTCGAGTTTTTCGACTACAACAGTTCGAAATTTTTCTAATTGTAGTAGTTTTCTTATTACTTTATAATTTACCAATAGATATTAATCTTGATAATTAATACCTAAAATTTAAAAAAAAGTATTTCACATCAAACTGAAATCTATATCATTGCCTCCTTGAGAAAAAATAAACGCATAACCTAAGTTTGATTTTAATAAAGGCTGATCATTAAAAAAATTTTTTTAAGTGGTTAAGTGCTAAAAATACAATCATCAGCATATATAATTACTACGCTAACCATAACGCTGCGCCAAATTTCAAAATATCCTCGCCGATGAGAAATCTCATCTTCTGCTTCAATGTTTTTTTTTTATATGTGCGAATAAAACTAAGCATGAATAAAAATTAGTAATGGTATCGTAAACTTGATGTTTTATTTATATATTTTATATTGGGTTGTAGCAATGATCTGAGAAGGCATTATATTCTCACTTTATAGAACAAGAAGTTATTTATAATATTTTTTTCAGCATTATTTTTATTTCGTATTTGGCAATGTATTTTTTTCTGTTATTAGATCACTATTTATTTCGATCCGTTTTCAATGATTAGTCATGATTTGAATGCTTGAGATTTTTTTTTAATTTAACAGACTTCTGGCTTTTACTGCTTATATTTAATGTTACAATATATTTAAATCTAAAGTGCATTATATATATAACATTTCTTAAGCATCCTATCAGTGTGTTTGAGATTGCCTCCTCGAATCTTCGTTAGTTAATTTGGGAAAATCAGATCTAAGACACTGTTAACAGGATAACAGCCCGTTTAAACAGGCACATCTTCTACTTACAAATAATAAAACAGTTTATATAATATTTCAGTTCAAGAAAACGACATTAATTTTCCAATAAAAATAAAATTTTCTATCTAGCCTCACTCACTCAAAATAAATAAATAAAACTCATTCACAAGTTATTGCTGCCTTATACCCTGCCTCATTCCCCTAAAATAAGACCAGGAATTATTTTTCTAGTTGTCCGCAATAAAAGCCAAAAGCTCCATTTAAAACAATCGCCCATGTAATGCATCTGATTCAACAAATAACGAAGTATAAAATTAATGTTATATAGCAACCATAAGTAATACTGATATTAATGCTGTGAAATAAATGTTAAAATCCATATGAAGTACGAATGCAATGCATGAAGAATCAAAATTGGTAACGAACAGATGCGTTTGAGTGGAGTGGTATACAAGTTTCCTGCACAAACTCCTGCACAAACAATTCAATAAGCTTCTTATAAAAATAAGTTGAAACAAGAACTTTTCATTTTAGATAACAATAACATTTCGAGTTTGTCTTCATAAATAATTAAATACAACAACAAAGATCAAACCATAAAAGAAAATATACAATTTGATACTTAAAAAATTTATTGATTATAAAAGAATTTTTGTGTTTTAAAAGAATGAACATTATTCCAAATTTTCATCACAAATGTATCCTTTATAGCAACAAAAAAAGCACAAAAACTAACTTTTTTTCAAGAATCAGAAAACTTCTTAAGTTTGGATATATAAAAATGTTGCAGGTGCAGAAAAAAATCATTACAAGAGAGAGAGAGAGAGAAAATTAATGTTCTTTTAATTCTTCTATTTAACTTTTCGACAATACTTTCAAATTCCGATTTCAATTTTTTTTCTGAGTTATGAAAACTATTTGATTGAAAGGCATATTTTATAACATTTGTCAACTCGGCTTTCTCTTCTAATTTTTCAGAACAGTTTTACATAAATTGATGTATAATTTTGAATAAGAATAACCGCAAATTGTTGCACTTTGAAAAACATCGTCGGAAAATAGCAAATAATTGTTTCTAAATATATGAATATTGCTTTACGTAAAAAAGAAGACATGAAAAGATGTTGAAAGGATATAATTGCATCCATACTTAAGTTATGATATCTTCTACAGCATATAATTATATATGAATTTTATTTAATTGTATTTGCATTTATATTTAAATTATACATTGGTATACACTAGAAAATATGTGAATAAATATAAAATGTGCTGTGCATATATTAACTGAAAGATTTATATATGTATTTATACAAGTAACAGAAATTTACAGAAAAAAATTAATTTTAAACCTATTTTTGAAAAACGAAAATTAAGAGAAGGTGATATTTTTACAATTAATAAACACAACTAAAAATAGACGAAATGTTATTGCATTCATGTGTATTTCAGGCAGAATGATAAATAAAAATAGATCGATCGTATGTACAACAGAAAAAAAAAATCCGCCATAAAAAAAAATTATAGACACATTAGATGAGAGTTTACGAGTGCATTATGAACACAAATCACATTGTAAAACACGGGATGAGGAAAATTACGAAAGTTACCTGGGGTAAAAAGATATTAATAAAGCAAAAGCTCTAATGATGAAAGAACCTTTCATTGCTCAAAAGTTAGTATGCAAGGCATTTACAAATCGATTCGAATAAATAGCCATAAAACCTGTTTCTTTTCAGCAAAATAACTAGAAGGGTATCGTAGGAAAGAAAAGAAAATTGCGAAAAAAATCACGATCAGTTACTGAAAGTAAGCTAAAGGCATTTAACAACATTAATAAGCAATATAAAGCACACGCTGACTAATCTTTCAAATATTTTTACTATAAAAATGTATTAAAAAGTTTCTTTTATGTGACATTCAATCAAAATATTTAACTGGAAAAAAGACGATTTGATTTGATCAGAAAATTTCCAATCATTATTTTATTATTTTAGGAGTGTATGTTAAGTTTTAATTCTGAGATACTATATTTCAAAACTTCATTTATCTCTTGGTTTTATTTTATTAAAAAAAACCTTAACACAAGAATTAACACCAATAAATCCAGATATACAAAATAATTAAAAATTAGATCCATCACAATAATATTACGAGTTAGATTTAGCAACTATTAAGAAATCATGCTTCTAGAAAAATTTGTTTCACATAACTTGATACAATTTTAATTCTCACAGCACATATTAAAAGAATTAAGATATTCTGCGCAACTTTGCTTTATATAATTCATTATTTTTTATTACTTACAACAGTGTTTATTTATTTTCTAACATTTTACGAATATATTTTTTGAAAGAAATGAAAAATTAGGTAATTTGTCATAAGATCCAGTTAAAAAATTATTGCAATTTTTATGAGAAAAAACTGTACACACACACACACACACACATATATTATATTATATATATATATATATATACAGAGAGAGAGAGAGACTAACAAGAAATTTTTAGCTCATTTATTCAATTCACAATTAAAAAGACAGGGGAAAAAATAATTATAAGGACTTTTTTTATATTCACTCATTAAAAATTTACTAAAAATATTCAAACCATTGTAAAATCGTCAGAGTAACAAAAATAATTCAGGAGATTCAAATTAAAATTAGGATTTAATATTCTAATAACATTTATTTTGTAATAGGCTAATTTGGCTAGAATAAGCAAGAAATGAGCTAGTTTAAATTTCCTAATTACATAATATTTTCAAATATTTTAATTTAAAAAAGCAATCCACGAAGTAATCAGAGGTTTCAGAAACACAACTCGCATATATTAATCAATTTCATATTAAGAAAAAAATTGCATTTATGAGAATTGTTAAGAAAATTATCAACTTGGGTGGTGGGAGAAGGGAGGGCATCTACAGTATTGTTGCGGACATAAGATATCAAACTTTGAAGTCCAAGAACATTATGCAAGTTTAATTCGAAATAAACTGAAAAGACAAAACGAATTATGAAAAATGTTTTAGAAAATTTCTAATCGAAACGCCAAAAATTTTAAGAAAACGAAAATATTATATTTAAAAATTAGGCGAAAATCAACAATGGAATAATTTCATTAGTAGGAAAATATCTCGTTCATTTTTTTTTTATTTCGGAAATATATTCCTTTATTTTAGAATTATAAGTATAATGAAATCTGCTATTGCAAATTTCAAGTTATCATCATTTTGAAACAGAATTTTGATTATCGAGAATTGGATTCTTAAATCATAGTTGGTCGCACGAAATGCATTGATGAATTGAATCACCCGAAATATTTTGTAAAAAGTAGATCGAATGTCCGGCAAAAATTTTTTGTATACAAGTATTTTCAATAAAATGATTAGAATTGAAATGATAAAGTTTTAATTCCGAATCTAAATTCACATGCTTCAATGTTTTCCGATATTTTACGTTTTCTAAGGTACCGATTTAAAGGCCATTCTCTATAGTCGATTGTTGCGATGATTCATAGACTTTATATATGATTATATATAAAGTCTTATATAAAAAAATATTATATAATAAGATTATATAAAAAAAGCATATAAAATATTGCATTAAGCTACTCAGTATAATACTTTAAAATATAAGATGAGTTGCATAAATTGTTATCGTGCATATTAAGATGATTCATAGACTTTATTTTTTTTTCGCCCTTATAAGCCCCATTCCCAAAACAACATCATGCTCTCACACGATTAAAAAAAATAGCATATTTGTTAATTAGATTATGCTGCTCTAATATTATATATATATATATATATATATATATATATATATATATATATATATCATGTCCTAAGTTATCTTGTTATTTATCAATATTATTACAATAATAATAACTACATAAAACTCAAATGTAAATATAAGGATTTAAAAGATTTTTATAAATAATTTATGAAATAAAATTACAAATTTATTACATTTTAATAAAGAATTTAAAACATTATAATTAAGTGAGACAAGAAAAAGGAGATAGTAGTTTAATGTTGTTTGAAATTTAGGAGAAAAAAATCGGAATTGTATCAATGTCTTAGTAAAAAATTGTTTCCTTTCCCATTCTCTAAAATTTTAATTACCTAAAAAGTAATATACTTTTCACAATTATTCATTTTTAATCCCATCTGATTCTCAGTTCAATCATATCCGAAAAAAACTGAATATTCGAAAGTGTAAACTAAATCTTCTGATTATAAAAAGAAGAAGAAAAAAAAGAATCGACAAAAATGTTGAATTGGTGAGTCGATTTCTCAATCGTCAACTCATCGACCGACCAGGTCAGGAGCTTCCAGAAAGAGCATGATGGAAAGGGGATGAAGTTGGGTGATTTCTCGAGGTCAAGGGGGTAGACCAGAAAGTAAGAGAAGTCCAGGGGAACGGGAAGTGCGGCCAAGAGTTCATACACTAGCCGATGTCCCACACATCTAATGGACTCGGATCGATTCAAGCCAGAAGCGAAGAAAACGAGAAATCTCTCCAGCGGACTGAGAGGCGGAAACCAGTTTCACTCGTTACTATGATTAGCTCAACGTTACGAAAATTAAACTTCCCAACCAAACAGAACACCTGCTGCGCGATAAATACCAAGCTACCAATTGTCTGGGCCGTATGAACAACAGGTACTTAAGGTTCGAAGAGACAAGCAGCTTCTGATCAGGTATATAAAAAATACTTATAAAGTCATTAGGGTTTGGATTCGATTGACAGAAACCGAAAATAATTGCAAGTTATATATAATATCTCGAATATGCCCTTTCAGGTTTGACATACCGTAAAAAAATAAGTCAAAACCTAAAGGGAAAATATGTACAGCTAATTAAGAAATATGAATATTCAAAAAATTTTATAGAAATATCTTATTTTCTTTCGTACTTCTGAAAATAGACATTTATGTAATTTTATTTTATAAATATCACAATCTGTAGCCCTCATGAAACTATTAGAATAAGTATTCTCGAGCCAAATGTAAACGTTAGAGAAGTGAAATATTTTAGTTAGGGCCAGCTTTTATATAGATGCTATTGCCCACCTACAATTTTTTTAAGCTTTATTTTGAATAGGACTTTATTAATTTGAGTAATATAATATAGTACCACAATTTTTCTTTCAAAAATTCGAAATATTAACTATAAACATGCTATAATTATTTATACAGAATTTTTACTTTCTCGTAGGCAGAGTATAAAGGAAATATTGTAAACGTCAAAAATATTCGAACTTGATATTTCGACGAATCTCCTCGTTTCCCCCCCCCCCTCAGATCGAAAAACATTTTTTTGGCATTTTGTCTGTCTGTCTGTCTGTGATAAAGATAGCTCAAAAACGCTTTGAGCTTAGAAATTTCGTACATGAATTTTAGACTAAAAGTAGATTTCTATTAAATTTTGTATGAAATCTATCTAACCATGAGTACAAATAATCATGATAGCTACTAAGCGAAAAGAGCTAGATGAATAAAATGTGATACACCTATTTATCATTTAAAGTATAGATCCGTACCAGATTTTGAATGAAATCCGTCAGTTAAGATCGTCTAGCTGCCAGTACTTTCGCATGCGCAGCAACTGAAATCAATGGAATTTGATTTATAATCTTGTGAATACAACTGGAGTTTCGTGTCAAATTTCGATAGTAGTCAGTCGAGAAAAAAGGCTTTTAAAATTCATATTAGCACGACAGAATAAATAAAAGTTACATGTTTCTTAACTGATTTTCTCCAATGTCATTCAAGGCATTCACCCAGTTATACAGCCACATTTTTATTCAGGAGAAATTGAATAAGGTCTCCTTTGTACAGTATGCAAGAAAGTTGCAGGAAGATAAATCCTGCTTGCTTTAAAATGTTAATCTACATGCAGGAAAATGAGCCAAGAAATATTTTATTGTTGTTTTTCAGATCAGTTCTTTTTGTGTAATCTTATTTACCAAACTGTTCAAACTATTAAAGCGCTGAATTCGTTCAGTGCGTCTAAAATGGAATGGGACGTATATATTCTAACATCTTTCAAAAGAAATTGAATTTGTCCCAGTAATCTTATAAGTTTCAAGAGCTGTTTAAACTTCCTGGTACATTTTTCAGAATGTAGAAGAAATTTGATGCCATTTTCAGAAATTTGTTGACAGTTCAAAAACGTATGATATAAATTTAAATAGAATTTCATTCTCATTCTGTTTCCATATCTGAAAAAGAATGGTAGCATAGGAATATTTTACAATGACAGTTCATTATTAAGTACACCCAATAAAACAATAAAAAAAGTGTGGAATTTATGATAACAGTGAGCGTACGGAAAGTCATATACTACAAGAAATCAAAGCTAAATCAATTTTGTCAAAATTGTTATAAGATTAATACAGTAAATAAAACTTAATATGCACGATAACAACCTACGCCACTCATCTTATTTTTTAAAGTATTATACTGAGCAGCTTAATGCAATATTTTATATGCTTTTTTCAAATATTTTTAACATAATATTAATCTGTTTTCACATTTTTCAAGGGATCAAAGCTGCAAATCGAGAGAAAACGTTAATCGCATAATAAAATGCATCATATAACACTTAAGCTTCACCTGAAGAGATAACTGAAAAGTGATGCAAACGAGAAAACATTACACATGGAACATAAAGGCTAGATAATACTTCTCTTTCCATTGTTCTAAAAGCAGACATTTTTTTTTTTTTTTTTTTGAAAATATGTGCGAAATTACTAATTCCAATACCTAATACAGTTTTATAAAATTTTATATTATTTTTACCTGTCTCACATATACAAGTCGGCTATTATTTCAGTATCAATATTTTTTTATTTTGTTTAAATACTTTTAAGTGAACATAGTAACCGATAAACATCCTTATTTAATCTTTCAAAGTCAGATTATTTTTAATAGTTATTTAGATATAATTCTATCTAACAGGTCCAAACATTTCTGCAAAAGATCCAATCACTCTTCGTAGACTATCTGAACAATAGCATAACAAAATTCATTTAAAAAAATAAATCGATAATAGAAAAGATTGCAAAATTATACGGAATAATTGAAACTCAATTTTTCTTACTTAAAGAGAGTTATTAAAAAAGGATTTTATTTCGATATTAGAAAGGATGAAACCAATCATAAAGTTAATAAAAGAGGTGTTTAAAGTAAAATAGAGGCGGAAGGGTAGACTTAAGGGAGAAATTCCAAACTCGGTAAGCAATCAAAGGGAAGATCTGTTTCTCCAGAGAACACACGCTATGAACTTATTTCACCTCACCGCGCCATCAAACATATTTTAAAATATAATAATAACCTCGCATTAAATAAATTTCGCTTCCGAATACGCAGTTCATCATCTGATGCAAAACAGCAAACAAATAAACAAAAAAATTAGATCATCTATCAAACCAAAAATAAACAAAAACAAAACAGGGCCCGCCAAACCTCAACACAAAGCATCGATGGATTAATCTCACTTTAATTAATAGCACCACACCTTACCCGACCGAAGAAGTTTCTTCTGACCTTATTGAGGCAAGCAAGCGCGATCTGATGGTTTAACGTGACAGTTCATTATCATGATCGAATTCATGGATCACCTGGATATAGATAACTAGTATCAAAAACGTTCCCATACAGCGACTTCCGGAAACTTGTGATAAATGAACGTGTCCAGGTATCCATGCATAAAAATGGTCGGCTTCGTTAGGGAAGAGGCAGAATAATGCTCGCATTGACCGGTTAATAAGTACATCCTTTTTTATTGCTTCGGCAAATTGCAATTTTTATCCATTTCCTCAAGTTAAGTAGCAAATAGACACGGAGGATTCACCCGAAAATACCATTCCGTTGGGTAGACCTTGCAATACTATATAATGTGGTTAAGGTTTTGGATCTTCTTCGCGGCAGAGATATTCAAATGTTCGAGTTCTTTCACGCGCACATCATAGGTACGAAATGGTGAATGTAAAGTCAGTTTATAATTATCGAAATTTTTACTTAAAAGTGATTAATAATTAATAAAACAAGTATTTCATCATTCCATATATCATAATCTCTATTAGGAAACAGACAGAATGTTCTCTTATAAAATCCGTTTTTATCTTTTATATCTCCGGAAAATCCGTTTGTTAATAAAATCCTCACACTATTATATCAATTTCATATGTATCTATAATCTGACCAAATCGGTACAAGAACGAATGAAGTTTTACAACCCAAGATGACTGAATGAAGTGGTTACAAGATATTTTCATGTGGGAATTTTTAAACAAACATCTCATAGATATATCTGGTTACACTTTAGCTTCAAATAAATTCAACCTTCGGCTATCAAATCGTAAAATAAGTGCTTTAAAACGTGGCACTTTATATAGAAATTTGTATATTTAAAAGAATGAGTTGAAGTTTGAAATTTTTATAGCTATTTAGTCGACTTTTTATCAATACGTAATAAATCGTACATCACTAGAGCACTTCTTTTAGAAGATCGCACATCTTAATATTCATCATAAGCTGTGGGGAAAATGTATATTTTGTAGCTTTTTAATTTATTGTCTAGCTTATTAGTAGACATAATGTGGAGATAACAGACTGTTCATTTCCAACACTGTTTGCATGCAAATGGTGGGGGGCGATACTGATTTTTTTTTTAATTTTATGTATAGGATGCATATTGTAAGAAATTACTGTAATTGGCGTTGACTTTGATCAGAAACCATGAAAATGATTTTTCCAAAAGCACGATTTGGGTTGAACTGTAAACTCAAAATGCAGTGAGTTAGCAAATGAACTTAACTATCAGATTTTTATAACAAAATTATAGATCTATATGACATTTTGTCGAAATCAATTCAATGGAAGACTGTATGTCTGAGTATTTATGCGAAAAGGGTCTGTTTTATATCGCATATTCCTTTCTCGTCACTGCATGGCAAACAAAAACGATATAAAAAATGTCGGACGGAAAATACTAACAATTGTTTTAAACAAATTATCTATTTGCTACATAAGGTATAAAATTTTCTTTAGGTGGGCACAAAATTTGAAGCCATTATGATAAAATATAACAAGCGCCTATTAGTTCTAATGCCCCAGACAGAGAGTTTATAAAATGTTTCTTTTTCTGAGACTAATATTTGTATTTATAAGTATAATGTAAGCACAAACATAAAAATAACGTTCAATTTCTAAATAACATAGCTAATGTTTGTTCGTTCGTTTCTTTAAGTCAATATTTTTTTTTTCATACTTCTGAGGCCACTTAAAGAAAAATGATCTAAATGAAAGTAAATAGTAGAGTTTTTCTTATGATAATCAAAATTCCATCCAAAACCACGAAAGAAAAAAAAATAATAATAAATAACGGAAGCAATTGAAAAGAAGATAAAATAACAGACGAACTAATGATACTTGTTCCAAAAAATGCTCTCAAAACGAAACCTGCTCATCAAAAAGAAGTAACAACAGTCAAAACATGGATTTCCCAATATAATACTAGGAGTTGGACAAATGCCGACTGCAAAAACCATTACATCTGACTGAGTGGATTTGTAGACCTCGAATCGATTTCAGAGAGGAGGGGGGCATACACACGTTCAGAGCGACGACCTGCGCAAAACGACTCGTTTTTTAAGAAATAGAGGTCAATTGCGACTGCTGCAGGGTATAAATTGTTCGTTAGGGCCATGTGAGATGGAATGTTTTGAAAGTTTCATCCACAGAATCTTCATGATGTAATTATAATGAGAACGCACAAGATTTAATGAAAACGAGCATTATGGACCAAACGTGCTTTAAAATTTAATGTCAAGGCTGAAATAAAAAATACCAAAAGAAGTACAGAAAAATCTCACTTAACTAAGAACTCATTTAACTAGCAATATCAAAATCAGTGCGCTTTTGAAATAATTTAATCTTCAAAAGCCTTAGCGCAAATATAATAGTTTACAAACTTATAACTCCACCTATACTGATCATGATAAAACATCTCCACCAGACAAAATGATAATGGTTTATTTTGGATCATTTTTCCTTTTTCTCCATTCTTCATACAATTTTTATTTTAGAGTAGTAATATTAACCTTGCTTCGGCATACCATACACTAACAGCCTTTTGAGAGTTCATTTTTCTTCACAATTCTATTTGTGGAACACGCTGTTTTGACCAGAGTACGTAGAGCATTTGATAAATAGCACTGAAATCTTTCCACTTAAAATGATTTTAGTTAATAAGTTTAAGCAGTTAACCGTTTCGACCTCTTCGAAAAATGCATATCAAAATTATCATAAACATATATAGATATATTATATAAATACAATAAATAATTCATTATAAATATAATAATTAACCAATTAATATATGTACGACAAGTGTCATTGAATAAACTCATCATAATGCAAAATGTTGCACTTTCTTCCATGACGAGTATACTCGTCAAAAACAATCGATTAACAGCACGATAGTTTAACGCATAATTGAGACGCAGGCAATCTTTGTGGTTCAACTATTATTAAAAGATATATTTAAGAAATCAATCTTCAAATTTCAAGAGCGCGAGCAAACTTCAAAAATTTGATTTTGGTAAAAATGAAAAAAAAAAGAAAGAAAATAAAAGAAAGAAAAGAAAAAGAAAAGAAATACACAGTTGCCTACGTTACAAAAAAAAAAAAATCCACTTTCTACAACGTGGAAAATAAAGTGTCAGGTAATAAATACACGGAGCTCCAGCAGAGCGACCTCATTGCGCATTTCTACTTGATTTACAGTTCTGAAATTGCGATAAAACACATGAGGAGAAAAAAGGGTTGACCAAAAAAGCCGTTAGAAAGGCCATTTGCCAGAACAGGCATTTCGTTCTAAGCTTTTATCTAATTTATCAGAATTCCTCAGATTTTTTTATTTTCCAAAATAAGTGAGACAACAGGAGGTTTCTTTTTAAGATGCATCAGAAGTTGAATACAGAATTAAGATGAGGTGGAAAAGGTTATCGTTTGCAAAAATGCACTTAAATGCTAAGCAGATAACTGAAGCATCTATTATCAAACCACTATTTTAAGCAATGGCAGTTTATTTTTTTGATAAAACAAATCAAAAGTATTAGGGAAAATTAAAACCAATTTGACTATAAAATCCGTATTAATAGCACAGTGCATTCCCAAGTATCCGGTTAGCGAATACTCAGCTTCCGTACTATCCGGCCCAGTAAGCCTAAAAATTGTAAGTTTTGACTCTTATCTTTACCTTTTCATATCAGTGAACAATAAAAATCATCTGAGGCAATTTTCTTAAGAATTAAGCTTACGATTTACGTAAATGCTTTGTTTATGTTTCCTGCATTTAAATTAAACATTACAGAATTTATGCTAAAATGTGAACAGTTTATAACTAGATTTTTCTCAAAGAAATATTAAAATGTGTACAATTTATATCCTTTAACTTACTTTTTCTCCAATAAGTTCTTGAAACGTGCAGTGCAGTATATAAACATATATAAATTACCAACACAGAGCCTTCTATTTTAACTCGATACTTTACCGGCAACTGCTTCTATGATTCACCAGGCAGCGGCTGCGTTCACATTGAGAAAATGATGAGCTTAGTACTCAATAAGAAGTGAGAAAATATGTATTATAACAATGAATTTTGGTATAAAAACTATGTCTTCTTGTATTGCTAGGCAAAGAAATGAATTCATAGAACTCCGGCCTATCCGGCGTTTTTGATATCCGGCCTGCCCTTAAGCCACATTACGCCGGATACTCAGAGTGTACTATTTAAGAATTCAAATAAAATTCAATACAAATAAGAAGGGAAAATCGAATTTTTTGAACTAAGATACAGACATGGACTTTTATGAATACTGAAAGTTCCGAAAAGCATATATATATAGGAAGTGTATTACAGTAAAATACTAACAATAATATGATAAGAAAATCACTTTGGCCTTAAGATTTCACAATGGCAATCCTAGCCTTTAAAAAAAATTCAAAATTGATAATATGATGCTTCAATGTAAAAACCAGAATTCAAAGAAATGATCAACAATAAAGGTGAAAAACAGTTGTTAGCATAAAAGCTTTCGAACAATTTCCAATGTTTTGAAGAAAGCTTGTACGAGATTGGCTTCGAGAAAATGCTTCATTAATTCCATTTCAACTTAAAAATAGCACGAAGTAATTCTGACATCTTTTCAAAAATTCAAGTACAATGGAAAAATACTATAAATAACGGTACAAAAAAAGCACGAGTTCTTTTCAAAAAGGATCTACGAGAAAAAGAATTTCAAGTTCACAACTTTCATACCAAAGCAACAAACCATCATAATTCAGCCTTGAAGGTGAAGATTGGAATTTGGTTGGTGAAATATTTAAAGAGTTTTGAAAACTTGAAAATTAACAGCTTTCAAGAATGAATTTGAAAAACACCGCGAAACGGTTTGGTGAGAACTATGCACTTTTCTTAAATGCTCTTCACAAGCACATTATGCAAAGCAATAAATCACGACTGACTGGTTGAAGATGGTTGCAAGTAGTATGTGTTCTTTGATCACAACATAAGCATTCATCAAGAAACATCAGCGCCTCGAGGGAAAGTCGACAGGTTGAAAGATACAGAAAAAAAAAAAAATTGAAGAATACATCTGAGATAACCAGGAAGAATATTCAAATTGTATAATCAAAAAAAAAAAATTATAGTTGCATATACTTTTTTATATTAGATAGCTCCTTATTAAAAATTATTTTTAAAAAAATCGGTTAACTGGATTTTTTAAATCAAGATAACGCATCTACTGCATTTAAAAAATAAAAAATAAAATGGCGTTCTTATTTATTTCTGTTCAAAAAAATTCCTGTTACAACTTATCGTTTCTTCGTTTTTCTGAATCAACTTAATTTTTATGAATACTACCATTTATATTTATTTACACTAAAATCATTTGCTTATAGTTATACAATATATTGTTTCATTATTCAATATCTTCATCAAGAGTTGCAATGAATGTAAGAAATGATTTTTTTTTGACATCATAAACAATTTTGCAAAGAAAATTGTATTACAAGAATTTTTAAAAATACTTTTCTGTTTTACTTAAGAACAAGGCCTATTAAACTGGGTAGCTTGGTAAAATACAGGGGTAGAGAGTTTAGTTAAGTTATATTAACATCCCGTTTTAAAGCAACACTAAGGCTATTTTGAGACGGCCTTCGTAATTTTGAACCGTTATCAGATGATGAGGACGACACCTGAGCTGGCGTCCCCTTCTCCAAACTTCCGCTCCACACCAGCAGAAGGACGTTTGGTCCCGACGATTTTTAACGTGAACCAGGCCCGCTTACACGACGGTTCTTCAGTGGAATCGAGTCTCGAACTTGAAGTCCTTCGGTTCAGAGGTCCAGATCTTACCACCAAGCCACCGCGGTCTGCACAGGACTCTTGAAAAGCCTGACCTATTTTTTCTTCAAATTCTTTAACATCTCTAAAAAGCAGTCTTAAACTCAATTTGATTTTAAATACTAAATTACAATTTTTAGATAACTAATTTTAATTGAATACTTTCTAATTATAACTAATTGATTCATTATTTTCTTATTTATTTTCCAACATTGGAGAAACGCAGTTTTTTTTTTTTTTTTTCAAACAGAAAATACGCATTGAATTAAATTTTAATTTGATCAGTTTAGAGAAAGTTTGCTATTTGCATATTATTTTTACTATACAGCCTATATTTAACAAATTTCTTGAATCAATATAACATGGACGTCCCAAGACAGTGGATTAACATAATATATTATTTATAAGAAATAAACACGAAATCTACTCAACAAAGAATTTCGCCATACAACTTACTCTATTACTGCTACTATTAAGAATTTTACTCTACAAAGAACTCATTTTTCGTAAAAAACAAAAAGTTAGAAAGATCTTGGCAACAGAAAAAAGAGAGGGGGACAACTCCCGCGCAGTTACTTAATGACAAAGTTGAACCACTTCAATGTTCTAATCAAATACATTTTTAAAAATGCGCATTTACTTTTAAACATGGCCAAGCTGTTTCGGATAAAATTTTGGATGATACTATTTTTTCTTGAGATTCTTTCTAAGTTGAAAATAATAAGCAATATCTAAAATTGAAATAAAAAATATAAGAAATCTTCTTCTTGTGTTTTTTTAATCTCCCAGAAATATAAATTTATATCCAGAATTTAAAAAGAAATTCAAGAGTATCACTTTTATTTATCAACTATATAATATCACGCAGCATATTAAAGAAACGAATAAAAACATGATTTTAGATTGATCAAACAAAACGATTTTTAAAATAGTGTTTCGTACGGAAGCAAACTCGCATAATTTTAAACGTGACAAGATGATGAGGGCATTACCCAACCTGTGCTCCTATTCTATAAAATTCGACAAGACATCAAAATGTATTTTAATTCTTGATGCAGGGCACAGTATGATTTATGATATGAAATTTACTATCATGTCAACGTATACATTTTTATGCACTTTTTATAATATTGAGCTTTAAAGGTTACTTAAAAATCACATTAATAATTTGTCTCCATGGTACTTGGAGTATTCACTATATCTTCTTTCCCCGATTAAAATTAATTGCATTTTAGTTCGAAGTCAGATCTCGAAACCGCCATCTTCCGATCTCAAAATCGAGACTGCCACCAGGACAAAACAATGTCCTATAGCTATAAAAATGACTTAGAAGTTATTTTGTTGTATACTACTTAAATCAGATTTAAATGAGGAAACAACTAAATACGAGTGAATGGTCAAATGCACTCGGCTGAAAGATTGCATCCTTAGCTGAAATCTAAACACAACAAATGATGTTTTAATAAAGGCAATTAACAGAAATGCAAATAAATTCGGCGATCCTTTTGTGTCTGACCTTGAGTGTGTAGGACGAGGACAAAAGTTTTTTCAGTGAGAATAGCCACCAATGTGGTGAATCCGTCACGGATTGGCGACAAAGCGAAGTCGGGTCTCCAGGAGCATGACTCCACGGAAGTAGCAATGGTTACTTCACGGACAAACGGTCAATCCCGCAACCAAAGTCATCGAGAGTTGCATCAGAGCACAATCGAGACGTGAAGGAAGGCGAAAGTGGCCGGACTCCCTTATCTGATCCATCCGAAATGAAGTGCATCGAGGATTAGGCGCACAGATACACATCTTGACCGACGGAATGTGTCAAAGGTCCAATGCCACTGGTCGGAAATGATTTTCGAAGAGAAATTGGTTTTACGCTTAGAGAATAGAAGATGCTATTTATAGGAATGATGATTGTGCCGTCAGAGAATTTAGAGTCAAAATACGATAAGTTATCACCGCTTCTACAGAGATGGACTTGCGGATAGAAGTCATTGATAAGAGAAAATTTAAAGAAATTAATACCGGAAATGATTTGCTACAAAGCTTCTGATGGAGAATAGGTTATGAGTAATTGTTAAAAACTTTTTGGGGCTTCTGTAACTTTCACAATAAAAATTTTTGTGAGGCTCACTTTTTTCGATTGTTAAGCTGTAACAAAACTTACAAGAAGCAATAATATTTGGATTAGAAAAAATATGCATGTTAGAAGAAAGAAAAGGTGTAGTCAGAGCTCATATGTACACACATATAGAGGTACACTATGACTACCATTCATTCTGTTTAAAGACATCGTTGATTCGGTTGAGATTAATATAGTTTATGCTAATATATAATTATAATAATTGCAAACCATACTTGGATCACACTGATCTTTTTGCTAGCTCTCGAAATTTGTATGGCCGTATGAGTATAAACATAGCTTTTGGAATAGTAAAGGCATAAATGATATCAAAAATTGTGAGTGCCCAAAAAGGTTCATCTATCAGACTTCCGAAGTCAAAGAAAGCTTAATAATATGTGCTTTTATCACATTCTCGAATAACAAAAATAGATAATGAAACCTTCTTGACAATACTTTATTGCCCTTACATTTTGCTATGTGCAATTGAATCAACAGAAATATTTCAATTTTTAAAGATTAATATTTAATAAATTATCTGTTGAAAAACTGGAAAGTGTTCTCAATAAAGAAATTCTAATGAAAAAAAAACTTTATGAAATTATTTATTATTTAAATTTTTAAATTATTTTTCTTGAATTTCTTTTTATTTACAGAGTTGAAAACAACTGCGATCAAAAAATATAAATTCCACATTACAGGATTTAATTTGACAAAGCAAAGATTCAATTAATTAAATTTCCATTCGTCACTGACCAATACATAATTTATTTGTTTTACTTTCTAACAAAGCAAACAATGAAATCACGATTTGAAATAACCAGAGTCAGTTAGATAAAGGGAAATATATATTGAACCGAAAGAATAAAGCTGGCAAAGATACACACATACAATTTGTAATGCGAGTCTCTTCAAAGCAAATATTATGCAACAAAGACTTTGCAGAGCTGCCGACTCTGCACGACCCATGTCATAATTAAGATGACATAAGGCTTAAGAGGACACGTCAATCGTACGTCTTTTCGATTATTTCCAAGTCAATATAGTACTTCCTTTTCTATTATGTTAACCTTGAAAAGTAACAGTATTCTCAAGGTAATAAATTTGATGAATGAAGCGTGGTTTTCACACTTACTTTTGAGCTGTTTGCACTAGTACCAGCGAGAAAAAGTTGCACCATTCAGTAGTTATGGATAAGGAAATTTGAAAATTAGGATTAAATCAGTGGACTTTAACCGAGTACTGTAAAATGCAGCAGGAAGATTCAGTTGATTAATTTTTAGTTAGTTAGTTTATAGTTTCTTAACCGATTTAAAAATCTATTCCCGACATTAAAACATTATCTTAATGTCAAATAATTTCATTTTTTTCAAAGAACGCAAATGAATTGGCATCCTCTATTAGCTTGCTTTCAAATATATGTTTGACTTATGAATGAATCTTTAAGCCAAAAGATAATTTTTATTAGAGATGATACATTAACAGAATTTTGAATTTAGAGGGCGAAAAAACTTATTTATAAATAATCTGACTTAGAAAAATAGTTTATAGGCTAAACATATATTTGCAAGCAATGTAATTTGGATCACTAAATTTTGAGATAAAACATTAAAAACTGTCAAATCTAATTTAAGATGTCAATTAAAGTATTCTTGAGATTTTAAAATTCAATAAACCCCAAAATCTAAAGATATATCATAAAATTTAAGAGATCTATTGTTGCTATTCTTCATTCTCTAATGTTAAGACCCCAATAGTATGTAATTAAAACCTACAAAGGCCTGCAATCTCATCTGATATAAAAAAAAAGGTTCAAATCAATAGCAAAACTAGTTGTAACTTTACTATCAATACCAGAGATAAAATCAAACAGCCTATAGTAGGTATTTTTTTAATCTATAAATTTAAGGTAAGTACATTTCACGTGATCTTATAAAGAGTTAATATTTCAGTCATTCTTTAAGAAGAGAACTTTGGTAATCTGCAACTAAGAGTAAGCTCGCTATATAACCAGAGCTCATATATCTCCTCTCAAAAACCAAATTATTTTATATTGATTTTAATTTAACCTCTACATGAGTAGTACTTAAAGTAATAAATACAAAAATCAATCTGAAATCACAAAATATTTAATTATGAAATGTCTACAAGAGAGTTGATTTCTATGCTTCGTAAATAAAAAAAAATTTTAGAAATTTAAAATTGGCGGATAAATGTGAAACTTTTGAAAACAATTTTAATATTCTAACATAAGTTTGTCGTAGTAAATTCGAAAACATAAGACAAAAAAAACAAGAAAATATTCTGAAATTTATAAGAACTTGAATTTTATTTCGAGTACAAGAAATACTTAATTGTGGAGCACCGCAATACCACTAGCAAATCTAATGAAAACACAAAATGAAATTACACTGAAAACATCACAAGATGAATTTCTCAAAGTTGCAGATGGCCTTAGGCATCTGTTTACTTTAACTATATGATAATCCGGTACTGTACAATAACAAAGAATTTCTTTCCTATTCACATGCATTCTAATAAATTGAAAACAAGGTTATGGAAAATAAACGTTTTTTAGAAAATTAAAAAAATAAGAATCACCATACAACTCCACATTTTACGGTCAAACAAATAAAGCTCTTCTGAAGCGATATCCATTTAGAGCAATTTAGGTAACAACAAATAGGATAAGTATGATGTAAGATAACAGACGCCGATTATAGGGCTGTAAGAAACAACTCGGAAGATAAGAATCATGAAGAGAAATTATCTTCAAAACGTGAAAAACAGATTTGACATGCTGGTATACTCCGTGATTCCGTGAAGCGGAACTTAAAATTGTTTTTAAAATACGTCCATTACAGATTCTACACGACGTTATTGGACTTTAAAATAATTTTGAATTATATAGACATCCTGGCTAGCTTGTATTTTCGCCAATACGACAGTCGAATATTAATTAATCATTAACTTTCAGTAAATAAATATTTAAAATATATATCAAAATATTTCTTTCAAGTGTTTTACTCTTCGCTGATCAAGGGTTTTTATTTTCATTCCAAACAGTTTTCTCAGAAGGTCAATGAAATGCATAACTTCCCCCGCCCCCCCCAAAAAAAAGTTTAGATTTCTAATGCTACAAAATTAGTATCGCCATTCATATTTCTCAACCACTGCGGGATATCTAACGACAAACTTCAGCTTCAGTGTCAAAAACAATACTGAATATTATTTTTAATATTATTCTCAGAAAAGTATTTAATAATTTATTATAGAATTAACAAGTTGAAGACATTTAAAACGACACATTTCAGAAAATTATTTCTATGAGGTAAGTTGGTCCTTTTAGCTTTTGATTAGAATAGCAAACACCAAGGAATTATTTAAAAAGATATAATAATATATCAACGTATTTTTTTTTAAATTTAAACTAGAAATAAATAGCAATAATGCAATAAAAATAACAATATCATGGAAATGCAAAATTGAATGTATTTTTTAAAATCAGTAATATCTATAAAAAAAATAGTAAAACACGAAGACTAGTAAAAGTAAGTTTCGCTAGAGATATTATGATTTTGCGCCACAAAATCTTTCAAATATAAAATAATACAAAAATATATAGCCGAGGGCCATTAAATAAAATACATTTAATTAAATTGCAAATTACAATGAAAATTGTTTGATATAAAAGACATATAGATGTGTTCCAGCTTTGCAAGATACGCTATGAGAAGGGTGCCGATAATGCTTACATTTTTTTAAGGCGATTTCACTAAATAATAGAACAAGGAAAGGCATACGGTTCAATGAAACAAAAACAATTATGAAATTAGGAAGGCAAATTGAAAACGTTGCCGCCTCTATGATTTGAGGCGGCAACAATTTTACAATGAACACAATTTTAAATGAAAACACATATATATTCTGAAAAATTATTTCCACTCATCCAGGTGGGAAAAGGATGAAAGTAGGTGGAACTGCACCGCGATAGAAAAACGGTGACGCATATATGTCAAGTCTTCGCAGAACGAAGGGGGGGGGGGGGAATTGGTTCCTTTTATTCGTGTCGAGTGGCAAACATCATACTACATTCCAAGAGCATGTAAACACATCAAGTCCTTCACCTGGAGTAAAAAACTCGACAAAGGAGTTAGCTGACAGATGTCTATTTGTTGATAGTCGATTTCTTAGACCAGTGATGTTAAAGAGTTTTTTTTTTTTTTCCCTTCCCCTTGCGAATTGGGGGGGGGGATGTCTAAGTGAACTCTATAGGATGAAATGATCATAAGAAAAGTATTCAGTAAAAAAGTATCTAATTAAACTCAAATATTTGAGGTGTGTGTGTGCGCGCTCACACATGCGTGTGTATGTGTGTCCGTGCTCTACAGGAACAGACCATTTGACCTAAAATTAAATTTAGTACCGATATAATTTGGAAGGCTGGAATGTGCACGTCACGTTTTTTAAACATTAAAACATTTTAATT